>CAJNDT010000902.1:575000-733337 GCA_905221615.1 Symbiodinium sp. CCMP2592
AGGAGATGTACACCACACCTCCTGCCTGCCGACGCTCCGGCAGCTTTGCGGTTCCGCAGGACAGTTTGTACGCATGCCGCATGTATATATGTGTGTTTGTGTCACCACGCATAACAGATCTGCCGTGCATGCAGGCAGCGACTTATATGGACACCATGGAGACCCAGCCGTATCTGCAATCTATGGCCACTCCGGAGTCTGGTGCTGCAGCTTCGCAAGTGTCGACCACGGACTCAGGTAGTCCGGAGTCGGAGTTACTGCAGTTGGGTTGCTGCAAGAAGCTGTTTGACCCTGCAGAGAGTCCTGACAGCGAGCGACCAAGCAAGAAGGCCTGCACTCTTGGTTTGCACGCAGAGCCCGCCGTTGAAGCACCGCTCCCCTCGCCGAAGCCGGTGCCCACCCGTCGGTACAGGTCCAAGACGCCAGGTCGGCGAGTGAAGGAAGAAAACCGTGCTGCTGTGCCATCTTGCAAACCGATGGCACCTGCACCTGCACCCGTGCTTCGGTGTGCCACGCCCTTGAAGGCACAGTTGCCTCAGCTTAGTGTGCCGAAGCACGCGGCTGTCGCCCCGTCTGCTGTCCCAGCAAAGTCCTGCTCGCCTGCTGCAGTTCTGTTGAAGAACGAGGAGGTTCCGAAGCCTCCCTCGCCTGCTGTCTCCACTCCGAAGCACAGCTCCCAGCAGAGCACTCCTCCTGCACCCAGCAAGGCAGTTCCACCGACCCAAGCTCCTGCACCTGCACCCGTGAAGAACGAGGAGGTTGCCAAGCCCCCTTCTCCTGCTGTCTTTACTCCGGAGCACAGCTCCCTTGCAGCTGCCAAGACAGTTCCGCCGACCCGTGCTCCTGCACCTGCAACCTTGGTTCCCCACAAGAACCAGGAGGTCGCCAAGCCCTGCTCACCTTCTGTCTGCACTCCGAACAGCTCCGAAACCGCCAACACCCGTGCTCCTGAGGAGGTTGCCAAGACCCCCTCACCGAACCGTGCTCTTGCAGAGGTTTCCCGCTCTCCTGCTCTCCCGACTCCGAAGGACGGCTCTGTGTCTCTAGCTGTGTCGCCCAGGCCAACCGCCGTGAAGGCAAGTGCTGTCCGAACCAAGCCCGACGAGCTCCTGCCGACCGTTTCTGTTCCACCGAAACCCAGTCAAGCCCCGCTGTGGGCCAGCCCTGTGCTTCCCAGCTCTGCAGACTTCCGTGAAGCTGTGCTGGTGGACAGCGACAGCGACGTCGACATGGAGAATGCCACGGTGCTGTATGACAATGAGGATGACATGTTCGCCCAGCATATGCAGCTGGTGCTGCTGCATGAGTGCAGACCCGCTAAGCCGAGTGTTGCTCCTGTGGCTGCGGGCCGTCCAGCAGAGCCGAGTGCAGCCCCAGCTGCTGCAGTCACAGCAGTGCTAGCCGGAGCAGAGCCGAGTGTAGTCCCGGTTGCTGCAGTCAGAGCAGGCTCCGAGGCCGGAGCAGAGTCGAGTGCAGCCGTGGTTGCTGCAGTCACAACAGGCTCCGAGGCCGGAGCAGAGGCGAGTGCAGCCCTGGTTGCTGCAGTCACAACAGGCTCCGAGGCAGCCCCGGTTGTTGCAGTCACAACAGGCTCCGAGGCAGCCCCGGTTGCTGCAGTCACAAGAAGCTCCGAGGCCGGAGCAGAGGCGAACGCAGCCACGGTTGCTGCAGTCACAACAGGCTCCGAGGCCGGAGCAGAGGCGAACGCAGCCCCGGTTGCTGCAGTCACAACAGGCTTGGAGGCAGCCCCGGTTGCTGCAGTCGCAACAAGCTCCGAGGCCGGAACAGAGGCGAGTGCAGCCCCGGTTGCTGCAGTCACAACAGGCTCCGAGGCCGGAGCAAAGGCGAGTGCAGCCCCGGTTGCTGCAGTCACAACAGGCTCCGAGGCCGGAGCAGAGCCGAGTGCAGCCCCGGTTGCTGCAGTCACAACAGGCGAGGCCGGAGCAGAGCCGAGTGCAGCCCCGGTTGCTGCAGTCAGAGCGAGCTGTCTTCGCACCTCAACCCCAGCAGGGGCCGGCGACTCGAAAAAGGTGACGTTCGCAGCCACTCCGACTGCTCTTGCTGCCAACAGCAACCAGTGGCAGGTTCAGGTCAACCCGCAGGCCAGTCTCAACACATGACAGTCAGTAGGGGGTCCCACGCGGTTTCATCTGCAATGGCAGGCAATGGCAATCGTGCCAACCGACAGCCAAGACCGGCAGAAGCACTTCGCAGTGTTCAAGAGGCCTTGCTTCATGCTTTTTTCTGATTGCCCCGATTACCCGGTTCACCTTGAACATGTTTTGCTTGCTGTGAGCCAATTCCACTCCCGCCATGCAGGCAGATCACCGGCAAGGACAAGACTGTGCCGGAAAGCTTGCGAAAGGCCTGGACACAAGCCGTCAACAGCAAGTCTCGGAGCGCCAAGACGGCTCTCTTCCAGAAGTTCTTGGAAGCTGGCGGAGATTGGTCTATGTGCCGTGGCTCATTTATACTTAAATTGATGGCAAGCTGACACGTGTGTGCAAGCCTATATGCAGCATTTGTTTTGCGACTGGTAGGATGACGGTGGATATTTCTCGCACCCGGACCGACTCCGAGAAGGGTGAGAAGATGATGGGTGGGAGCTGTGCAGTCAACATACCATTTATACTTCGTCTACAGTTGTAGCAGGGAGTCTGCAATGTCGTTGTTCGTGCTGATCAGTTGTCGCAGGTTGGAGGACCAAGCAGCAGTTGTTGTCCATGTACAACAACGATGTTGCACTGGTGGAATCCATTTGTGCTGCCAAGTTGGCAGCTGGGCTGGTAAAGCCACACCCCGACCTTCCAGATGACGAGTCCGCTTTGCTTTACTACGTTGCTCGTCCGAACTTTATCAGCTAGCTCTGGTTCATGTTTCGTGGCAGCTCATGTAGCTGGTGCACCCGAAGGTGCTGATTGATATGAAGCACACCACCACGGAGGAGGTGGTTGACCAGCACCGCATTAAATGGAAAGCCGATGTGGACGGCTCGACAGAGGCTTCACCGATCGGGTTACATAAACCTTAAGAATGAGTATGTTACCTCGCTGTTTGTAGGGTTTCTGCTCACAGGCAGGCCGCGACCTGCTGAACGTCGACATGTTCAATCACATGGGGGATGTGCGGCTGGCTTTGCCGTGGAGGCCCCCGCCAAGCATCACAGCCGGTGGCGAAACCGGTTGCATGGGAATTGGTCCGGGCAGCTCGGATGCCTCTGCAGCTGATTTGGAAGCGGCGGTGAAAGGAAAGGGCAAGGGCAAGGGCAAGGACAAGAACGGCAACGGCAAGGAGAAGAAGGAGAAAGAGCCGCATGGGTGCAATAGCAAGAGCCATTGAAGCCCCACACCCTTATAAACCCTTAACCCTGAAGCCCTGAAGCCCCAAAACCCAAGCCCCAAACCCTAAGCCCTTAACGCCGAAACCCCAAACCCTAAGCCCTTATCCCTGAAGCCCCTTAAGAAGCCCCTTAACCCTGAAGCCCCAAACCCTGAACCCTTAACCCTGAAGCCCCAAACCCTAAGCCCGTAACCCTGAAGCCCCAAACCCTAAGCCCTTAACCCTGAAGCCCTGCAAACCCTAAGCCCTTAACCCTGATGTTTTTGAGTATGTCCAAGGCCTATGCCTGCTGATCCGATTGATGCTCTGGCTTGGCTGATTCCGGAGTTGCACAAGAGGATTTCGCAGGCAAGTTTGCTTCCCCTGAAGTTGCAGGGCGAGTACTTCGAAAAGCTCCGACGCTGTGCTTGAGTTTCGTGTGACGCTTCAGATTTCTGGTTTTGTGTGCATGAGAGAGGAGCATGCTCCATGAATTCAGTTTCTTGCATGCAATGCATGTCATGAGGCGACAAGATTGTGGCACACCACGAGGAGCTCAAGAAGTCTACGATGGATATCCAGAAGCTGCAAAAGGAGGACAGCTATATTTTATAGAGGAGCGGTAGCACGCAATGAGTTTGCTGTTCATGCATGCACGCAGGCACGCAGTGCCGACGTGGAGAATCGGGCAGCTGCACATGTTCGATTGGCCATCCAACGGATGAACATGTACCAGGAAGATGCTGCGATTGCAAACCAATCGGCAACAAAGCCGGTGAAAGCCAAGAAGAACGATGATAAGGCCGGTGATGTATCGAGAACAACATATTGTAGCTTGTTTGTGGATGATTGCAATAGTCTGTTGGTTTCTGTGAGCTGCTCGTGTTTATATTCCTATATAGCATGCCATGGCACGCAGGCCTGAGATTCCGCGAGGGCTATGCGACCGAGCTTCTGATCTTCTAGATCTTGGATGTGATTTCCCCTTAGATGCTGTGACCGGCCCGGGGAAGCCATGACTGTGAAAAGTATTTTAGGGTTTTGTGGCATCGCTCGTGCTCGTCTGTGCAATAGCCATGTGCACGCAGCTGAACAGTCGTTCTATATATAAGGTTGCATCTAGATATATCGCAAACTCTGTACGCATGAAGGTGTGCTGGACGCATGCACTGTTCGCGAAACGAAGTACGAACAGCCTTGCAGCTGCCGCTGCAAGCACATGGCAGTGGTTACCGCCAGTGGATCTGTGGACTGCATGCATGCATGCAACATAAAAACAGATCTGCTAAAGCTGATATGCAGTGCTGCAGATGTTGACTGGCAGAATTGGGCTTGCAAACGCAAAGCCCGTGTGGATCACGAAGCGATGTCGCCACATGAGAGAAAGGTCCGCTCACGCAGAGGATGCAACTTTCATGATGGCTCCGATGCATAGTGTTTCCTGTGATCTCTGTCTGATCAGGGGCTGCTGCTGATGGTGAGAGAGCCGATGACGGCATCATTGATGCTGCTGACCCTCTGCTGACTCAAGGATGTTTATAGATCCGTTCATGCAGTGGCCTTTTTTCATGTGTTTTGGTTTGCATGGCATCTCCAAGGATCCTACACAACAAGCTGGAAATCCAGCTGCTGATGATAGTGAAGTTATTGTGCTCTTGTTGCATTTCGAATGCATGTATTGCTACTTCTATATTATACGGTGCATGCAATGTGACTTGCAACTCGGCTAAGGTACTTGATGCTCCACTTGATTTCGGTGGAGATGCTGGTCGCCCGCAAGCTACAATTCCAGATGAGTTCCGCAGAGTACATGCACCTCTGCTGCATGTCGGCGATGAATTGTATGAGTTGCCGATGATGATCGATTGCATGCAGGCTCCACATGATTTCCGTGGAGATGCTGGTACGCAGAGACGACCAAATGTGTTCCATGGAGTTGCTGCTGAGCCCTAGCTGCAATTGCAACATGACAGTTGCCTTCGAGAGTACAGTGCAATGTATATAGGTGTGCATGATGTGTTTATCTATAGGAACCGGGACTTTTACGCGGTGGCCGTGGAGATGCTATTGCAAATGAGTCCCTCCAAGATGAGTCTTAGCCGCACTTGCATGCACAAGCAGTTTTTTATGCCGCATGGGGTTTATAGTGGTGAACCTGCGACGCAAAAGTGCGATTGTCATCCGAGGGTATGCCAACGCCGTCCGCCCCGTCTGGTGTCAAACGGAAGCGCCAACAAGAGCCCACGGAGGCGACGCTACCGAAAACGGGATGCATGCTGTGAGCTTTTGTCGCATGTGTTTCACGTCTGTCGAATCCAGTATATCTTGTGGTGGGGTGTGTGGGCGGGCCTAGTGGGGACTTGTCCCCTCTCTCTCTTCCCTATCTCCCTCTCGGCTTTCTCTCTTTCTCTGTCTCTTTCTCTTTCTTTCTCTTTCTCTCTTTCTCTCTCTCTCTCTCTCTCTCTCTCTCTCTTTCTCTTTCTCTCTATATGTCTCTCTCTCACTCTCTCTCTCTCTCTCTCTCTCTCTCCCTCCATCTCTTTCTCTCTCTGACAAACTTCTCTCCTCTCCGACAGGCGGATGCCTTTGGCGACATGTTGATCGATGAGTTTTGCAAAGGGCAGCTGACTGCCGCAAAGGACAGCCGAATCTAAAGCCACCAACCATTTGGATATCCCTAACCCGTACGCCGTATATGATGTATACACACAATATATAACGTATACACCCGATACTTGAAACCCTGGAGGTGCAAAGCTTAGCTTCGGCCGCTGTGAAGTGGCACGCTGCTTTAGGCGGCGGCGAGGTTGCCAGACACAATCTGGTGGCGAAGCTGGCCAAAATTGGGACTTTCGGCAAGCACAGGTCAAATGCAGAGAGGGATCTGCACACCGTGATGCGAGAGAGAGGTAAAACCATGGATGTGGATGTGCTGCCTCTGCAAGCGAGGGTTTTCAACTACAAGAAGAGGCTGAGTGAAGAAGAGGAGGCAGCCAACGTGGAGAGGAAACCGTATGCTGTTACATGGAAGCCTATTTCTGTTATCCCCCCGGACGACTTGCTCTGTGCTATCTGGAACAGCAAAGGGGAGCAATACTTTCGTGATTTTTTCTTGCCCGTGGATCCGAAACCTTACTGGGACAATCTGGAGCAAAACGCTCCATGGTTTCGGGAGCACCCAATGTTTGGATGGAAAGGGGACCGCTCGAAGCTTATCCCGGTGAGCTTGTACGGCGACGAAGTTGCAGCCTATAAGGCCACGGAAGCCGGTTCAGTTTCTGTGATCGCATTTACGACAGACCTTACACCGAAGCAGGATCCACTTGGCCGGTATTTTTTGGTATCGGTATACAGCGATCACACAGCTACGTCCGAAACATACGGAGACGTGCTCAATGGTATCATTCCTCGTTTTCAGAAGCTTGTGTCACCGGGGTTTCAAGGTTTTCCATGGAGCAGTCACGGCTACCAATTTTGTTGGAGTTCGTGTCAGGGGGATCTCAAGTGGATAAACGACAAATACCAGATGCAGCCGTATCGGAACAATCGATTGTGCTCGTACTGTCCCTGTTGCAAGACTCACGAAGACAAGAGCATGACGTTGGGCGACTTTCGTGAAGGTGCAGCTCACACCCTCACACGCTATGATCACAGGCATTTCATTGCAAACACGCCACCGGAGAATCGAACCTGAGATGCACAACACGTCATGTTGCAAGTATGTTGTGAATCTTCTGCTTTCGTGACTGCAAATAAGGACATGTGATCTTCCAGATCCCTGGCATGCTTTACGAGAGGTTCCTCCACGACCCGTGCCATGGTCAACTGCTTGGAACTTCGAAGGTTCTGAACGGCTCCTCAGGCAGAAAGCTGGTATATGATTGGTTTGCCAGGATTTAGTGTTTTCGTTGCTTATATATACTTGGCTATACCATTGCAATGCCTTGACGATCTGTTGTTTTGAAGGTGCTGCTTTGGTGTACCTTGCGGAAAACGGTTGGTTCGGGGAGTGGCCAGCCGCTGGCAAGTACGATGCTAAATTGGCTCCGCTTCTCAATGTGGCTTATGGCAGGTTTGAAGATTGGAAGAGGAAGTGTCGCTTGCAATGTACTCAAGCGAGGTTTACACCTGCTCGGCTGAACAGAGCGAAGAAGGCACAATTCCCAAGCTTGAGTGGCAAAGCAGTGGCACAGAAGGTCATCAGCTTTTGGTTGGCTGAGGAGACAGCTTCTTTTGCAAAGCGAGCAGGCAAATCAGAGCAGGACGAGCAGTTGGCTACTTGCATGCTCACGTACATTCGTGTTTTGCGATTCCTGGATGAGTTTGGCATGCTTTTGTCAGAGCAACAGGCTGCTGAATTCTACAAGGCAGGCATGTCACACTTACGCATTTATGCAATGCTGCATTCCGAGACGACTTTCATGTTCCAGCTGTTGCCCAAGCACCATTATTTCCAACACATGATCCGAGATGCTTCGCAACACAGGGTGAATGCCGGCATATACACGCTGCTGGCAGCCGAATCGTTTGTCGGCCAGATAGGGCGAATCAGCAGGAGATGCCACAAGGCAACTGTGTCTTGCAGAACTGCACAGCGATATCTTGTGCAACTCAAATCTCGCTTGCACCAGCCTGCGATACATGCGACCAAGCGGAAGCGAGAGGGAGAGGAAATGTCGGGAGATCGTCTGTTTGTGTCTTGGGTTTTTTACCACTCGCCTCCGGCAAGCTTGTAATTATAATTGTAAAGGGCCAAATTGGCAAACCCTTTCCTTCAAACCCTATGGGGAGATGGCAATATATTTAACCCCGCAATGAAAGCATGCATGGCCCGCGAACCATTTATCATGCTACCTGCCTTGCACGTGGCCATCATCAAACCAGTGATGACCCATCATATGGATACCTGGTAATATAACCCTGAACCCCTGAACCTGCAATGCACGTAGCGCCATCAAACCGACCCTTTGGGTAGTCTTTAAGGCTTTAGGGTTTAGGAGTTTAGGGGTTGAACCTTTAGGCTGTAGTTAGGGTTTTAGGGTTTAGGATTAGGGCTTACGCTGGGGTACTAAATAATGTTTTTGTGTCTGGAATGAACCTCTGGAGGGTCTTAGGATTTATGGCTTGAAGGTTTAGGAACTGTAGGGGTTCAGGGTCTTACGAGGGTGGGGGGGGATGGGGGGATGGGGGGATGGGGGGGGGATATATAGTCAGTTGCAGGGTGCAGTTCAGAGCATCACTTCACACCCTGCCCTAGAAACCCTAAACCCTAAGCACTATACACCCTGAAACCATATGCTGCTTCCAGGGGGCATGTAGTTCGACTCGTAGGCCTTTGCGTTTCGAAGATGGGCCTCATTCTCTCTGAGACCGTTCATCGTTGCCTGGACGAAAATGGCCGTGATGATGTTAAACCTAAGCTGAACGGTCGCGAATGCTTCACAAGCAGCAGTGTTCAGATTCTACCTGCCTCAGCACCTCTCGAAACCTCACGGGTTTAGGGTTTACGGTTTGGGGTTTAGGATTTTATCGCACGAGTTCCGTGTGTCAAGCTCGCTTCAAGCCCGAAGCACTAAATCCCAAGCCCCACGGTCAGTTGCCCGAACTCTCAGCACCCACCCCCACAAACGACGAGTGGCTAACCGGGGGTCTTTAGGACTGCTGGAATCCCTAATGCATGGGGCACAGACTTGGTTTTTGCAACAACCTATACAACACGAGAACAGGGTTTTGATGCAATTATATGAATATTTGGTCAGAAGTTGATACTGCAACCGAACTCCTATAGTGCACCCTACAATGCACCCAACGGCTTCTGGATGGAATCGGCTTTACATCAGTGAACATTGTTGCCTAAAGTAGCCAGCAATACTTCAAAAAAGGGCATCGCCGCAACAGAACGGGCTGGCGAATTTGCTTTAGGGTTCAGGCTTAAGGCTTTGGGCTGTAGGATTTGGTGTTATGGTTTCCATGTTCAAGGTTCACTTGCTTAAGAAGGACAAAGCTCAGTCACTCCTTGCGACTATTCCTGGGCTCATTGTAAGGGCGATCGCTGGACTTAGACCCCAACCGCAAACCCCCCAACTCTTTCCTCTGCTATACTCCAAAAACCTAAGTCCTACAACCTAAACCGGTACCCTAAAATCCAACTCTAATCCCGATATGAGCCCACACCCTTCGCATTTCTGAAGAGTTCAGTTTGCAAACGTTTGGCTCAACTCTTACTGCCCCACGGCTTGCTATTATCTTTGGCAATGGGTTCTACTAAGGTTTGAAGAGCTTAGAACAGGGTGCCCCATAGGAGTTCATGGGCTTCTTGTCGAGATGTTACAGCGGCTTGTAAGGCTCTATCGGGTGGATGTGTTGGCTTGAAAAATTGAAAGATGGTTGGAGGATCAAAATAGCCTGAGGACTCCAATTATACAAGTAGGTCTAGTCTATAAATGATACCTACTTTGGGCTATGTGGAATCCCAGCTACAGCTCCCTTAAACCCTGAACTCAAAACGAAAAGTATAATGAGGAACCCTAAGGAATAGTATTGGTACTTATTGGGGGGCTACTATAGTCTGGGTCGGCCTTTAAACGCCCTGAAAAACATTTATATATATAGGGTCGGTCCCGTATAAACCCAAATAAGGAAAATAAAAAATGCCCCAAAATCCAACTTACTAGTAGACTTGGCGGGTCGAGCTGCAGACCGAAGATAACCACCACCATGCTGAAGGCGTAGAAGAAGTCGAACTTCAAGCCGAAACCATCGCCTTGAACGGCTTCTATAAGGCTTCCTTGAAAGGTACCTTTGGGTTTAGGGTTTTTTCCCCTCCTACTTAACCATGACGAGGCCTGCATTGCAGGGTAAAGGGTTTCATCAGGGTTTATAAGGGCCTCTAGCTATCATTTTTATAAGGGTTCCTATGAGGGTTCCTGTAGGAGGAACCTGGAGTTTCCAGGGCGTGCGCACGGAGCCCTACGGTTTCTTCAACTTAGAGCTTAGGGTTTTTAAGGGCTTCAGGTGTTGTTCACCTGGGGATCCAAAACCCCGCTGTTTTAGGGGTTAGAAGGGGTCATAACCTACCATGTTGTAGGGTTTGGGGATACAGGTACCTTAACCCTGAAGAACCTACCTTTTTCAGGACTTATATAAGGAAATCATAATAGGGAGCCCTAAAAAAGGTAGGTTATTCAGGGTTAAGGTAGGGTTTAGGAGGTTTAAGGATGAAGTTTTTTGGCATAGGACCAACGTTTGTGGTAGGTTACTTAAAGGATCATGGGACTTAGTAATTGGGGTTATAATTAGGATAACTACAGTTATAATTACTTATAACCCCACTTAAGGTACTTATAACCTTACTTACTAAGTCCCATGAACCTCCAAATAGACCCTAAACCCTAGACCCTATAGGTCCCTTTAAGAACCCTATAGATCCCTTTAAAGAGCTTTTTAAGGAGCCCTTTAAGTACTTACTAAGTCCTAGGAACCTCCAAGTAGGGTCTCGAAACTCTAGGGTTTCGAGCTTTGGGTCTGAGTCAAGGGCATATAGCCTGGAGGGTATGGCACTAAATCCCAAACCCCAAGCCCAAAGGCCCCTAGTATAGAGGCCCTATATAGGATAGGGTTTGGGGCATATTATTTTAAAACTGTAATAATGAAGCCCCAAAATCAGATTCTAGTTATTAAGGCCCCTACATTAAGTCTCAAGGCCAATGCAACCCTAATAGCCACGTCAACCGAGGCACTGAAAACCATCGTCAGAGAACGGCCGCCACGAGATGTGCACTCTCCGATCATGCATCGGAAGATGGAGAACATGCAGTCAAGAACCTCGGCTTGCGAAGGTGTAGGGCTTAGGGCTTGTAGGGTTTCCAAGGGTATTAATAAGGGTTTACAAAGGGCTTGTTTAAGTTCTACAGTGAACCTCAAGAAACTGGAACACTGATTTGGGACGTTTGGTGCTGGGATTCGCTATAGCTTACCTTAAGGGCATGAGGATAACGATGTTCCAAGTTTCTGGCTTCTACTTTGCACTTAGAAGCTGAATACGTTGTCGGCGCGCGCACTGGTTCGTTTTCACAAACATTGTTTTACACGGGCTTCTTGATGTTGATGCGGTTCTGTGAGTTTTCCTTACAAACCCTAAACCCAGTTTAATCGGTTGTTGTGGGTAGATTCAGAAGTGTACCGGAACCTGTGGTGTGGACTCGGCATGAGCTTTTCCAAGCATTCGAGGCTTTGAACAGGGGACTGTAGAGCCTACCTGTAACACCCTCAAAAAACCTGTCTTTCTGAAGGGGTCGTTGATATGGCTTCTCAATATGTTTCCTTCCCAATGTACACCACTGGGAGACCTACTTAAAGATTCAGGGAACTTAGAAACTCGGATTATAAACAAGATAACTGTATTTATAACTTTCACCGTTATAATATTTATAATTTACCCCAATTACGGTACTTACAACTATACTAACTAAATCTACTTTAACGGATAACTAATTGAACTATACCCCCAAACAAGGTCCACTTATAACTATACTTGAACTAGGTCCCATGAACCTTCAAGTAGGGCTTCATACCTATAGATTATAAGCACAAAGTCCCATCAACCTTCAAGTAAAATACCAAGGCACTGAGGCGCAGTACTCCTCGCCGTAGAGGTAATGAAGCTTACATCCCGCAGGGAGCTCCTCAGGGGAGCTGATACATTGGTATTTTGTGTGCAGTGTGTAGAGTTTAGTATTGAGGAGGTATTTATGGGTTTAGGGAATCATTAATAAGTGCATAGAGTTTAGTATTCGGGTTTAGGGGTTTAAGGGATCTAGGGTTGAGGGCCGCAACCTACCAAACCCTCTAAGTTGTCCCATGTCTATATTCGGGTGTAAAATGAGACCGCACAAAAAGGCGGGTTATTGGAGCGTAAAGTAAGCTTAGGGCTCGGTGATTACGGTTATCAGTTAGTTATAAGGCCTTGCAACGTACACTATAGCTTTGTATAGGGTTTACTATGCTACCGGCTAATGTAATTGGCTCAGGGGCCTTAAGAATCACAGTTTGTTCAGGGTGTACATCATACAATAAGAACCTTCAGCAACCCTTGTGAGGCATCGTAGTAGCAATTATCGAGCGCTTGGATGCTTGGGGATCGTTCTAGGGTGCACCCTACAGTTTAGTTATATGTGTTACGATAGGTATTTTAAAGTAAACGGATGCATGCTTATGCGTGTACATTGCTTTTCGCCAGCAGCGCATTTACATACATGAAGCCCTCGGCCGAAAACGAAGGCTGAAACTAACAACAGCAATGAACGCCAATCAGAAACCAACAAAAGCCTAGACGCAATTCCAGGACAAGAACCACACAACCACAACCACAAACACACACACACACACAAAGCAGAAACATCATGCAAAGCAAACCGAAGTACCCTCAACCCGGCATGAACAACGCCTTTGCCAAACGACACAAAACAAAAACCCAAATCCTAAATCCTCGACTCTCAAACCTCTCAGCACCCCACGAGGATGTACACTGCTTATCACTCCTAAAAACTACAAAAATATGGGAGTTTCCGAAAATAGGGGACCCTAATATAGTACCCTAAATAGTGGGATCCTTATTATAAGAACCTCAAAATAAGGTACCCCCTATTTTCGGAAACTCCCATATCAATACAATACCCTAACCAATTTGCACTAAACCGGAAAAACTAAATCCGAAAACTGCTACAGGCAACCCGAAGTTCAAAACCCAAAGGCCCTTGCCGCCCCTCTCCCCAAAGAGCGCACGAGACTTAGATGAACAAAACCGAATCATCCAACAATAAGAGTAATAAGAAGCACTGAACATCACCTTATCCCAGCACCTTTCGGGTTTGGGCCCTAAGCCCTAAGCCCAAAACACAGTATCCCAGCACCTCTCCGAGCATGTAGGTGTCGCCACGCCCGCAGCGCGTGAGGTCGCCTTCTCCTGTCGAGAGGGCCTGCGAGCTCGGATTTAGTAAGGGTTCCTTAAAGGGCTCCTTAAAGGGATCTAGATGGTTCCTTACAGGGATCTATGGGGTTTAGGGTTTAGGGTCTACTTGGAGGGGCAGGGGACTTAGTAAGTAGGTTATAAGTAGAGTTATAAGTACCCTAAATGGATTTACCCCAATTATAACCCTACTTACAACCTACTTGCTACGTCCCCTGCCCTTCCAAGTAGTGTTTTAGGGGGTTCGCGGGCTTAGGGGGCTTAGGGGGTTTAGGGGGTTGGGGATTGAGGGTTTAGGGGTTTAGGGCATTTAGGGGGTTTAAGTGGTTCAGTTTACGGGCTTTAGGGGGTTTAGGGGGGTTAGAAGGGTCAAGGGGGCTAAGGTTTTAGGCGGGTTCAGGGGCTTAGGGTCTAAGGGATGTTTCAACGGGGTTAAGGGTTCAGGGCTGCAGGGTTTAGTGGGCTAAGGATGCAGGGTGCAGGGTTTCGGGGTTAAGGTCGGGGGCTTTGGCGTTGCTATGCATCAAAGGGCAAAACGGGTAAAATGAGGGACCCCTAATTAGGACCCCTAGGTACATACCCATAATATAGCCATTATATACCCATAATATAGTCCATTATATGGTAGGGGTCCCCATTAAGGGTCCCTCCTTTTCCCCCTTTGAATGCAGGCTTCCGTCTTGGGGCTTGACGCTTTCAATCAAGCTCTCCGGGGGAGTCCCTGCTTCCCTGTTCGCGCTCTACCTTAACCCTTAAGAACCTACCTTTTTCAGGACTTATATAAGGAAATCATAATAGGGAGCCCTAAAAAGGTAGGTTATTCAGGGTTAAGGTAGGGTTTAGGGTTTAGGGGTTAAGGGTTTGGGGGTTCGGGGTTTAGGGTTTCAGCATAGGGTTTAGTGTTTTAAGGGTCTGTTTAGGGTTTAGGGGTTGAGGGGTTTAGGGGTTCAGGAGGAGACGTCCCCATGAACCCTGAACCCCAAACCATAACCCAGGTGCCGAAAGCAAGCTTTACAAACTTGTAGTCTGTGAGCCGAGCCCAAAACCTTCACCGTAAACACACCTGAAGCCTAAACCTTAAATGTTTAAGCCGTAAAACCCCCCAAACACCGCTTCTTTTGCAACACTCAACCTCTAAACCTTAAGCCATTACACCCCCAAAGCCCCAAGCCCTCAAAATGCGGCTAACAAAAACCATCTAGGTTAACACAAAAAAGGGCAGCCGCAGTTTAGGCGTACTCTGAGAATCCTGTAGCCTTATCATAGATCCTATATAATACTCTTACAGAGCCCCTAAGCCCTAAACCCCAACTCTAAGAAAAAGCTTGTTTTGGTACTGCTGATGATCAGGGTGGCTTTACACATTGTTCAAGACTTCGGGTACTATAGTTTCTCTTCAGGTTTCTTTGGTGCTACAGGTCTGAACTGGGGCTTGCTAGCTTCGGTCCTCAAGAACGAGCTTAAAAGAAATTCGGGTTTTAGGTTTTGCGGCTAACACTGGCTATGAAGGTTCTACAACGGTTCCTGCAAGTTTTACAAGGTCCTTTGGTGGTTTTGGTTGTTGGTGGTTTGGGTTTTATAAAAGCGAGCAAGCACTCTCCGCAAATCAAGCAAAGTTTACCAAGCCCAGGGCGTGTAAACATCGGATGCAGCACACGGCACCCAGGCTATACGTTCTGTACTGCCGTGTTTTCGGAATAATTAGAGCTTCGTGTTAAAACCGAATCATGTCACAAATCCTTGACAGCGACTTCTCATGGGAAAGATGCGGTTCTTAAACAGCTAAGTAAACCCCCAGGCCCTAATGTAAAGGCCTTAATAGTTAGAATTGGGTTTTGGGGTATGTTATACTATACTGATGATCCCTTCATCCGTTTCATAAATCCACCCCTTATGTAATCAAAGACTTCCCCGGCCGGAAAATATTCCAGTTTCGAACAAAAGATCAAACATGAAAAGACTTAATGGCATGTTGAATTAAAGGCCAGAATTTCGGAAAATCAAATTTAAAACCAACCGAAGTCCCCCTAATATATTCAACAAAGGCCCCAAATAATACTTCACATTTGGGGAGGGAGCTATTAAACGGGGGAAGGGATTAATAAGTCACCCTCAGAACAGTATTGGTAATTATTTAGGCCCCTATAATATGCACCCTAATAGACCAAACCGTCATCTGATGTCGTGCTTTTCTAGATTTCATGCTCTAGAAACCTTCAAAGGATCCTTTGAAGGATCCTATACAGTAGATGCCAGAAAGTTGAAACATCCTTATCCTCATTCCAATCAGGTAAAGTAGAGAAAATCCCAGCACTAATCGTCCTAACTCCATGTTCCAACTTTCTGGGGTTGACTTTGCCTAGTCCTTTAAGAACTCTTAGAAGGTCTAGAATCCAGGTTCTAGGTTTTAAAGGATCCTTCGGAGGCACCATCTAGAATCCTTATAGAACTCTGTCTTTCAAAGTTTAGATTCCAGGTGTGAGATTCGCTTCAGGCTTGGGCGTCTCGGCCTTTGAGCTTCGGGCTGGTACGGTTGATGATCTAAATCCTGCATTATCCAGAATAAGGAAACTACCATAATTCCCATAGTTTAGGGTTCTTAAGGTAATGCAGGATTAATATCATAACCCTAAACCCTGAAACCCTATAGATCCCTTAAAGGAACTCCTTGAAGGTACCCTTATAGATCCCTTTAAAGGAACCCTAGGATTTACATCATCAACCGTATGGTCTCGGCTTCGGGCTTTGGGTTTAACTTAACATAGTTTAGGGCTCTTAGGGCCTAGGGCTCTTAGTGTTTAGGGTTTAGGGCTCTTCTGCTTAAGATGGCTTAGGGCTCTTGGGCCTTAGGGCTCTTCTGTTTAGGATTTGGCGTTTGCAGGGTTTAGGGTTTAGGGTTAAGGGTTAAGGGGTTTAGGGGTTTAGGGTTTAAGTAAACTCCACAAACAAAGTTGGAAACCGGATTAAGGCCAAATAGTGCCGGGATTCCCTATACATTACTCTTAAGGGTTTCAGGCTATGGAGTTTCCAACTTTTGGGCTTCTACTGTAGGTTACCTAAGATTCTCTGGGTTTCAGGTTTTAAATGGGAGCTTCCGAAAATTAGGGGACCCCAATATAGCACCGTAAATAGTAGGATCCTTATTGTAAGGACCCCAGAATAAGGTACCCCTATTTTCGGAAACTCCCAAATTTAAATGAAACAAAGATTTCGCCGGCGACTTTTCCTCGCGCTCCCAAGCATGGTCCTTGCAATCCTGAAAAACTGACTAGGAGCCATATACTCCCAGGAGTGTCACTAGAGACGTAATGGTCACAATGGCCATACCGAGATATTGGTGAACGGTTTAGGATTTAGGGGGTTTAGGGGGTTTAGGGGGTTTAGGGTTTAGGGTCAGTATAATATCAACACAAGCCTTGAGGCTCGCGGCTCACCAGCTCAGAACTTCACCAGGGCCTTCCAATCCGCCAGAAGCTGCTTGGCAACCTTTCGGGCTCAGAGTTTACCCTCAGGCTCTGAGGACTCATCTTTAAAAGAATTGGGCCCAAAGACCATACTATATAAGGCTTTTGGGCTATTTTGAGCCTTAGGGTTTGGGTTTAGGGACCTCCAAAGGGTAAGAATTGGTTTTCGGTACGTTGGAGTATACTTCCCTTCGGATGGCAGAGACAAAACACGACGAATCAAAGGGGGGCGGGGGTGAAGGCGAGAGGGGACGCTGAACAACACATGCTGCCCTCATCCTTACCTTTGGCTAGTAGGGAATGGAAGAATGGTAGTAATAGTAGTGATAATTGTACCCTATTCCTCCATTCCCTACTAACCAAAGGTAAGCATCCTTATCGCGGCATGCGCAGCCCAACAGCGATATGGGAGTTTCCGAAAATACGGATAGTACCCTATCATAATAGTAGGATCCTTATTCATAAGATACCCCTAAGTTTCGGAAACTCGCATATGGGTGGTTGTCAAAATTATGGTCCCTTTTTGGGTCCTTATTTTAACACGGCACCTAATATTTAGGGTACCCAAAAAGGGAACCCTAATTTTGACAACCACCCATATGCATCTTCCGGACCAGGGGACCTCTAGGCAGAGCGGAGTGTCCAACAATCAACGACCCTAGCAACCCTGAACATAATCGGACTACTATAATGATACCTATAGGCTCAGAGCATACCCCTTTTGTAGGTTACCTACTTTTCTATACACCAGATCGCTAGGTATCCTAAAAGGGGGTAGGGTATGAGCCTCTAGGTATAATGATAATAAGGACGAATCACGAGGCATCCCGGGGATCCTTGATAACTAGAGCAGACTGTGGGGTATATCACGGTTTAGGGTTTAGGGTTTACTACAGGAATCTACATGGCAGGATGAAAGCTATTATTCCGACCTCTACAGCAGCAACAGGCCTCTTAAACCCTAAAACAAACTCCGCGCCTCGAAATCTTGGCTGGCACGTCCCCACTCCTTGTTGCGGCCGTCCACGCCCACGGTGGAGATCTTCTGGGAGAACTCTCTGGCCTTGTTTTGGGTTTAGGGTTTGGGGTTCACATTTTTATCGGGTCTATGGAGGTTAAGGTCTCGGACTAGGATTCAAAGGTCTTTTTCTGCGAGGCCAAAGGTTTAGGACGCCCTGGCCTTGTTGTAAGCCGCCGAGCCCTCGGCGCCGGAGAAGTAGACCATGTCCTGCTCAAAGCCATAGTACACCCTATCTAGAGGCTCATACCCTACGCCTTTTTAGGATACCTAGCTGTATGGCTAGGATCTGTTGTATAGAAAAGTAGATACCTCAAGAAAAAAGGGGCAGGGTATGAGCCGGCAGGTAATCTGAAGCCCCAACAACCCTGCCACTATCACCCCAAACTACGAGCCCGGAAGCCTGGATTTGAAGCTGGGTTTAAGGTTTCTAGCGCCTAGGGTACACCCGAAGCCTTAAACCCTAATATAACCCAAAGCCCCAATCATTAGCATCAAGCTCTATAGCGCCCAAGCCCTGCGCCCCGCACTCTAAGCAGACTCTAAGCCCTCTGGACTAGACTGTCAGAGGAGTAGACCATGTTTTCCTTTATAGGATCCTTAAGGGAGGGTGGTTCAAGGGGGGAGTGTATAAGGAATCCTTAGGGGACTGTCTTAGGGAGTGCTAGGGAGAATTAGGGATCACTAGGCTATGTACCCCCCTTGGAGCCCCCTCCCTTAAGGATACTATAATTTCCTTGAAGCCCCAGGAGGCCCTATCCTTAAATACAAACTTGAACATGAAACCCCAATCCAAAGCCCTCTGAACGAAACTGCCGGAGAAAGCTCTCCAGTATTCAATAACCGGTCCCAAAGGCCGAAATTCCAAAAACAGACCAACGTTTATGAGGCCAAAGATTTCATTTCAAGTGGTCCCATGGGCTACTTTAAGGGATCTAAACGATTACCAATACTATTTTGGGAGCTCCTTATAAGTTTCAGTTTGTATACCCCAAAACCCGATTCTAAGTCTTCAGGCCCACACATTATCTAAGACCCTCATCAAAGTCCACCAAACCGGAAAGCCTAAACCCCAGTGGCTATCTAAGACCCATGTCCTGCTTGAACTCCCCTTCAGGTATCCCTTATAGATCCCCTGGTAAGGATCCCTTTAAAGGAAACCCTATTCTGATTATAAAGACGGCCCATGTCCTGCTTGAATCCAGCGGCCTCCTGAAGGTTCGAGGTCAACTGCTGGGACTGCTTGGTCCTTGGATTCGGGTTCAGGGTTTAGGGTTTTAGGGTTTAGGGGTTTAGGGTTTAGGGTATAGGGGTTTAGGGTTCAGGGGTTTAGGGGTTTAGGGTTTAGGGGTTTAGGGTCTAGGGGTTTAGGGCTTAGAGGTGTATAGGGTTTAGGGGTTTAGGGTCTCGTTGAACGAGTGCGGAAAGGTTTTGTACGTGCAAAGAGCAATTAGAGTCTCATGATTACGTAGTATCCTTGTAAGAAATCCTAAACCCTAAACCGCTTGCTCTTACTATTTCCTTATAAAGAAATCCTAAAACCTAAAACCTTAAAAGAAAGAAACCCTAAGCGGCGGCTGAAGCCCTGAAGCCCCGAAAGACCCAACCCAACTAAGGCGTGGTCTTGATGTAGAAAGCGGTCTTGTCGAACCGCTCAAACGCCGCCGTGAGGGCCTTCTTTCGCCGGGCCACCTGTGAGCGGGGGAAGCGTTCTCTTAAGTAGAGTGTGGGGGTTAGGGCCTTTGGCGTTGTCCTCCAGGAGTTTTCGACTAACTGTCAGTGCTACAGGGAAGAATGACGAGCGCTAAATTCCAAACTTTTAGGCTTTAGCTGTTAAATTGGGATGAGGCCGGATTTCGAATTTAGAAAAGGATTAAATTCGAATGTAATTCCCCTCCCGGGTAGGTTGAGGCCATAGCATCCATATGGCTTAAATTCGAATTTAAACCTCCTAACCAAGCAGCGGCCACTAACCGGCGGCACGGGAAGGAATTAAATTCGAATTTAAGCCTTTTTTCTCGCCCAAGGCTCAAGTTCGAATTTAATCCAGCGGCAAAGGGTTCCAGGGGTCCAGCCCAATCCACAGGGCTAGTTCCAGGGTCTGGGAGCCTAGGAGTCGAAGGGTCTAGGATTCAAGCTCTAAGGGTGTGTGGGTCCAAGCGTGTGTTTAGGGTTTAGGGTTTAGGGGTACTGTAGTGGGCTGAGTTTAAGGGTTTAGGATTCAAGATTTAAGGGTCAAAGGCTCCAAGGGCCCAAGCGTCTAAGTGGCTAAGCCTCTCAAAGTGAAACAGTTTAAGGGTGCTAAGCCTGTCAAAGTGAAAGAGTTTAAGGGTCTAAGTGTCTCGGATTCAAGAAGTAAATGTGTAAGGCTTGAATGGTCCCAACGTATGTGGGCATACATACATACATACATACATGCATCATACATACATACATAGATATAGATACATATATATATATGTACGAATTGAAGCCTTGCTGCGGCGAGACCTTACGTGCTTTTAATTCGGATTTAAGCTACATTAAGCAGACACGGCTTAGATTCGAATTGAAGCCTTGCGCTGGCAAGAGGACTTAATTCCTTATTTAACACGCTTTCTACCCATCACATATCAAATTCGAATTTAATCCCTATCGACACCTGAGCAACACACACAGGGATTTAACTTCGAAATTAAGCCTTTTCTACTGGGATGCATTAAATTGGAATCTAAGCCTCCCAGAGAGGCACCGGAGCCCTAGAGGACATAGGCTTAAATTCGGATTTAAATCCCCATTGAATCTGAAATTCGGCCTTATTCTGGTAAATTAGGGTGTCAGGGTCTAGGGTTTGTCTCAAACTCCACTCCTCTTCTTCTGTTGCGGGATCCTAGTCTATAGTTATGCCGTAGGCCCTGGACCAGCATGGCTATACTAAGCTATACCATACCTCGCAACCTATTATAAGTATTAAGGGCACTGTCCGAAGCCCCGTGGTATCCCTTACTTTAACCCTTGCAGACACCTTTAAAGGAACCTTAGTAAGCGTCACTATATCACTTTGAACCCGGAACCCAATTCGAAGTAGTCATGCACCCCAAAAATTGGGCGTCAGGGAATCCTGAATACTAGACTCTAGACCCTATAAATCCACAATTTCGAGAACTCCCCACCTCCTGCTCCGTGCGGGCCTTGTACACGGAATCCCCACCAACCTCGGAGAACCTGGAAGTATTTTGCTCTTGGAAGGTGCTTTCGGGATTCTGAAGGCTGTTTCAGGCCAAAAAAGGTTTCATGGGGTTTAGAAGAGCTTTGTAAGGTTCCAAACGGTCTTGACAAGTGCTCATAACGTTCCATATGCTTCAGAGACTTGACAGGGTTCTGGTCATGTAACTTACAACTGTACTTCTTTACAACTGGTTTCAACGAAGTGATTTGTGGTTTGTGAATACCTATAGGCTTTATAGTACTTCCTTGTGGGGATTACATTATTTTACCTTCTAGTCTTCTAAGTATGAACCACAAGAAGGACCTGCTATGGTGGAGTATATTATACTGTAAATGCAATAAGGAACCCACCATAGTGTTGATAATTATTCAGGCCCGTATACTGATCCTAAACCCTAACCCGTAAGCTTCGGCTACGAACGACACAGTCCCCTGCAGGATTCAGGCGGCAAAGATGAAGGAGGTCTACAAATTCGCGGGCTCTTCTTGCACTGAGGGCCCTTGCCACATGAAACCTTGAGTCTCTTCCCTATTGAGACCGTGTAGGTGTATGCTATACTATACCACGCTATACCAAAGCTGCAAAACCTAAACCCTACACCCCACACCTCAACAGCGGCCAAGCAACTGGGAGTACGGGTTGACGGGATTGTCGTTCTGGTTGTAGACATCCGAGACGCCGCCGCCCAAGCCTGGGTTCTTGTTTGCGATTGCGCCTCCTACTTCGCTAGGACGAAACCTGCGTTCCAAGGGTAAAAGGAGGGACCCTTCATAAGGACACCTTGGTATATACACTTAATATAGCTATTATATACCCATTATATAGCCCATTATAGGGTAGGGGTCTCCATTAAGGGTCCCTCCTTTTCCCCTTTGATGGGTTCTTGTCAAAGCCTTAGGGTTGTGTTTCCGCCTAGTGTTTAAGGCAGCTTCGGCTTACCTACAGGAACCTGGGTACCTTAAAACGAGAACTGTACCAATGTTATCCATTTGTTGAGGTACATCGGTCACTGTAGGTAGGGCTTAGCGCAGAGTTTAGGGTTTGGGGCAGGACTTCGGTTGTGAGTTAAGGGTTTACGGCAAAAACCAAACTCTGCCTGCGGTATCTCTACTATCGTGCTAGTTTGGAATAACAGCCAGCAACAGCTGTCTACCTTGTATACATGTATACATATATATATATATATGCACATGTAAACTATCCATATGTATGGTTTTTCTGTGTCTGTCTTTCTCTCTCTCGCTCTCTCTATTGTGGTAGCTTCTACACAACTAAAAGGGATCTTAAGGCAGGCCACATAAATGGGAGTTTCCGAAAATAGGGGACCCTAACATAGTACCCTACATAGTAGGATCCTTATAATAAGGACCCCAAATAAGGTACCCCTAATTTTCGGAAACTCCCAAATAGCACGGAACATTATTGCAAGGATGCAAAACCCTAAACCTGTTTCAGCGACCCAATGATCCCCAAACCTTAAACACACAACCCTTTCCCAAAGACCCCACTATCCCTTAAGTTAAGAAATATGCCTTAAGTTATAGCAGGATCCCTAATATGATTTAAGGAATATTCTTTGATTAAGGGCTATTGGAGTCTCTGTTAGAAGGGGACCCCACCCTGTAATAGTGACTATAAGGATTACACTAGGTAGGGCCCTATTATATTCCTACTATACCACTACTACAGGGTGGGGGCCCCTTCTAAAGTCTCCGGGTTCAGGTTTTGAGGGAGCTATAGGGTTGCCTTTAAGGGCTCCTTTAAGGAGTTTAAGGTTTACGGGTTTAGGGTTTAGGGTCTTCTGCCAAGAAGCGGAGGCTCTCCTCAACCCTAAACCCTATAGATCCCCAAAAGGAACCCTTAAGGATCCCTTTAAAGGAAAAGCCAGAAAGTTGGAATATAATTATCCTAAGCCCTTTATGGTAAATTATAGGGTATCCTACCCTGAAACCATATTCCAACTTTCTGAAGTTCCCTTTAAAGGAACCCCTAAAAATCCCTTTAAAGGAACCCTTAAGGATCCCTTTAAAGGAACCCTTAAGGATCCCTTTAAAGGAACCCTTAAGGATCCCTTTAAAGGAACCCTAGGTTCATGGCCAAGAAGCCGAAGAAGGACAGCTTTGGGGACTCTGCCTGCGCAGGTCCTGCAGCAACGCTGGCGGCAATGAGAGCGGCGGCCATGGAGGCTGCAGCCTGTTTAAGGGTTTAGGGTTTAGGGTTTTTTAAGCCTAAACCCTAAACCCCAAAAGCCTTAATACATGAGCCCTTAAAAGCGCCGGGGTATTAGATCAAAGGGGAAAAGGAGGGACCCTTAATGGGGACCCCTACCCTATAATGGGCTATATAATGGGTGTATAATAGCTATATTAAGGGTATATACCTAGGGGTCCTTATTAAGGATCCCTCCTTTTACCCTTGGATTAAAGGATCATGGGACTTGGAAACTAGAGGTTTAGGGTTCCACTAAGTCCTTATAACCCCAAAAACTCGGGTTTAGGGTTCCACCAACTACTTATAACCCCAATATCTAGGGTTCTTGATTCCACTTAATGATTGTATTCATTTCGAATTATATGGTAGCCTAAACCCTAAATCCCAATAAAGGTACTTGTAACCTTGCTACGTCCCAGGAGGCCGTGGCCTGTCCCTGGATCTTCGCGGGCACGAAGGCCTCCTGATGGTGAGGGCTCTCTTGGGGTTTTTTATTATAGATTATATATTATGTTCAATCATATGTTATATATTATATATTGTATTACATATGTACACATTATATACTATATACATATAGAGAGAAAGAGGGTTTATGCAAGCTTATGCTTGTGCAGGGCTTGTGGTTTTAGCCGTTTTTGACAGGTGGGTTACTGTCATAAGTCAATGTGATTTGTCAGGTTTGCCGGCTTGAAAGCCTTGAAACAATAGGGGGGTGGCTCATTTAGGAGTCATTTCTAACAAGGGAGTTTCGGTCTTTCTTAAGCCCCTGACCACACACCTTAACTCCAAACCCCACATCCCTATCCTGTCAGCCGCAACACCCTACTTCCCTAATCTCGACAAATCGAACTCCCGTAAAGCTGCATAAGCCTTTAAATACAAAAATTCTACAAAACCATGGAAGCACTCCATTTCTGAATCTCCCTCAACCCTCCTCTTGGCAGCGAGGGCAGCAACAACGCACCAGGGCCACTGCAGCGGCGGCGAGAAGAGCCTGGCAGCACGGTTTTCTCTTGTTTTGAGCCTCTTAACCTACCAAAACCTACAAGGATTCCTATGAGGGTTCTAGACGGGATTCAGGGTTTTCGGATTCAAGGGCTCTGCTTGGAGATTCATGGGACTTCGTAGGTGCAGTTGCAAGTACCTCACCTTAGGGACCCAAAAAGCACATAAGCATAAAGCATTTTATGGGGATATCCCTACCTTATTGGCCTTCCTTTTCTGGGGGCTTATATGGGATATCCTTGTCCTCATTTTTTCTTATGTGCTTTTTGGGGCCCTCTCACTGGTCTTCTATTCAATTGTAAGTATAGCTACCTTGTTTAGAACCTATACAGTTACTAAGTCCCATGAACCTCCAAGGAGGGTTCAAGGGTTTTGACCCAGAGACTCCAATATCCCTTAATTAAGGAATATTCCTTAAATTATAGTAGGATCCCTTACATGATTTAAGGAATAGTCCTTGATTAAGGGCTATTGGAGTCTCTGGGGAAGGAGCAGGGCCTGGCCTCGTATGTCTGGGAGTCTTGGCTTTCATTCTTGTGCAATTCCTAAATAAGCATTTTCCATAAGGAAAGTCTGCTATGGGTCGAACTGGTTCTTTTGGGGTGTTATCAGAGTCAGAAGGAAAATAAGCAGGGCGCTATCGTTTCATAGAAGCTTGTGAAAGAAGGTACCTCAACCCATCTTCCATTCCAGTTTGGGAACCGTGTAACGCAAACAGTGCCGAGCTCTTAAACCCCGTAAACCTTACAGAAACATTATAAAGGGAACTCCAGAAAGTTGGAATGTGGATTAATGGTAGGATCCCCTACAATTTACCTTAAAGGGGCTACGATAATGATATTCCAACTTTGTGGCTTCTACTGTAGAACTCAAGGCATGGCTTATAGAATCCTTACAGAATCCCCACTTGGAGGATGGTAGGGCTAAGGTCAGAAGTGGCCATACGCATAGTTATTCCTAAGTCTAGATACACACAAAGTCGCATGATCCTTAACACCTTCAACCCCTACAGACCCCTTCTAGAACCCTTCAAGGAACCTTTAACCTTTGAAGATCCCTGTAGACCCAACCAACCAACCTAAGGGCCCATGTATCCAAATAGTATATACCTTGGCCTGAAAGTAGTCCCTATACACGTACTTTGGGGCCAGAGTATCTGCTGTTTAGGCACACGGACCCGTAAGCTCTAGACCCTATTAGAACCCAGAGAGGAACCCTTAAAAGACCCTTAGGGAAAAGGAGACCATCCTTGCCTTGGAGAGCACGGAAGTGCGAGCCATTGCTGCTTCCGAGGGAGGGAAGGGCGCAAGGAATCCGATGTAGCTTGAGACAAAAAACCCTGCGCTGTTTTAGCTTAAGGTTTAGTTCAGGGTTTGGGTTTTTGGGGTGCGGTTTAGAGTCACTCGCAGGGCTTGGGGCTTCTTGTTTGCGGGGGGTGAGGTTTTGCAACCTCTTAAGTTGCGAGCTGGGGGTTTTAGGGTTTCTAAGTTAGGGTTGCCAGAAACGGGAGCTGAAACGCAGGACATTAAGCAAGCGGTATGATCTAAACTCTGAGCCCTACACTCAAACCCTGGGACTCTACACTCTACGCCACCGTACGCTACTACAAGTCTGCTCGCCTGCACAGTGACGCGGGCACCCAGGGCGAGGACGTACCTGAAGATAGGGTTTAGGATCTAGGGGGTTTAGGAATTAAGGCTTGACGGCTTGGGTTTAGGCGGTTTTGTCTTGGTGTTTGCCTGCGCCCGAACACTATGGACATAGATGTTTCTGGAATGGTTGCCAATACGACTGAAAGTCTAGGCTATTGTCAAGCAACTTAACTGTATAATTAACTTGCGTAAGTTACCAGAAAAGGACCTGTAGTAGATATTATGTTCCTTATGACCTTGACTTTCATGACTTACTTCACAAGAAACTAGAAGTTAAAACACGAATGCCATTGACAGCAATGGAAAGATAAGATCACAAACAATACTCGGATTTAGGCATTAGGAATTTGTTGTTTGGGGTTTAGGCAAGTAGGTATACAAGGAAAGATAGCCTTTGCATTTTGCTAGCAGGTTGAAGTCTTTTTCAACAAAAGAAACAGAAATCATGATGCCGAAGACCATGGCAGCTATCACGAAAAAACAGCAACCCTAAACCCCAAACCCTAGCTAGACCCCCCAACTACCCCTTTTTGTAGCCCTTAACTACCTCATAATGAGAAATATCAGAACCTGTTACTGTAAAGGGCACTTGGGGGAGGGTCCTGGTAAACCCTAGCGTTCAGGATCTTGAGGCTTTGCGATTCGCGGTACCGTAAACACAGTACACCAAATAGTAGGGTCCTTATTGTAACGGTTGATGATATAAATCCTGCATTACCTTAAGGACCCTAAACTATGGGAATTATGGTATATTCCTCACTATGGGTAATGCAGGATTTATATCATCAACCGAAGGACCCCAAAATAAGGCCCCCCCCTCATTTTCGGAAACTCCCATCCTCAGGCTGTGCGATTCAATTTGCAACTTTTTTGAAGGCGTTTTGCCGGGGCTGGGATCCGTGGAGGGCTTAGGGCCTTCTGGGCTGGTACTTCCAGGGATGGCAGTAAGCGCTTATGGCAGGGCTTAGGGTTTAGGGTTTAGGGGTTTAGGGGTTTTCGAAAGGATGGCAGTAAGCGCTTATGGTAGGGTTTCTAGATGGTTTTAGGCAGTAGTTCTAGGCTGTGAATGAGATGGGGTTCGGGCGAGCGTACAACCTAAAGGCGTCCTCCGCCTTTGGAACAATGTTTGCCTAAACCTTGCTCTTGCCCTGAAACCTTGAACCTAAACCTTGCTCTTGCCCTAAAACCCCAAACCTAAACCTTGGTTTTGCACCAAAACACTCAACCTAAACCTCATTTTTGAAAGTGTAAATTCGGCAAAGATGGCGAAATTTATGGATTTCGGATTGCGGTGTTGGAACCCATGGGTCGGGAATTTGAAGCCTGGCGTCACCTGTGGATCCAAAAACCTACCGGTTTAGTGGTTAAACCCTCTAATTTAAGGGTAATAACCTACCATTTTTGGGGGTTTGGGGATGCAGGCAAGAACAGTGTTTAGCGGTTTGGGGGTGTAGGGTCTCAGGGCCCGATCCATCCCAGGCACACTCAAGAGGAGATGAGATGTTGGCTGCCGGGGTTTAGGGGTTTAGGGGGCTAGGGTTTACGGATTTACAGTCGAAGCCCAAAAGTTGGATCCCAGCACTATTTGGCCTTAACCCGGTTTCCAACTTCATGGGGTTTACTGTAGGGGCTTAGGGTTCGGGGTATCGTAGTCGGGCCTTGAGATGTTTCTTTTCAAATCAAGTCAGCTAGGAACATGGAGCAGGTTGACTCAGTAAAAGTATACCGAGAACTTCCGCAGATGGCACTGACAATCACCCAAAAGTCAGGTCCAAATCTAGGGGGGTGGGGTGCGTGTTTGTGTGTATTTGGGGGGTCAATTTTTTGGGGGGAGGGGGGGGTGTCGGGCGGTTCGGGGCTTCAAGCCTCAAGCTCAATCAACCTGAGTGGGACCTTGACTGGAAACGAACATTGACCCAAATCTCCATGGTAAACCGTAATTACACCTGAAAAGACCTTTAACTTTAACCCTCAAACCGTAAAACACCAATCACGCAAGACACATCTAAAGCAGCGCCTCGAACAAACCCTAAACCAACCTAGCCCCAAGAGGGGGGCACACGACCACAAAAAGAGTCATCATCACCCAGAAGAGAGATCGGACGCTGATCACGAAGCCGGAGATGATGTTCGTCAGCTCCTACTTGCTTTTCAACACAAGGGTGAAGTGTTTAAATATGCGGGGTTATGGTCGAGGGGTTAGGGTGCATATTAGGGTTTAGGATGGTTTTAGGACTGGCATTTAGTGGCTTCTTTGGGGCCTGTATATGTGGCTTTTATCGTCCAGAAGCTATTTGTCAGCATTTCTATGTGCGGGTTTTGAAGGTTAGGGGTACTGTTTTGGTAAGGTTCAGCAAAGCAGGATCCGACAATTTAGGGTCCGTATTGATTGTGCATGCCTTCGTTGGTTAAACCTTGTTTGGGATAAGGTCAGCTGTTGAAATGGAGTTTGGGTTGAGTATTCGGGAATTCGGACATGAAACCACCACAATTGATGATGCAAGCGGCAGGCGCCAGTTTGTTGTAGAGCTCGGCTCTACCTACGCCTACGCCAATATCGAAATGTCACGTGGCGTACGTTCCAGCAAGCGCTGGACACGCAGCGACGTCCCCGCTATATTGCCTATGCCACCCTACATTTTTCTCACAGCTTCTCCTGCGCACGGTCCGGGTCAACTACGACAGTCGGACGACGACCCTTTGGCAAAGTGCAAAAGACTATAGATTACTGCATGCATGTATAATTAGAAGGGCTCTTGGGGTATATACTACTACAACTATGGACGTCCATGGGACTTAGCGTGTACTGCGAGGTTGTAGGTAGCTTGATTGGGGCTTTGCATAATTATCATATATAAGTATAATGAACTATAATTACCTTTCCTACAACCCGGATTACAAAATTATCGTCCAAGTACTCGAACTTTCATCTCACACCCAAGCGCACCGAACACCCCGTTGACAAAGGTAAACTTGGCTTTTTGCAGCTGCGTGGGCTTTCTGGACTGTTCCACGTCTAGTATAGGAGACTTGATAGTTACAATAAGGTTTTGGGGGTAGAATGCACTATACTTATAACCCCCAAAGAAACATAATGTCCTATATTAGAGTCCTGCTATCCAAGAACTGCCGAAACTGAGACCATCCTTCCGAAGGATTGCCGCAGTGCAGCCTTGACATTAACACGCTCTTGATAGCACCGTTTTAGCGTTTGGGGTTAGGGCGGTCAGGGTTTAGGGTCTAGCGGGTCCGTACTACGGCGTGGTGGCAAGTAGGTTTGCAAAATGGGCAAGTACTCGACCGGCCTGCAGCAGCGGCATGCGCATGAGCTTCGCGAGGCGTGCCATCCGGGCCAGGCGAAGGCCCCGAAGAATCAAGGCGGCTTTGGTCCTAAGCTCGACGGCGGTCTCTGAATTACTTGCGATGAAAACAACGATAAGTCCACCACCCACCCACCACCCACCCACCTCGCACCCACCTCGCTACCAGCCACCACCAGCCACCACCAGCCACCAGCACCAGCCACCAGCAGCCAGCACCAGCCACCAGCAGCCAGCACCAGCCACCAGCCACCAGCCACCAGCCACCAGCCACCAGCCACCACCACCACCACCCACCACCCACCACCACCCACCACCACCCACCACCACCCACCACCACCCACCACCACCCACCACCACCCACCACCCACCACCACCCACCACCACCCACCACCACCCACCACCACCCACCACCACCCACCACCACCCACCACCACCCACCACCCACCACCACCCACCACCACCCACCACCACCCACCACCACCCACCACCACCACCACTACCACCACCACCACCACCACCACCACCACCACCACTACCACCACATCTTTCCAGCAGCCACTACCGACCACCACGACCACCCACAACCCGCAACTACTGGCCACCCGTATAAGTCTTGAGAATGTGGTTTTCTTGATGACCTCGCGTGTTTAGCTTGCGCAGGTCAAGGCTCGAACCTGGTTCTGAAACCCCGAAACAATATCAAAACAAGAATAATATTACTTACTGTCATAATAATACTAACAATATATACTAATAAACGTATAAGATTACATATCATATATGGCACTGTACAAACATGATTATAATTATTCATTCTGCCGGGCGTCTGTGACCCCTGCGTCGCCATTGCTAGGTTGAGGATCGTTTCGGAGACGGCGGCCACGGAGAGGAGCACATCGAACCAATTCCACCAATAGTCCTCATATAACCATATTACACACACACACACATATATATATATATTTTTAGAAAAGGATATAGGGTGTAGGGTTTAGGGCTCATAGTAACGATAGAGGGTTTAGGCTGAAGTTGAAAAAGCTTCGACTGAAAACTGTGAGAGGCTGAAAGCTGACCTCTGAGCTAAAGGATTTCGGCTGTTATGACTTTTCCCACATTTGGGAGTTTCCGGAAATTAGGGGTACCTTATATTGGGGTCCTTATAATAAGGATTCTATTATTTAGGGTACTATATTAGGGTCCCCTATTTTCCGAAACCCCCACATCTAGTGCGATGAGCACGAAGGATCATATGCGATACACTGACGGCTACCAATGCATATCTGCATGTCTCCTCATGCTCCACTCGAGGTTCCAAGGCGCTGGTGAGAATCATCTAAGTACCTACACTATACCTTAGAAGGGGCCCCCACCCTGTAATAGTGACCATAAGGACTTTTTAGGATTATATTAGGGCCCTATTATATTCCTATTATACCACTATTACAGGGTGGGGGCAGCTTCTAAACTATACCGCTTGTCACATAAACCCGAAACTGCAGACACCACACTCTTCTCTCAGCGTCGGGTGTCTTCATGGTATAGGACCCGTGGGTTATTGTATGTTAACCCTAAACCCTCAACAGCTTGGGCTATGGTCAAAAGATGCCAAACGGTACCAAAGGGAAGTCGGAGCTTGCGAGAAGGCATTACCGCGGATTCCGAGCGTCTTAGAGCTTGGGCCCAATCTCATAACTGCAACACGGTTCCTTTGAAGGGTTCTTGCTAAGGCTTCCTACTTCAAACTTCGTCTTACGATATATACTATACTCCCCGGCACTACCCGGAAGCGAACTAACTGGGAGGTCCGGGCAAGAGCCAATGTATTACCCAAAAAGCCCAATATATATATATATATATATATATATATGTATACACTCCTTGATTTAAGGAATACTTCTTTAAGTTATAATTGGCTTCAGATTATGATTAAATCTACATTCCTTACATAATGTCTAAAGATACTGGGCTCTCTGGGTATCGTTTAGAGCGTAGGCTGGTCTTATCTTCTTCGAAAACCCTTACGTAGCAATCAGCTTGCAGCTAACGGCAGCTAACTGTTGTCAACTGGACCTTCCCCCCAGAACAAGGCTGCTTGTCTTGAGGGCGATTGAAACTTCTTGGAGGAACGAAGATTTAACAGCTTTTCGCACACGGGGTTTACGATGAAGGTCAGGAGTTTAGGAAACCCTAAGCCTTAAATCTTATAAACAAATTTGAGGTACTTAGGACCTGTCACTTGTTCAGGATACAACGACTAGGACATACCAGTAATTAGAGTTTTTGGCTTTGGTGCATAGGGTCAGAGATATCATATAATGGGCTTAAAAGAAGGGTTCAACAACTACCAGTACTATCTTGGGGTTCCTTATTATCAGTACACTGTAATGTACCCTAAAACCCTATTCTGATAATTAAGGCCCCTATACTAAGGCCTTGCCGGCCTTGCTGTAGAAACTCAAATCAGGACATCTAAGTCTGGTTTCAGGGAGGATCAACCCGAAACATGTTGCGATTTAGGGTTTAGGGTCTCAGGGAGGATCAACCTGAAACTCGAAACTTCACCCTTAACCAAGACCGCTTAAGGGCCCTATAACAGAGCCATTATGGCGGGTCTAGGAGTCCGAAACTCTGAACACTCAAAACCCTCAAATTCCTAAAAAGCTTAGGCCCCGAACGCATACATCGCCGCAAATGCTGGCATGGCACACGCCCACAGAAATAGCCCCGCATTCCCAAAGATGTGCCCTTGACGACGACCTGCCCAGGCCGAACGTTGACTAACATGTTCTAGTGATTCGAAAAAGATTCTATTGGGTACTGCAGGCTTGTAGAATGGTAGTAACAGTAGTTCTAATATTCCTTATCCAAAGGTGAGAATGTAGGTCGAAAGAAAAGACTGCCGTCGAATGCCGATGTGCCTTGAATCCAATATCTCAAAATTACGACACCCTCTCTCTCTCTCACACGGACTCGAGTCGATCATGCCGCGAAGAAACAAGCCGTTATGTCGTTGGTCGACACAAGAAAACCACCACAGGCCTAAAGACTCTGCGCACAACACCCTAGTCTGACCATTACGGCATTTTTCGGCCCCTAGATTACATGAGATAGTCGCATTTACATCTTCCGAATACCTCCTAACGTGTCAGCCTCGTACGAGTTCGATTCCGGTAAACGTGGGAAATTCAGAATAAAAGGGCCCATAGCAATATCATCATGGCAGTAAAGGGAGCCCTAAATAAGGTGCCCCGAAACCCCAAACATCGGCTATTGCTTCAGGGCTTTCGTTTCAGGCAATAAGGTCAAACCTTCAGAATAGGACTACCTTACAACAGCACCACAAAGGTGGACAAGCTGGGTTGTGGACCACTCGGAATTAGAGCTCTTCACGGCATCAGGGTTCAGGGCTTGGGGTTTGGAGTTCGAGGCGTTAGGGCCCAGGACCCGAAGGTCGTCAACGAGTTCGTCCCACTTCTCTCGGTTCTGTTGTTCTTTTTTTTAGACGTCCCTTTCCGTTCGCCGAGGTTCAGAAAGCGGTCTCCCGCTGGGAGTTTAGCCCTCCACACACATGTGCTTCTCTGGGTTCAGGGTTTATAAGGTTTTGGGGTTGAGGTTGGGTCTGGAGTAACGGTATAGGATTGAGGATCTGGGGTCTAGAGTTTAGGATCTTTAGGGATTTTGACGGGTTACCTGGACCCTAAAAACCCAGTTTTTCCGGTGTCGTGCATTATGGTTTTCATACGCGGGTCCAAAGAAACAAGATTCTTTAGGGCCCAGAGAGGGCTCGAGGCTCAGAAACTTCAAGCATTTGTTGTTGTAGAAGAAGCCGGTATGGCGACGCGATGGGGGGGAGCGGGCCGGGGAATGCGCATGGTTAAAAGAGGTATGGCCAACACCCCAAATGCCCCAAGCCCCAAGTACCAAAAAGAATATCTGTTGCAGAAAGGCTCGGATAAAACCCTGTACAGACCTTTAAACCCCTGGAGGATCTTTTTTCAGATTGAGTCCTTAGTAATTTAGTACCCCTAGCAAACCACTCGGCTCGGACCCTAACCTGTGGATCCAAAAACCTACCGTTTTAAGGGTCAGACCCTCTAATTAAGGGGTCATAACCTACTATTTTGTAGGGTTTGAGGATACAGGAAGTTCTTTACTTTGTATCACAGCTCCCTCGAAACGGATCAGGGAAAGCCCCCACGAATCCCTCAGCACAGCTCAAGCGAAGCATCGAAACCCAAAGCTCTAAAAGCCCTCGGCCAAGGGTTTAGGGTTTAGGTGGCGCTTAAGCGTGTTTTTGTTCCCTTCTGTCTGTGGTTGTTTTGTATAGACGGGGTATCCCTAAACCCCAAGCCCCTATTGCCTCCACCCCTAAAAACGGACTTCTGCCTGTGTTGGTCCTTGGGTGTTGAAAGAAATTCACACAGCCATCCCCAGGGAACTTTGTGAAACCCTACAGAACCCTCTCTCCCATACAACCCTATACGACCCCACAGGGCGCTGCAGAACCGATCAAAACCTTTCGTCAGATTCCATCAAAGCTTTCCATATGTTATCACTCCACAAACCCAACAGGATCTTTCAGTTGCTAGGAACCTCCGTGACAAAGATGGCCGCGAAGATGCCGTCCAACGCGATCCAGCCAAGCCACTCGGGGTTGTTGTCGAGAGTTATGCCTGTTGTAGGGGCGGGCCATGTTTTGGCTTTCGGGTCCGGCTTGCTCAGGTCTTCTAAAGCTTCCATATGTCTTCCACAGGTGTTTACCCAAAGGCCCCAAAGTAGTTCCTTTTTGGGGATCATATATAGAATCCTATAAGGTAATCCCACAAAGGAACTACTTTGGGGCCTTTGGGGCTGTAGTCTTCGGATCTGAAAGAGTTTCGGGCTTTCGGGTTTGGGAAAAACAAGGCCTCTCTTAAGCCAGGGCTGACTTGTACCTGAACCCTCAAGAACATACCTTTTTTGGGGCTCCTTATTATGACTTCTTTATACAAGTCCCTGAAAAGGTAGGTTATTCAGGGGTACAGATACTAGACCTACAGTAAGAGTAATCTGGGAAAATAAAAGTGCCCTTTTTGGTTTACAGGGGGTTATTACTTAGGCCCCTAAACCCTAAAACTCCAAACCCTACTCCCCCACTAAGCCACCAAAACACAAGGTTGAACTTTCTGATTCCTACTGAACTATAAGAACCCAAAAAGTTTAAAGGTTGGGCATTGGGGATCTAAGTTTATAGCTTAAGCCCTATAGACCCTATAGATCCCTTTAAAGGAACCCTTCTAGTATCCCTTTGAAGGAACCCTTATAGCACCCTTGTAGTAACCCTTTACAGGAATATGATCGAAACTCTAAACTCCACAGCGGCAAGCCTAGGAGGACGAAGCTTAGGATGATGGCAGCTGTGGAGAGCGAGATCGCCATGCTCACGATGCGCTGAACTATTGGGATCCTGGGTGTGGGGGTTCTTGGGATGCCGGTTTAGGGTTTAGGGCTTTTTTCTTGGTTTAGGGTTCGTTGGGGTTGAGGTTTAGGGTTCAGGGCTTAGGGGTCTTAGGGTTGGAAATTCGAACTCTGTGGCATTTGAGGTTAAGGAGTTTGGGGGTTGTACTGGGTTTCCGGGTTTCAGGGTTGAATTTAGGGCCGGGGGATGGCCTAGCATTTTGAGGTTAGGGGTCTAGGCTTTGACGGTCTTGTGATGTTTCGTGGGTTCTTGCTTGCGACAGCAAGCTTTAGGGTTGATGTTTCAAAGATAGGCTTCTAGTGAGGGCGTATGTCCAGGGAACTTCATCTTGGAAAACGTGGCTGATGCTCGCTGTAATCTTAGACTCCACCCTTGGTTAGTGATGCTGCTGAGTGGGTCTAAAATATAGGGGCCTTAATACTATAATTCGAATAAGGAATCCCCAAAATAGCATTGGTAATTATTTAGGCCCCTATAATAGCTCAGAGCTCATCCGCTTCCGTCCCAGCAGCGGGCGCCGCACTTTCTCATAGGCCATCAGCAGAGCACCTCACGACAAACTGCTTGGGGGCGAGTGACAGGGCCTCTGAATGGCCCTGAGCCCCAAATGGCAGTTTCCGATTGTTAGGGGCACCTTATTATGGGGTCCTTAGAATAAGGATCCTACTATTTAGGGTACTATATTAGGGTCTCCTATTTTCAGAAACCCCCATATCCCAAACCCACAATTCCGTACGAAGCCTTATGGTTACCAGATATCCTCTGAACTCCAAAATCCCAAACTCACAGTCCCTGACGAAGCCTTAAAAGCCCAGCACAAGGCCTACATGGCCCTAAGACCCCAAGGACCGCTCTTATCATCTTTGTAAGTTGGTTAGAGTAGCTTGAACTAGCGGCCTGCGAAGGTACAAAGGGGTCTGGAAAAAGTTTGGGATTTTTTTATTTTTGTTTGATTTTGTTTTTTGTGGTTTGCTTGGCCGTGTTGCATTGCCTTGCAGGGCACCGAAGATCGCGGGGGTTCCTTTCTGAGCCTGCAGATTTACAGCTGAGGGTTTGGGGCGTTGGGATTGGGTTTTAAACTCAGGGCTTAGAAATCGAACCTGTGTATGGTGCTGCGTGCTCAGTTCTGATACCATGGATTGCTCCTACGTTTGCTTCTCATGTTGCTATTGCTGCCCCTGTCGTGTTAAGTCTTGTGGCCCCTGTCAGCACCCTAAGCCGAAACCCTAAATTTAATATAATATAATATATACATAATATAATATAACATAATATAATATAAATTAATACAATATAATATAATATTATATTCTATTTCCTTATATTATATATTATTATATAATATAATACAATATAATATAATATAATATAATATAAGATAATATAATATAATATAATATAATATAATATAATACAATATAATATAATATAATATATATATATATATATATATTAAATTACTTTATTTTATATTATATTTATATTTATATTTATATTATATTATATTGTATTATATTATATTGTATTATATAATATTATAATATATTATATATATTATATATATTATATATATTATATATATATTATATATATTATATACATTATATATATAATATAATATAAAATAATATAATATAATATAATATAGTAGAATATAATATAATAATAGAATAAATTTTAAATATATTTATGTTTTATAAAATATTATATTATATTTATATTTAATTTATATTTATATTCTATATTATATTATATTTCTGTTATATTTTTTATTATTATATTATATTGATATTATTAATTATACTATATTATATTATATTGTTTATAGTTATTTATATTGTTTTATATGATATATTAAAAATTATATTATATTTTATTATATAATATTATATTATCATATATTATATTATATTATATTATATACTATAATATAACATAATATAATATTATATAATATGATATAATATTATATAATATATATAATATAAATATAATATAATATAATATAATATAGTATAGTATAATATAATATAGTACAATATAATATAATTTAATATATATTGTATTATATTATATTATATTATATTATATTATATTATACTATATCATATCACATCATATCATATTATATTAAATTATATTTTATTTTATTATATTATATTTTATTTTATTATATTATACTATATTATATTATATTATGTTATATCATATTATATCATATCATATTATGTTATATTATATTATACTATATTATATTATATTAGCCAAGAAGCCAGAAGCCAAGAAGCCAAGGAAACCGAGAAGCCGAAAGCCAAGAAGCCAAGGAATCCAAGAAGAAGACAACAAAAACCCGTACGACATAAGGAGGCAGTATGCTCGAAGCTAGACAGTATAAGAAGTTGCGAGGTGAAAAAGCCAAGAAGCCGAAAAGCCAAGAAGCCAGAAGCCAAGAAGCCAGGGAATCCAAGAAGCCAGAAGCCAAGAAGCCAAGCGCGCACACAAGCCAAAAAAAAATGCAAAAAAAAAAAAAAAAAATACGCCTCCAAAGTAACTACGCATCTCATTGACGGCCCCAAACATTCAAAGACGAATTTGCCGAGACCATACTTAAACCATCGCAAACCCTGTAAACTCCAAACCCCTATACCCAAGATCCCAATAGTATGCTTATAGTACGATAATGCCACCCTCACCCTTGTAGTCGCCTTAAGGAACTCCTGCTAACCCTCCACAACCCTAAACCCTAGACCCTTTTGCATCCAGGCCTATTGCGACTGGCCCTAAACCCTAAACTCCTTTTCCGAACGGACCCCTAAACCCTAAACCCTCAAAACTCCTCTGCGCCACCCTAAACCCTCAAAGCTCTAAACCCCTAAACCCCTAAACCCTAAACCCCGAAACCCTAAACCCCTAAAGCCTCAAAACTCCTCTGCGCCGGGAGGCTCGAGGTCCCTGTGGAGGGCATCTCATCCCCCAGCAGGGCACGTTGGACGATGAAGAGGCTGAGAGCAGTCTGTCCTGGTGGGCTTTGGGTTCCTTTAATCCCAGACCCCCGGGAGGATCTGGAAAGTAGATCCCCTAATTTGGGGCCCTATACTACTAAGGGTACTTTATAGGAACTCCCATTAAGGGATCTACTTTTTGGATCCTCCCGGGGGTCTGGGATGGGATCCCTAAGGGTTCCTTTACAGGGATAAACCTCGGGTTCCGTTAAGGGATCTGGAGGGTTTAGGGTTTACAAGGTATTTGTGAAGGCAACGGTTTTGCAAGACTTTCTGGGCCCTTTCAAGCGGTTTATGGTGGTTTCCCTAGAGGGCTTTATATGGGTGTCTGAACAACTAGCATTGGCAATCGTATCCCCCCTCCTGTACCTACTGCACTTATGAGAAACATGACAGTGACAAGATCATAGTAACCATAACCATAGTAATCATAATAGTCACAAGAACCATAAACATCAACATAGTCATGACAGTCATAACAGACATGACGATCACAAAAATCAGAAAATGACAAACATAGTAAGAACAATAACAAGCATAAGACCCAACATAATAACTATGATAAGAAGAAGGTTAATACCATCATAGCAAGAGTCACAATACCAACTGTATAATACTGATGATATCGATAATGCCAGAAGGTACCTCAGAAAACCGTTCCAAATATTCAGGCAGCAATGGTGCAGCTTTCGGGCTCTACGATTCGATGAGGGATGTACATAGTCCATGCGATGTTGAAAGGTCTGCCACTTTGCTGGTAAACACTCTATAGGAAACGAACCCTTTTCGCAATTGGGATTGGGGACTAGCCAGATCCTTGCATCACGGCCGTTACTACCCTAAACCCTAAACCTGTGCTTTGAAGCTCTTCCATTTCCGGCGTTGCTGTTCCTGTAAGCGCTTTTTTTTCGAAGCAAGAAATATTTCCGGGTTCTATCTGAGAAGCTCAGTTGTAGATAGGCGACTTGACACCTAGAGGAACTCGTCAAATCGTTTTAGGGTTTAGGGCTTAAGGTTAAGAGAATCTTGCAGTACCTGTTGCTAAGTACTCAAGCGAATTGAAAACAAATCCGGAAAACCCCAGTGAGTATTGAAGGATCGCGGTCCGCCAAAGACCCCAAAGTCCTTGAATCAAGAAAATTTCCTGCGACTACAGTGACTACAGTGCATAAGGATCCCATTCTACTTGATAGCATGCCCCTTAATTACCCGTTCCAACGTGACGAGATGTCACCACGTCAGTGTGTACCACCATGGTACTGGTGCACCATGACCTTCACTGCATCGCTTTTTTGTCCCTGTGTCATCAGTGGCATCTCTGGGTGCACGGTGTCGGTCCTTGCGTGTGCTTGGTCAAGTCCTCCAGAAGGATGCCTGGGTCTACGGTAGAAGCCAGAAAGTTGGAACGTCATTATCCTCCTGCCCTTATGGTAAAGTATAAAGGATCCTAGCACTAATCCTCCTAGAGCCATGTTCCAACTTTCTGGGGTTCACTATAGGAGTCTGGGATGTAAGGCTCCTTGCTCAGGGGTCTGGGGTCCCTCAGCCCTGACACATCGGGTCTAGGTTCTGGAATTTGAGGCTGTTGTTGTTCAGTTGAGGGTGTAGGGTTCAGGCTTAAGTTTGGGATTCAGCGAGCTCGGAGAGGATCCCTCACACGAGGAGACTTCTGGCGGCGAACCGTATACCCCAAATCTTAAACTCAAAATGCACGCCCACAACCCCTAATCTCAAACCGCAAACCTCCAAATCCTAAACTCACCAGTAAGTGGCCGAGGAGCAGTCCATAAACTGCCTCCAGGATATGGACGGGTATTGAGAAGTGACCTGTGCGGCTTTTGAACCCTGATCTTCTAATACCCCTAAGTTAAGGAATATGACTTAAGTCATGGTATGGTTCAGGGTTCATTGCTGTTTACGGTTTAACGTGCGTTGTCATTATTGCTTAGGCTTTACGGCTTAGGGTTCGTTGTACTTTAGGGTTTAGGGTTTGAGGTTGACTTTGTTGTTGCTTCTACGGTTGAGGGATCTTGATTGCTTAAGGTTTACGGTGTGCTGGTTTGAGGCTTAAGTCCTCCACAACTAGAAGGCAGAGCTCCAGGAACCCGAGGAAGCCGAAACTGAACCCTTGAAGGGAATCCTGAAACCCACCCAGACCCTACAAGCAACCGCTGTTTAAAAAAATCACCGAAACCCTAACCCTCTTGTCCAATACCTCAGGGAACTGACGGTTAACCTCGGAATCATATAGACTGTAGGGGCTATAACCAACGAAAAAGGATACGTAAAGGGTACCTACTCTACTACTAAGAGCCCTGATAGAACCCGTATAGAGCCCTTTATGGCACCCTTATAAAACCCTAACGCCCGTTGAAGGCTACCTACTCTACTAACCCTAAACCCTAAACCCCTAAACCCTCAAGAACACCACACCTTCATCGGCTTCCTCACTTTGTCGATGACCTTCTGGTGGATTCGCTTCAGCTCTAACACCTCGCAAAGACTTAGGGCCCAGGGTTCCGGGCTTCACGACTTTAGGGCTTAGGGGTTTTACTACCCAAAGGCTCCATGTACCTTTATAGTAGATACTCATGCCTTAAATGGGTCCCTATATATGACCTAAGTGATTATATGTACTATGTGGGTACATGGAGCCTGAGGGTTATGCAAGGTGAGCCTTGAAAAGGGTTTGAGGGGTTCTGGTAGGATTTTAAGTACTTACTCCCTCAATAAGCCACAAAAACAAAAGGTTGAACTTTCCGATTCCTACTGAACTATAAGAACCCAAAACGTTTAAAGGTTGGGCATTGGGGATCTAAGGGTAGGCCCTGCACCTGACAGTCTCCCTGAAACTGCCATGGAAAGGGTTCGGGGTTTGGTCTCAGGAGATCAGGGAATCTGAGAGGGGCCCGTCATAGACGGCCGTCCTTTTAACAGTGAGTTTTCATGTGGTTTTGGCGCAGCGAGGGTCACCTAACCAGCCTTGCCTCCCTATACTGTAGGTTTCCAGGTAGCTAGCATCTGCATACTGAGATTCTAAGGTATGTTATGGAAGTAACTTGAAGAATACTGCTGGGTTGATGAAGATAAACCGGATCAGTATTGACAGATTACGTTAATGACCACCGTTAGCACGTTACTCACTCTTCACATTGTGATATAGACGGTGGTGCCGGTCATGATGATAATGCTGATGACGACGGCCGTGAAGACTATGATGATGGTGGCGATAGTGATGATGATAGCGAAGACGCTGAAGAGCTTGACGGTCATGCTGATGATAATCATAGTGGCGAAAACGATAACGATGATATCGAACCTTGCCATAAAACTCTTCATGTACAGTTTTTTTTATTCTCTCCTTCTCTCTCCTTCTCTTTCTCGGACTCACAAGTTTTTAATTAAGCCACTGTCTGGATCTTCCAGTCCTATGATTTATATGAGAATTGCTCCTTATCTCGTTCTATATATATATATATATATATATATGTATGTGTGTCTCTCTCCCTATGTATATATATATATATATATATATATAAGTATACATGCCTAAGGTATGTACAGATGCACACACTTCTTAGTTACTATTGGCTGGCATTGCTATCCTTACTTGTTGTTGTTATATCTCTGGTTGTGGCGACTTTGCCGTCTGTGCTTTATTTCTAAGTAAAGACAGTAAAGACTGCAAACAGGCCGCAACATCCTCCATGTCCTCCATGCGAAGGATGGCCGAGAGCTGTGTAGACTTGTGATCCCGCGACTGCTTCACGGCCATGTACAAATCTCTGGGACGCACCATCTTTCCCTGCGCCAAAGGTTCGGGCTTTTGGATTGTTGGGAGCTAGGGAAGCGCCTAACACTTGGGGTTCCTTGGCTTGGGGCTTCAGGTTCCAATATCTGCATGATTGCCGTGAGTGTGAGGCGGTTTCTGCAACTCGCACATTTGAACTGTGTTTCTGTGCATACTTCGTGTTTTATCTGCCTATATACACACATGGCTGAAACTGCTTCTCTCTCTCTCTCTCTCGTATATGCTTCCATGGGTATTACTATACTATCAGCTCGTGACGCATTGTGGAGCTTGCGGCATCTGCCAGTTCTTGCAACGCGCCAGTCATCTCAGGACCGGGCGACATGACATCGGCGAAGTTGTAGATGAGATGCGTGCGCGGACTGCAGTGTCGTTCGTCCGTGATAGGGTTGTCGGACTGGGTTGCATTGTGCTGGCGCTTGGGTTAGCCATAGATGTGGCCAATCCTGTCTTGGGGCCAATGCCGGCCACCTTGTTCGACGAACTGGGCTTTGAAATGCTCGTGGCCAGACGGCCACTCAAGAACTGACTAATTGGACTTGGTGTCTCCTGCGTCCTTTGCAGCAGCAAACCTTAAAGCTGAAGAATTTTGAGCTGCAACTACCCGTTTTTGACCCCGTACTGAGGCGGATACATAAACCCCTATTGCAACTGGACTCCCACGAACGCCAGCAGCAAAGACGAAGGACTGGTGCCTTCCATCTCCACTCCCGTGCGTAAACCCCTCAATCCTAAACCCTAAAACAGTAAACCTCAAACCCCAAAATGTTCATCGAGGGGTCTATATTTACAATTACAATAGGGTTCTGGCTTCAGGGCTCAAGGCTTGGGGATACTTGCATACAGAATTTCTCCGAATGGGTGGTTGTCAACATTATGGTCCCATTTTGGATACCCTAAATATTAGGTGCAGTACTATATTAGGGACCATAATTTTGACAACCACCCCAAAAGATAACCTGCCTCACTCAGGCTTGCCTTTGTGAGGGCCGCTACCGCTACTTGGAGGTTCATGGGACTTAGTAACTACAGTTCTAAGTACCTTAACTGGGGTTAGAGCCAGTTATAAGTATAGTTACTTTGTTTATAATAGTTGCTAAGTCCCATGAACCTCTAAGTACAGGTACAGCGAAGTGACAAGGAGTGCTACAGAGGCAGGGTTTTCAGGTTCCAGGCGACTGCAGATCTGACAAAAGCCTTTCAACAAAGGCTCAAAACAGGGCTCCTTTAAGGGATCTATGGGGTTCCTTTAAGGGATCTATAGGGTTCCTTTAAGGGATCTATAGGGTTCCTTTAAGGGATCCTTATCCCTAAGGCTCAAAATGGTCCCCCAAAAGCCTTATATAGTATGGTCTCTGGCCCAAACGTTCTCAAAAAAGGAGTCCTTAGAGCCTTAGGGTTGAATTAAGGAACATACCTTGGGGTTTAGAGTTTAGGGGTTTAGGGTTTAGGGTTTCTATTCTAACTTCCGGTATTAACTATGAATCATACGGTTTAGGGTTTACGGTTTAGGGCATATTGGAGGGGATTCTGTTCTATTCTATTCTAACTTCTGGTATTAACTATAAGGGATCGTGGAAGACCTGGCACACTATTGGATGTAGACCGAGGCTCCATGGAAAGAAACGGCCGGACAAAGCGACTACATGAGAGTTTCCAAAAATAGGGGCCCCTAATATAGCACCCTAGATAGTAAGATCCTTATTATAAGGACCCCAAATTAGAACAAGGTATCCCTAATTTCGGAAACTCCCACATACACTGGCTTTGAAGCGCTGGATTTCGAACTCCTGGTTGAAAGCGCCCAGACCTTCTGCACCATCCGAGCGAAAGCCGCTATTCTTGAAATCCAAGTGACTGTCCTTCAAAACCTACCCCCTAGAACTTAAACAGCACTAAATCTCATTCGAGTCAATTCGGCTCCTCACAACTGCATCAGGAATGCGAAAGACTAACTTTACGAGCCATCAAAGGTGCTGTACCTGTATCCCCAAACCTTACAAAATAGTAGGTGATGACCCCTAATCATAGGGTCCAACCCCTTATACAGTACGTAGGTTTTTGGATCCCAGTGGTAAGGCGTAGTGTAAGCCCGATGAGCCCAAAAGTCAAACAGGAAAGCCCCGAACCGGCAAATCACCCTGAAGCTCCGGAAACCACATTAGGAGCTGGGATTGGCGGGACCCTTGCGGACATAGACCCTCTCAATAAGCTCCCTATTTAGGAGAGGCAGAAGTAGGGTTAAGAAGGGACCCCTTCTCTCAAACGCTCTCTAGACTCTAGACCCCATACCCCCAAAAGACGAACACTCAACCTGCAAGTACACTTCTGATGTTGCAGGCCTCGGAGCTGCGAAAGGCAAATTGCCGCTCCAGCCGCTCCACCAAGCGATCTCGCACTGTGCTGCCACGGAACAGGGCCTGGCAGATGCTTTAGGGTTTCGGGTTCAAGGGTGAGGGCTGCCACAACAAATCGCCTGGCAGTGATTGGGCCACACTCATAGAAGACCCATGAGAACTAAACAAAAACCTCGACTAGACAGGGGCTTCCGCAAATAGAGGACCCCAATATGGTATCCTCAATAGCAGGATCCTTATTATAAGGACCCCAAAATAAAGTATCCCTCATTCTCGGAAACTCCAAACCCTTTACAGGACGCTTATCGTACCCTTATAGTATCCCTTTGAAGGAACCCTTATAGCACCCTTGTAATAACCCTTTAAACTTACTCCCCCAATAAGCCACAAAAACAAAAGGTTGAACTTTCCGATTCCTACTGAACTATAAGAACCCAGAAAGTTTAAAGGTTGGGCATTGGGGATCTGAGTTTATAGCTTAAGCCCTATAGATCCTATAGATCCCTTTAAAGGAACCCTTCAAGTATCTCTTTGAAGGAACCCATATAGCACCCTTGCAGTAACCCTTTAAAGGAATATGATCGCTCTACCGGTGCATGTGGCCCTACGCCTTGCCCACGCGCTCGCGCTGGACGAGGGCCTCTGCATCCACATAGCCTCACAGCATAGGCGCCAGGGGCCCTTAAAGATCCCTTTAAAGGAACCCTAGGTATTCCTTAATTCCTACGGTTGATGATATAAAACCTGCATTACCCACAATAGGGAATATACCATAATTCGCATAGTCTAGGGTCCTTGAGGTAATGCAGGCTTTATATCATCAACCATAGTAGGGGGTACCTTAAGGTTCCTTTAAAGGGTTACTATAAGGGTTCCTTTACAGGTTCCTTTCTGGGATTTCCTTATTAGATTCAATATATGAACCACAAAAAGGAACTACTATGGAGCCTCTAGGTATTTTCGTTGCTTGAGCTCATCAGGTGCTACAGACTTTCTATGAGTGTTCAACTGTTCAAGATGTTGGGTTGAGGGGTTGGGTTTACAGGATTTTCTTTGGGTTGCTATATGTTTTATGTGATTTGTATGTTTTGTTCAAAATGGTGAATTTAATTTGGGCTTTGGATTTGGGGCCTGGGGTTTCGGGTTTAAGTTGAGAGGGAAAAGCTTTTGCACGCAACCCGGCTGCCTCTGTGATGCAAGCTTCATGACGAAGGGTACTGTTGTGATGGATCTGAAAGACTCGATGCCTTTGTTTTGCGACCTGTCTTGAGCCAGCCTCTTCTTCTTGCGAAGCCTGTCTGGATGACACACTGCGCTGGCAGTCCAATCAAGAATCTTCGAACCCCTAGAAACAACCACTTTCGAGACGAACGCGAGAAGGCACCTCCTGGGCTTCAGATACAGCCTAATATAGGGGCCTTAATGATTTGACAAGGGTTTTGGAGCACATCCTGCTATAACTATAACAAGCAGCCCTCAGGGATGTAATGGTAACTATAGGGCCCTATATTCATCTGGCAAGCGGCCACCGCAGTCCAGCACCCACTGCTGCCGCCCCGCATTCAGCGTCAGCGTCGCGCAGGGTGCCGGATGTTCGGTACCGGATATCCTTCAGTTGCAATGTGTATTGTGGCCATGCCCTGAAGCAGTAATTGATTTGTTTTTTGTATATGCATATATACATATCTATATATATATATATATACTATACACCAAATGTATTACAACAATACTAAAAGCTGTCGATGTTGTCGATATTCGTACTAGTAGACAATATCAATGCTACTATGCGGCAGGGTAAAGGGATGTCTAAGGCTTTATGCTTCGCTGGTTGCTTTGTTGTTGGTGAAAATCTAACTTGGCCCAGTCTTGCAACATATAATTGCTGTGTATTCAACGTGAACTCCCTTTCAGAAAGACCCTGCGTGCAGAAACCTACAAGCCCTAAACCCGAACACCATAAATCTTTACAGACCATGTATAAACCGTGAACCTTACACCTCGTAACCCCAACCTGTATCTCCAAACTCTAGCAATTGGTAGGTTATGACCCCTTAGTTAAAGGGTCTAATCCCTAAAACAATAGGTTTTTGGATCTCCAGGAAGAGCCCTAAACCCCAAATTCTGGAATTCAACAAACCTACACGAGACCTTACCAACCCTTAAGCCGTAAAACATTGCATCCTAAATCCTGGGCCCTTGCCCACAAACCATAAACCCGTAAACCCGAAACCCTGAAACCTTAGAAAGCCGTGCACGCCAAAATTCATAATTAGGGCTCTTCTACAGGCAATCAGGGAAATTAGAAATTCCGTGCCTAGTATAATATAGGGATTATAATACCCCAAAAAGGTTAAAGCTTACCTACTCTACTACTAGCTTCCTGAAGACTCCTTGAGAAAAGCCGTACAACCACTATGGGCTATTAGACCCTAAAGATCCCTATTCGGACCCTATTAAGGGTAGATTAAGGTACCCTTAAGGTCTAGTAGCCCATAGTACAACTTCCGCTTCATCCGAAGCTCCGAACTTCGATTTTGATCACTTCGGGCAGTGGGTCGTCCGGCACACGTACGCAAACATCCTGGGCTGAAGAGATGGGGCCTTGTAGGTGGTGGGGTTTAGATGGGTTTCGAAGGGCTTGGTAGGATTTAGTGGCTTTTGGGGCTTGTAGGGTGTAGCTTAGAAGCTGATAGTGACTATAAGGATTATATTGGGGCCCTATTATATTCCTACTATACCACTCTTACAGGGTGGGGGCAGCTTCTAAGGTGTAGGGTTTCGTCCGATCGAGGAAGTTGGCGATGATGCTCCCCAGGGTGGGTGCCGGCTTGAGGTCTGGCGTGGAAACTATGATGAAAACTGTTAAAGCCATTGCTCATAATATGAGGGCCCTATTAATAATTAGGTAGCGATTTCGGGTACGTTCTATTAGGCGGTTTATAATAAGGAACCCAAAGGAATATTATTGGTAATTATCCAGGCTTCAATATTACTGCTGTGCGTGGAGGGGTGGCAACATGCCAGCTGATACAGCTGATACTTATGCTGCTGTCGGTGCGGATGTTAGCATCCCCGGAAAGGCTAAACCCTAAACCCTATATATACCCTAATTCCTATACCCTAAGCCCCTGAACCCTAAAGCTTAGCGAGTCAGCTCTCAAGTCACAGCTCGTCTACAACGAATCTCGAAGCGGAAAAAGGCAAAACTCCCAGCCTGCATTCCTTGGGTTTCTAGCGCTTAGGGTGACAGGGAGGGGTTCTCCCTGTCAAGGACCATCTTGTCGACCGCACTCCAGCATGCCAGTGTATACAGCCACATTTGACCAGCTTTTCGAAGGTCCCTCATTCAAACCTACACACGAGACCGGCATTGTAGTGGTTGGCAGCATTTCCTGGTAAGAACAGCCCTGCTGCAAGGAGGCGAAGACCAACCCGCGAAAGCAGTTGTGTTACACGTTTTCAAATTGATTCTGCACAGTGCCGCTGTCACCACCATATGCAGCATCGCCCCACGTCACGACCGATCCGTTGCCGAGAATGGCAGCGAAAGCACGGTAAGAGGCTCCGACCTGCTGCACATTCTTCAGCTGATCCTGAACCGCACTACTGTCCCCACCGAAGCTCGGATCACCCCAGGCCAGCACAGATCCATCGCCAAGAATGGCAGCAAAAGCGGAGGTAGTAGCTTGGATCTGCTGCGCATTCTTCAGCCGATCTTGCACGGCACCGCTGTCACCACCGTATGCAGGATTGCCCCAAGTCACGACAGATCCGTTTCCGAGAATGGCAGCGAAAGCGCGGTCAGAGGCCCGCATCTGCTGCACATTCTTCAGCTGACCCTGCACAACACTACAGTCGGCACCGAAGCCAGGACTACCCCAGGCGACCACGGATCCATCGACAAGAATGGCAGCAAAAGCATGTCTGGAGGCCTGGATTTGTTGCACATTCCTCAGCTGAGCCTGCACAGCAGTACTGCAGCCACCACAGCTAAAATGACCCCAAGTCACGACACCTCCATCATCGAGAATAGCAGCAAGAGCGCCGGCCGAGGCTTGGATCTGACGCACATTCTTCAGCTGACCCCGCACATCACTACTGTCGCTACCGAAGTAGCCAGAACCACCCCAGGATATCACGGATCCATCGCCAAGAATGGCAGCAAAAGCGGAAGGAGTAGCTTGGATCTGCTGCACATCTTTTAGCTGCTCCTGCTGAGCAGCACTGTCACCACCTCCGCGGGCACTTCCCCATGTCACGACCGATCCATCGTCAAGAATGGCTGCGAAAGCTCTGCTAGAGGCTTGGATATGCTGCACATTCTTCAGCCGATCCTGCACAGCACCACAGTAACCACCACCGTCGGCACTTCCCCAGGTCACGACCGATCCATCGCCAAGAACAGCCGCAAAAGCGCTACTGGAGGCTTGGATATCCTTCACGTTCTGTAGCTGATGCTGCACAGCACTGCTATCACCGCCATTGCGAACATCGCCCCAGGTTACGACGGACCCATTGCCCAGAATGGCAGCGAAAGCCCAACCGGTGGCTTGGATGTGCGAAACATTTCTGAGCTGATCCTGCACATAGCTACTGTCCCCGCCATAGCGACCATCACCCCATGCCACAACGGATCCATCCCCAAGAATCGTGGCAAAAGCACGACCAGTGGATCTTACTTGAGCTGTGTTTAGATGCAAAGTCAGTGAAGCACCATTCTTGATTCTGGCATCACTGATCAGTGTCTGCGAATCCAGAACGTTTCCGGACGAGTCTGTCAGTCGGCCTTTGCCGACTCCGAGTGCGATCTGTGCTCGGTGTTTTAAAACTCCCACTTCGTCATTCAGTTCGGCTTTCACCGTAGCTGTCTTGCCACTCAGCAGCCCCACTTCGACTAGAATAGACATGTCGCACAATGCAACTGTGCCGGTTGCCATTTTCGCCAATGGCCCTGGGAGAGTCAAGTTGAGGCTCTGTTTTGTTTGGGTGGCTTCGCCACTTCTGGCCTTACAGCACCCTTAAAAGGACCCTTGCAGTACCCTTAAAAGGGGGCTTAGGGTTGGCAGCACAAGCTTGCTTCCTATGCTAAACATCTCTACATCATTGGGGTTGAAAGCTCTGGGGAACCTATTCCCATGTAGCTTTCTTCTTTCTTTGGAGTCGGATACCCGCGGAATTCATCGATCAGGATAAACCGGTATGCATATATACAAGAACACTTTACGATAACCCTAAGCCCCAAACCCTAGACCCTAAACCCTTTTTGAACCCGGGCTCTCTGAGGCCCTAAACCCCAAACCCTGATACAGGGTTTAGGATGGTTGAGGGTACAGCGAGAGTAACTAACGATTGCGACAAGTACGGAGTTCCTCCGGCAATCTAAAGTGTGTGGGCCTTTACAATCAGAACAGGGTTTTCAGGCATTTTCTACAAGAATAACGGCTAAATATCTACATGTGTAAATCTACATATATGTTTGTATGTACATGTGTGTATATATATATACTTATATGTACCACATACTTTTATATATATACAACAATAAGAAGGAATCCGAAGGACTAATGGCGGTAGCCAATTTCCTAGGGTAAGCCTCTTTTCTGAGCAGCAACTGCGGCATTGGAAGATCTGGGTCTATGAGCCCGATTGCACCTCACACACCTCACACCATGCCACTTCTCTGGAAAGCCGCAAGACACTCTCCATGTTGACCATGCAGAAACACACACACACACACACACACACACACACACACACACACACACACACACACACACACACACACACACACACACACACACACACACACACACTTTTCCTACTCACTGCTGCCATCCACAAGCTTCCGAGCAGCAAAGGCCCAGCAACACTTTAGTATCGAGACATACGCCCTAAATCCCAAATCCTTTTTGCATCCAGGCCTCCTGTGGTGTTGCCGGGTTATCAGCGCACTTGCACCGAAGATACGAAGGAAACAGCACTCAACATATGCGACCCCACTAGCTCTCGTGGCTAGGCGATCACTTGCTGAACTCTGAGATAAGCATCATGATTCAACACTGTCAGAAGAAGTAGGTTACCGAAGGACTGAAAAAGATCCACATGCGCAAGCTGTAGATCAGGCAAAAAGGCGTCGCAGTCATGCGAAGCTACGGAGAGTGAAATGACCCAGGCAGGATACTTCATACGAACGAGAGCGAGCGCCTCACACCTGAACCCCTGAACCCTAACTCCCTAAACCCCCAAACCCCTAAACCCCCAAACCCTAAACCCCCAAACCCTAAACTCTAAACCCCTAAGCCCCAAATCCTGAACCTTGGAACTCTGTGGCATCCGAAACTCTTAGACCAGACCTGCGCCCTGGACTCAAACCCTGAACAACCCGTTTTGGAGCCCTTAGGGTTTAGGGTAATGTAGGTTCCTTTAAGGGTTCCTATAAGGACCACTATAAGGGATCTATAAGGGTATGATAAGGCGTTCTATAATGTAGGAACCTGCTTAAGAAACCTTGGGCCTTTTTCAGGGTTCCTTTAGGATTTAGGGTAGGGTTTAGGATTCCTTTAAAGGGGTCTATATAAGGGTTACTAAAAGGGATCTATAAAGGTACTATACTAATGTAGGAACCTGCTTAAGGAACCTTGGGCCTTTATGAGGGCTCCAAATTCTGAACTCTACTTTGGGGTTATAGGCCCAGGGATTCTAAAATTTATGGTTCCTATTATTAGGGCTCCTTATTATGAATCCTGCTATTGTGGGGTTGTAGGCCCAGGGTTTCTAAAATTAGATTCCTTCCTTCGGCTGATGGACAAAATCCTGCATGACCCATAATAAGGAATGTATGGAAATTATGGTATATTCCTTATTACCCTGGGCATCAAAATAACCCAAAAGCCTTGTATAATAAGGTCTTTGGGCCCAAAAGCCTTAATATATGAGTCCTTAGATCCCTAAACCCTATAGATCCCCTTTATAGGACCCCTTAAAGATCCCTTTAAAAGAACCCTATATGAGTCCTTTGATGCCTAGGGTTATGGGCCATGAAAGATTTTGTGCATCAGCCGTTACAACCTCTGGGTCGAACTTTCCTTGTTCTGGGGGGGACTCCAGGGTTCCAAAGCCGGGGTGCGGTTTCGGGTTTCGGGTTTAGGGCTTGGGGTTTAGGGTTTGGGGTTTCGGGTTTAGGGTTTAGGGTTTAGGGTTTCGGGTTTCGGGTTTCGGGTTTAGGGCTTAGGGTTTCGGGTTTAGGGTTTCGGGTTTAGGGTTTCGGGTTTCGGGTGTAGGGTTTTCGGCGCTCACACTCGGGCAATGGGACAATGCAGGTTCAGGGTGTAGGGCGTCTCGGACTTTGAGTCTCATAAACCGTAAACCCTAAGCATGCAAATGGGAAAAACATGACCCCATCATTTCAGGGCTATAACCCTTAAGCTGATAGGTTTTAGTGAATCCACCAGTAAACTTTTATTATGGCCCTATAGAAACACAACAAAAGCACCGTCAAACTCCATAGGCAACCCTTAAAACTTAGCGGCTGAGTACCCTGGCACCCAAAAGGTTAACATTTTCAATTATGGTAGGGTTGTATAAACCCCAGAAGGTTAAAAGTTACCTACTCAGCCACTTACAGCCCTTATACAACCCCTATAGATCCATTAAAACCCTAAAACGGTTACCTACGCAGGCACTTAGTGCCCTTATAGAGACCCTAAAGATCCCTTAAACGAACCCCTTGTAATACCCTAAACCCTAAAAAGGCTACCGACTCAGCTACTAGGAAAACTGGGTTGTAGTTTTGGGGCTCTGAAAAGTATTTATGAATAGGTACCTCTATAGGAACCATAAGGGAAATTAAAAAAGAAATTCCCACTTTGCACCCTAAACCCTAAACCCTAAACCCTAGACCCTAAACCCTCAACCCTAAACCCTAGACCCTAAACCCTAAACCCTAAACCCTCGACCCTAAACCCTAGACCCTAAACCCCCCAAAAAAAGAGCTCTCAATGACGAGGCAAAGAGCAGAACCATCTGCACTCCACTCGGCTTGCAGCGTCCTCAGTCGCTCGGCGACTTTCACTTAGGGCTTACTTAGAGGTTCATGGGACTTAGTAACTATGGTCCTTTAAGGGTATATAGGGTTCTATAATAGGGCTCTCTTTAAGGGCTTAGGGTTTAGGGTCTACTTAGAGGTTCATGGGACTTAGTAACTATGGTCATAAACAAGGTAACTATAGTTATAACTGGTTATAACCCCAGTTAAGGTTCTTATAACTGTACTTACTAAGTCCCATGAACCTCCAAGTAGGGTTCAGGGCCCAGGGTCTGGGGTTTGGGGTAAGGATTTAAGGTTTAGGGTTTAGGGATCATTCAACTTCACACTTCGCAGAATAGTCCTTAACTGAATAAGCTTAAAGTCGAAGGGCTTGGGTTTGAGGTTCCGAAGGGCTTCCCGGAACACAGCGGTTTATAATGTTAGTAACAATAATAACTATAACGGCACTAATAATAATGATAACAATAAGGCTCGTTTGACCCTATCCATGTAACCCAGCACATGAGATACTACAAATGCCCCAAGAGAATATCCAGTTGTGTAAGGTTTGGCTCAAGTTTCGCACAGCTTATGCGGGGATTTTCCGGTTGCTGAGTCGTCAGGGGCGCCGCCTGCCTCGAGTTTGCTTCTCGATGAGGTGCTTCTGTTGATGATATAAATCCTGCATTACCTCAAGAACTCTAAACTATGGGAATTATGGTATACAGTATTCCTTATTATGGGTAGTGCAGGATTTGTATCATCAACCGTTCTACAAGATCAAAGAGAGAGGGTCACATAGCCGCGCAAAAAAGAATCGACAAACCCTAAAAGCGAGCGGCTTAACTTGAGATGTTGGAGCTCCAGGCATAAGATAATTGTTTGAGATTCATATAGGTGTGCTTAATCATTTCAACAGGGTTTGGGGGATATGTTACATCATGTTGAGATGGGGGAGCCCGAAGGGGGCAGCAGTAGTACTTCATCAGGCCCCATTCCCTAAGGCTCCATGTACCCATATACTATATACTTAGGCCTTAAAGTACCTATATAGGGACCCCTTTAAGGCTTAAGTATCTACTATAAAGGTACATGGAGCCTTTGGGATTAAAGGGGCCACATTTCGGATCTGCAGGGTGCAGATGCAATTCCTCGGGCCGGCCGCGCCGATGCCTTGTGCACATTACTTACCTTTGGTTACCCTCAGGGTCCATGTACCCATATAGAGATACATGAGCCCCAAAGTACCTATATAGGGACTACATTAAGGCCAATGCATATACTATATGAGTACATGGACCCTTAGGGTTAGGAGGGAATGGAGGAATGGAGTACCATTATAACTACTGTTACTACCATTCTTCCATTCCCTACTAACCAAACGTAAGATTAGTCCGGGGGCTTGGTGCCATGTGCTTAAGACTGTAACCTTGAGCCCTGCACCCTTGTAATTGCACGTGTTACACTGACCACGGGGCAAGCATGGCGCCTCAATGTACCTAAAACCCCAAGATACCCCAAGCCCGAAACCCTAAGAGCTTAAAGGTGTACTTTTCAACTGCGGACCCAATTACCTTAAACACAGATTACTAACCACATATTATGCGATCCAGAAAGCCATTTTTTAGATTTTAGGCTGCTGCCGTAGGCCTGAGGTAAACCAAGGAACCCGCCCCCACAAGAGAGCAGAAAGAAGTATGCAAGAACGTATTCGCCCAGAATGCGGATCCCTTCAGCGCTCGTAATCCTTACCGTCCTCGCCAAAAACCACAACCAGAAAATGCAACAAGAAGCTGAGGGTCTGGGATTTTAGTAATTTTAGGGTTCCCAAAACCCCAGATTCTGAACGCTTATCTAAACCCAAACCTAAACCCTAAACCCTAAACCCGAAACCTAAACCCTAAATGCTAAGCCCAAGTTCAAGGCTACTGTCCGAGGGACACTTCCTGGTCTATCTGCCCAGGAAGATCGCAGTCCCCACCCTCCTTCGACAGCAGTTGGGGTTGAAGTCCCTTAAGGGTCCACTACAGTAGTAGTAGTGGTAGTAGTAGCAGCAGTAGCAGTAGTAGGAATAGTAGGAATAGTAGGAACAGTAGGAATAGTAGGAATAGTAGTAGTAGTAGTAGTAGTAGTAGTAGTAGTAGTAGTAGTAGTAGTAGTAGTAGTAGTAGTGGTAGTAGTAGTGGTAGTAGTAGTAGTAGTAGTAGTAGTAATGGTAGTAGTAGGGTTTATCGCGTTTAGGGAAAATTCGTGGTTTAGGGGTTTAGGGTTTGGGATTTAGGGGTTGAGGGTTTAGGATTTAGGGGTTTGGGAGGTTTCGGACTATTCAGGGTTTAGGGTCTGGGGGTCTGGGGATCCTTATGCATAATACATTCAGCCATTCCTAATTACAGTTGGTAGGGGCTGAGTAACCAATTACCCTTGCCCAAGAAAAGTTAGCCTTGCAATTATGGCGTAGGATTTGAAAAGCCCCCAGGTTAATTAAAGGTTACCTACTCAGCCACTAGGAGTTTTAGACAAGACCGCGGGAACTCGTCCAGATCAGCCTAGTATAGGGATCGAAATATTAGAATAGGGTTTTGGGGCCACTATACTATAACCATAGTAAGGAACACCCAAGATAGTATAGGTAGTCATTAAGGCCCCTATATCATGCTTGGAGGCCCTTTTGACTTAGTAAGTAGGGTTAGTAAGGTGGGTTATGGGGATTATAATGGGGTTTCTAGGGGATACTAAGTAGACTTACTAAGTCAACAGGGCCTCCAAGTAAGGGTCCAAGTACCTAATAATCATATACTCTCATAAAAATTGAGCTACATAACTACTATCCGAAACCCAAGTACCTGATTATTGGGTCCTTTGGACCCTTAGGGTACTGCTCGCATGCTCCACACCTTTCTTACGGGACTTGGGCGTGTTTTGGGGTTTAAGGGTTTAGCTACAAGTGGGAGTTTCCGGGAAATTAGGGGACCCTACTTTAATACACTAAATAGTAGGATCCTTATTATAAGGATCCCCCAAAAAGTTACCCTACGGATTTTTCGGAAACTCCTAAGTCAAGCCAACGCCATTTGAATTCAGTACGGCTCGAAAATGTTGAAGCCTACGGCAGATCGTAAACCACTTCAAGCGACCTGGCCGAAAGGGTCCTAAAAGTCCATATAGTAAAACAGATGTAGGTTTTCTATTTGGGGAGTTCCTATTCTGAACTGGGGAAGTATCCCCCATAACAGTACCTAGGACCCTACTTTGGGTCAGCTACATCTCTAAAGCAAAGCTTAAATCCTAAACCCTAAACCCCTAAACCCTAAATGTCTACTCACGGAGAGCCCTCTAAGACCTGGTACTTCAGGCTCGTTATGACTTGAAGTCCGGTGACGTCCCAAAGTCACCTGGTTTAGCCAGACCCAAGAGTAATGTAGGAAGAGAAAGGGCGCCCTTTTTGGTTTAAAGGGAACCTGAACCCTAAGAAAAGGGAATAAGGGCCTACTCTAGGTCCTAGTTTAGGTTTTAGGGTTTAGGGTTTGGGGTTTACGGGTTTATAGGGTATGCTATGATGAGAAGACTTCATTATGCAGTCTTAGGGGCTGAGGGCTGAGTACCCTAGCCCAGAAAAGGTTAACCTTTTTTAATGAGGGCAGAAGTATACACACCCCAAAAGGCTAAGCTAAGCCTTTATAGTACCCTTAAAGGAACCCCTTATATAAACCCCTAAAGGCTAAAGGTTGTCTACTCAGCTGCTAAGGGAGCTCCGCCTGAGCCCTAACTTTTTCCCCTAGTCAAACCCCAAACCCTAAAGCCCTAACCCCCTTAATCCTTGAACCCCTCTCACTCACTCTCTCTCTCTCTCTCTCTCTCTCCCAGGCATTCGAAACGTCAAGCCCGGCTGTAGGACACAAATGGTCCCACGTGACCCTTGAGCCCTAAACCCTAAACCCCTAAACCCTTATGGTACCCTTGTAAATCCCTTAAAGGAACCCCATATATAAAAACCCTAAACCCTTATAGTACCCTTATAGGTCCCTTAAAGGAGCCCCATATATAAAAACCCTAAACCCTTATAGTACCCTTATAGGTCCCTTAAAGGAGCCCCATATATATAAACCCTAAACCCTTATAGTACCCTTATAGATCCCTTAAAGGAACACCGTTTTTTTAACCCCAAAAGCTCGGCCTAAGCCCTGGTTTTGGGAACTTCCGCTCTCTCGGCCCGAGCCTGCTCGAGTCGGAGATCGGCCTCCTCGGTCTCTCCTGGCTTAGGCTAGGGGTTTGGGGTTTAGGGGTTTAGGGCTTAGAGGTTTAGGGATTAGGGGTTAGAGGTTTAGGGGTTTAGGGTTTAAGGTAATGGAGGATCAGGAAGTAAGGTTATAAGTACCTTAATCGGTGTTATAAGTACTTATAAGCATGGTTACCTTATTTATAACCCCAAATACTAAGTGCCACGATCCTTTAAGTAGACCTAAGAGTAGCCTAGGAATAAAAAGGGCGCCCTTTTCGGGTTAACGGGTGTTATAAGGCAATCTACACCCTACAAAAGCGAATAAGGGCCTACCCTGGGTCTTAGTAGGGGTTTCGACACTCACGCTCGCACAACGCAGGCAAGGCTGCACAGTCCCTAGGATTAGGGGTTTGGGCTTTCGGATTTAGGGTTTTAGGGTTTAGGGTTTACGGCTGGGCTGTCCCCATGGTAAGACACAGGGGTGCACTATGAGAGCCCTGAAATTTAGAATAGTGTTTATTATAAGGGTTTCTGTGAGGGTGTAGCTTCAGGGTTTAGGGTTTAGTATACTTATACCATAATGGTTTCTGTTCGGGTGTACTATAGACGCCTTGGCAATTTGAGAGGGGTTTCTTATAATGGTTCCTTTTAAAGGAGGGTTGCTCTAATGGCTTCTAAAGGGTGCACTATAGGGCCTCTGACATTTGGAATGGGGTTTAGGGGTTTAGTATAGTTTAAATGCTATAACCGTAACTGGGAGCCCCAAAATAGCAGTGCTGTTCACTATTTAGACCTGTATATTAGGGTGTAGGATGTTTAAAAAGCTCATAAAGGTTCAAGGTTAAGGGCTTCAGGGTTTTAAACCGCCATTTCGAACAATTTCAGTCTCCAATTTCGCGGCAGGTCGGGTCGTTGAACGATCCTAATCCGGCTGGCACTGTGTGACTGCATGGGCTATAGATTCACTGGCAAAAGGGAGAGGGGGTGTTGACGATGGTAAGCACCCGCAGCCGCACCTGCTGCATACTTCTGGTGCAAAGTGCGGCCAAAAGAACTGTGCTGCGATCACTGGCGCTGAATCAGCTGGCCATGTTTTTTTTTAACCCAAGCTTCGATGCGGCTCAGCTGGGAAGCCGCTAGGTTTTTGTACCAGCCACTGCAAAGCGCAAGTCGGCATCTGCAAGCTCTTCCACTACCTCACCTGCATGCTCTGGCGGCTGCAGTCCATTCGCGCGAACCGTCAGGTATGGCTCGTACGTCAAGCTAGCATGGCCACCGCCAATTTTGTCTTTCAGTGTGATGTGCGGCAGCGACACATCTCTCATAAGAAGCGCACTGGTAGCCGACTCCTCTCCCAGAACTTCATTCATCTCCTGTCTGCTTGAAAACCGCCTGCCCGCCGAAATTGTAGGGTGTAGGGTTAAGGGTATGGGGACAGGGCTTTTAGGTTCGGGGTTAAGTTTTACGGGGTTTAGATGGGTTTAGGGTTAAGGGTGTGGGGTTTAGGGAGTACCGTTTAGGGTTTCAGGGTTTGTGCAATGGCGCTGTATGGTCTTATGACGCACTTCGAAGGCTGTAAACGGAACTTGAAAGGGATCTGCAGGGGTTCTGTGAAGGATGTTCTGCAGGAGGTTTACGGGATTTTTTAAGCAGAGCTGGGGTTTGGGGCTGGGTGTTGAGGGTTGTGGAGGTTTTGGAATGTTTAGAGACGGGACAAGTCAAAAGATTAAAGCTTGGATGCTCGGGGATCTCCCTACCACCCTGAACCCTACCACTACGGGCTATTAGACCCTAAAGATCCCTATTAGGACCCTATTAAGGGTAGATTAACGTACCCTTAAGGTCTAATAGCCCATAGTGGTACCTGTATCCCAAAAGTATGCAGAATAACAGCCTTTTGTAGGTGTTGGGCCATGAGTTTGACTAGTTTTGGAGGTTCGGGCATACCCTATATCACATGAAGGGGTCCTGCTAGATCTTAGAATAAATGCGCTGCCCAGGTTCCTTCGTCTAAGTCTGAGTGGACGATCACGGAGCACGTCGCCTGGCAATGCTCGGAGTTTACCAATGAACCAAAGAATCTAAACCCTACTTCCTCAACCAAAAGAGCCACATGAAAACACCTGTGGAGGTTCATTGGGCTTACTTAGCAAGCACCGTTAGAAGTGCCGCAAATGGGGTCATAAATAACAATATGTATGGCCCGTATGGCTACCCCATGTATAACCCTAGTTACGAAGCTTTTTGAACCTCCAAGCAATGTCTCTGCAATACCCCTGAAACGGCGCCTGCAGTTCCCCCATCCCCACCGCCAAAGGTATAATGAAAGATCCCCTACAGTATAGGGCTCCAGTTACCTAAAACGCAAGTTATTAACCATATAACATGTAATGTAACCCAGTAACCAATGAGTTATTGACCAAGTAGTGGTTACCCTAAACCCTAAACTCTTTTTGCAGCAGGCCTCGTTGTCCAGCCTAAACCCCATTTAAACCCCACAAAACCCTAAACCCTAAACCCAAAATTAATGGGCTACCTATTCTATGGCTAGTAACCAACTAGTTGGGTATCTGGAGCCCTACAGTTGATGTTGTCAGTCCTGCACTACCCATAATAAGGAATATGCCATCATTCCCGCAGTTTAGGGTCCTAAAGGTAATGCAGGATCTATATCATCAACCCTAGTGATCCCTTTGTCCCAAAGTCTCCATGTACCCATACAGCATAGACTTAGGCCTTACTTAAAGTACCTATATAGGGACCCCTTTAAGGCCAAAGTATCGACTATAACGGTACAATAAACCACTAGAAGGAGCTACTATTGAGCCTATAGGGTTTAGGGTTATGGGTTCAGGATTTCGGTTAGGGCTTTCAGGGTTTAGGGTTTACCGTAATACCTGCGGCCTCAAACCCTACAAAATAATGGGTTATGACCGACCCCTTAGTAAGAGGGTAGAACCCTTAAAACAGTAGGTTTTTGGATCCACAGGTAAGGTTTCGGTTTAGGGTTTAGGACTTCGGTTCAGGCTTTTAGGGTTTCGGATTAGGGTTTTGGGCTCAGGTTTAGGGCTTTTGGGGATTGGGGTGTTAGGTATGTGTACTATTACCTCACCTTAAAAACCCAAACATATATTTGAGAGGGTTTTTGGGCGTGGGGTTTAGGTTTAAAACTTCTAAAAAACCGGATATAAAAGCATCAAACTCTCTTAAGCCCTACCCCTAAACCCTAAACTCTAACCCCTCAACCCTAACCCCTGAAGCCCTGAACCCTAAGCCCCGAAACCCTTATAGTAACCTTATGGATCCCTTAAAGGGACCCCTAAACCCCTAAACCCTAAATCCCTTGAACTTCCTTCCGGGTTGTAGCTTTGGGGCTCTGAAAAGTATTTAGGAGTAGGTACCTTTATAGGAACCATAAGGGAAATTAACAAAATTCCCAAATTGCCACCTAGCCTTCAAGAATCCTACCAGAACAGCCCGACAAAAAGGTGACCTCGGCAAGGTCGATCCCTCGGACAAGGTGTCCTGGAAGAGAAGGGACCAAAGAGAGGTAAAAAGGGGCTCCTTTAGAGGGACCTATAGGTGCTTTAGGGTTTGAGGGTCCGGGGTTTAGGGGTGCAGAGAGAGCTTAAAAAGGGCTCCTTTAAAGGGGCCTATAGGTGTTTTAGGGTTTAGGGTTTGGGTCCAGAGAGAATTGAAAAGGGGCTCCTGTATGCTCCTTTAAAGGGGGTTTTAGGATTTGAGGGTTTAGGGGTCCAGAGAGAGTCTAAAATGGGCCTCCTTCCCTAGGCATCTGAGGACTCATATATTAAGGCTTTTGGGCCCAAAGACCATAATATATAAGGCTTTTGGGCTATTTTGATGCCCAGGGCTTTAAAGGGATCTAGAAGAGCTCGGAGCTATAAGGGATCTATAGGGGCTCCTCTGAAGGGATCCAAAAAGGTTCCTCCCCTTGAGGATTCCTACAGGGGATCCATGGGGCTAGGGCGTTTAGGGTTTAGTGTGTACCTGTGGATCCGAAAACCTACTGTGTGAAGAGCTGGGCTGCTAGGCCATGTATTTTAAGGGTTCAGAACCAACTATTTTTGTGGGGTTTGGGTTTACAGATATGGCTTAGGCGTTTGAGTTCTTGTGCCTTGGAGTGTAGTTTTGGTGGTTGGGGTTAATTATACTTTCGGAGTTTAGAGTTTACAGAAGAGAAGGCCCAGATCGGGAGTTTGGAGCATTCTTTACCGGTTAGGACTTAACGTTTAACATGGGCTCTGGCATTACGCACTCTCTTTCTGTCTTGTGATGCTCTGTGTGGGCTGTTTAATGTCTCTTCCTGTTCTGTGGATGATTAAAGGGTTCTACACCCCCAATGCGTGGGCCCTGGGCCCCATATTCAGCCACACAGTACTCTAAGCCCCAACTCCCAACCCGGAACTCCCTCAACAGCACGTCCCCCTAACTCTCAAAAGTAGGGTTGCTCGGGCTTCGAGGATTGCGTTGAGTTTATGGCCTGGATAATCACCAATACTCATCCTAAGGGTTCCTGTTTCAACATAAATCATCACAGACTCCTTTGAACCGTAATTCTTACAACTCTCAAAGCCTCCCTAAACTATACAGGCCTTTACACCCTAAACCCTAAATCCTAAGCCCGAAACCCTAAACCGCACGATCTGAGTCCTGGCAACCCGCGGATTTCGAAGATGTTGAACCTGGCAAGAGCTGAGCGGGCTCAGAACTACACTGCCCCCTTTTTACATGTTTTTGAAGAACCCTGAAGCCCCTAAACCCCAAATATCGGACCCGACGGTTTGAGGTTTATATTGAGTTACTAACTGAAACTTCGACAGTCTGAAACACTTCTGAAACCTTTCCTTTGAGTGTGACACCTAAGGCTTGAAAACGAACAGCCTACGTACCCCAAACCCCAACCAAAAGGAACCTGATGCCCTGCAATCCGGAGCCCTACTTAGAGGCTCATGGGACTTAGTAACTAGGGTTATAAATAAGGGCTCCTTTTAAGGGTACGACTAGGGTTCTATACTAGGCTTCCTTTTAAGGGTCTACGGTTTACTTAGAGGTTCATGGGACTTCGTAACTACGGCTATAATTTGGGGAACTACACTCATATGATATATGCACTTATAATCCCAATTAGGGCACTTATAACTGTACTTATCCCTAAACTGCCCTTATAGAAACCCTATAGTACCCTTTTAAAGGAATCTCTTTAGATCATGAACCTCCAAGTATCTCTAAGACTGCAAATCACTCCGGGCCTCATCCCTACATACCTGGGGATCCAAAACCTTACTGTTTTGGGGGTTAGACGGTTTAGGGTTTAGGGTTGAGACCCACTAACTAAGGGGTCATAACCCACTATTTCGTAGGGATTTGGGGATACAGGTAAACCTTCCAAACTCTACACCCCTACTCACCCCAGTGCCAGCCTCAGCATGCAGGACTTTTCGACGCGGGCGGTCTTCTCACTTCCTCTCCGTGTCAGCCTCGGATGCGGCACTGTCAGAGCCCATAGGGGCTACAATGGGCCTTAGGGTTGGGCGGTTCAGGGTTTAGTCTTTGGTGAGGGATACAAGACGAGTGCTTTCTGGGATATAGCCCTAATGCTCCATCTACGCATAGAGTATATACTTCGGCCTTAAAGGGGTCCCTGTATAGGTATATACTATATGGGTACATGACGCCTTAGGGCAAGGATAGCACAGCGACTCAGGCTCGAGAGGGATTAGGTTCCTCAGCAACCCCTTACAAATACGGGTCCCCTTGTTCCTACTAGTAATCTTCAGTTGCCAGCGAATTATAAACCCCCACCCCCGGCAACAGCAATTTAAAGAGGCTTTGTAAGCAGTTCTCGACTCCCCTAGTCGAGCCAGGATTTTTTTGAGAGACCCTATTTTTAAAAACTAAAGAATTTTATTAATACCGAAAAAAAGAGTTTAATAAAATCTATGTGTAATCATATTTCCTCAAGAAGCGAGTTTTTATTAAAAACCGAAAAGATTTGAAAACCACTGCAAAATCAAATGTTCTTCAATCAAACATCTACCCAATACCCAGAAACTTGGGCGATCTTTTAAAATCTCAGGGTGGGGCTGGGGGGTGTAAGTTGGCCGATGATTCAATTTTTGTTTAAGAAGGAGACCCCAAAATAAAAAGGGCCAAAGGGTATATGCTAGTCAGATAGGGGCCTCGGGCATTCCAAGGGCTGGATATTGCCGACGAACAAAGACAACAAGTGCGACGGTCCACGAAGCAAAGAACGGTTCCTGATGGTCCAGGGTGCCTTCTTCGCTCTTCCCCGGTTCTCTGAGAGTTGTTCGGTCTTCATCAGTTCGCTGATCCAAAGTGGACTCCTCCATAAACTAGGATACCCAGTAACCTAAGAATAAAAAGGCCTCTCTTTTTGGTATTGGGTAACCTTATAAGGAACCTAGGACTACAAAAAGGGAATAAGGGTACTACTGGGCATCCTAGTAAACCAAGTGGTGCCAGGGCCGCTACGGCCGTTGCATTCCAGTGGCTTGACAGGGCAACGCCGAGCAAAGCTGCAGCTCACTGTAGGCACGAAACCCGACATCCCGATTCTAACACCAAAATACCGATGTCGATACTAAACAGCATACTACGTAATTTTGACGAAGCACCGTGCAATGAAAGACGGCGCACAGCCAAAACAAACAAGCAGCAAATCCAGTTGCGAAGCTTCAACAGACAACCTACTGACACCCTGAATGAAGCACAAAGCATGGTTCATGGCAAGCGGCTACTACACTCCTAAACCCTAGACAATAAAACCATGAACCCTAAAACCCTAAAGCTAGCTGTAGCTCTCAAAACCCAAGCCCAGCCGCTGACCTGAATAAAGCTCAGAAAGACACGCTAAGCCCACAACGACAGCTCCCAAACCCAAACATAGTGAACCCTGCCTCCTAAACCATTCCTGACCTCTACCTGGACCCTATAAAGCCTTCCGCTTTGGGGTTCCGTATTGTTATAAAAATGTAAGATATTTCGGGTCCAGGCAACCCCGAAATCCGGTCTTCCGATACACGACCCCATTTCTTAAGTGCTATGTCCTAAACCATCACACATAGCAAAGAGGCATCTCCGGCAGTACCGGGCGCGCGGGGCTGAGAGGACGACTCGACTCTTCCTCAAGGCCTCCGCTCAACCCTACTTGAAGGATAATAGGAGATAGTAAGTAAGGTTGTAAGTACCTTACGTTACTGGAGGTTTTAAGTAATTAGCGGTATGGTTACAGTATTTATAACCCTAGTTACTAAGTCCAATGATCCCGTAAGCAACGTAAAGGCAAGTCGAAAAGGGTTCCTTTTAAGGCTTTCTTTAACGGGCTCCTATAATTAAGGGGATACTACAAGCGGTTTGTAGGGTTTTAATGTGGGGTCCTCTAGTTAGAAATAGAGTCTTAGTACAGTTGTTTAGGTGACTTTACAAGGATAGTAAAACCTTAAGCCCTAAACTGCCCTAACCGCTAAACCATCACCCTATAGGGGACCATGTACCCTGCGGATTTTCTTGGAGTGGCTGCTTGAATTCAAGCTTCTAAACAGGTTGTATAGGCCTTCATGAGGGGTTGATACTCCATGTACAGGATTGAGAGCTGGGTTCTACAAGATATCTGTTTGACCACACCGCTGCGTAATAACACATTATGTGGTTCAGGATTCTGCTGACAATGGGAGCTATTAGACCAACCACTTGCAGAACCTCAACCTATACATAAGTTCTCAACCAGAAAACCTGTAAACAAACACTGAACAAGACTCCTCAACCTCCGACCGAAGACTTCAGAATCCCAGGCAGGCAACATCCCAAATACCCAAAATTAAAATGCGCAACACTCTCTCTGATCCAAACCATTATACACCCAAAACTGAAACCCCTGCACACTGAACCGCAATTCAAGCCAGTAATAGGTTTGGGGCCCATTATACTATGATTGTAATAAGGAACCTCCAAAATAGTATTGGTAACTATTTAGGCCCCTATAGTAAATCCTTTCAACACCGTAAGCCCGAGCTGTGGAACCGAAAATCATAGCAGGAAAGCCTGAACCTCCGGACCAGCACAAAACCCCGGCGTTTAGGGTTTAGGGGTTTAGGGTTCCGGGAGACGTAAACTCAAACGCGTAAACCCTAATTAAACTGCAGCCAACTAAGCTTACTTCTGAAGCACGTGGGAAGCACCAGGACCGAAAAAACCGAACCCTTAAGCCCAGAAAATCCACTATCCCCCGGAGGTCCGAGACCTAGACATAGAAAACCCACACCCTTGAGCCCCTTAAACCCCAGGCATTACCCTTTCAGCCCTAAGCCAAAATCGTGAGCTCCTCAACCCAAACAGTTAAACCTAACAGATTCGAGCTTCTACGCCCTCGCACCTTCAAGCCCTGACCCATCTAAAATCTTAAAACCCCTGGAGACATGCGATGGAACCTTTGTAGCACCTCCCAAGCTACATACCCAAATCCCAAAGTAAAACCCAAAACCAGGAGAAAAAAAACACACCCTATTATACCACCCTTGTCCCAAAAAGCAACCCAAAACCCAAAACCCTAAACCCCAAACCCTAAACCCAAAATCCTAAACCCGAAACCCTAAACCCAAAACCCAAAACCCTAAACCCAAAACCCTAAACCCAAAACCCACAACCCAAAACCCTAAACCCAAAACCCTAAAGCCAGACGAGCGGCGCTCCATTGGGAAGCTCGGTGGCGGCATCGGTGGCGCTGCGGCCACGCGGAGTGGGCCCAGGCTGGCCTGTGAGGGTGGTGGGACCGGTGGGATTCTGCCTATGGATCCTTTAAAGGGGTCTATAAGGGTTCCCTTAAAGGGCTCCTAGAGTTTTGGCGTTTAGGGTTTCAGTGTGGATCCGAAAACCTACCGCTTTAAGGATTCTACGGTTGATGACATAAATCCTGCATTACCTTAAGAACCCTAGACTATGGGACTTGTGGTGTATTCCTGATTATGGGTAATGCAGGATTTATATTATCAACCGTACCATCTAAGTAAGGAGTCATAACCTACTCTTTTTGTAGGGTTTGGGGCCACGGGTTGGGATTATGGGGTTTAGGATTGGTCTGATTAGTGGTTCTCGCAACTCGGACCCAGCCTCTGAGTTCGCACGTGCGGTTGAAAGGTTTAGGGATTGGGGGTTCGGGGGTTAGTAATTATGGGTTGGGGGTAGTTTAGGGAATCGGATTTAGGGATTTCTGGTACAGGTATTTCGAATTTACAAGCCAGGGGTTGGTAGGGTAGGCCAAGCAAGTCGATTATACAGTCGACGAATCAATGGCTCGTTTGGAAGATCTCCATTCTGTTCGCCTCCCTGGATCTTCAGGTTTGCTAGCCGCCGAATGGAAGGAACCCCACAAATGCACCCGACTGTTTGCGCCTACAGTACTGGCTCCCTGTCGGAAAGACCTTTGTCGGGATACCCTACATGTTCAAGGTTCTTACCGTCGAATGGAGGGAACACCACAAACAAACACAGAAATACCCGACTGTGGGCTGACTAAATGCTCCTTTTGTAAGCTTCCTTCCAGGACGCCTGCATTTTGCAGGGTTTTGGCAATCCTTCAGGGGAGTCCTTGGCAACAGGAGACCACGAGTAAGTTAGGTATATGCAGAGAGGGGGGATCATAAAGGCTCCGCCTGAGTAGGCTCATAGCTTGCCTAGAGACTCCAATATCCCTTATATACGGTTAATATACCTTAAACTATAGTAGGTCCCCTACAATGGTGTAGGGGATATTCCTTATAGTTACGGAATATTGGAGTCTCTGGTTAAGGCCAAGCTTAACGGCTGGAGCTTTGACGAATTTAAGCCGAGACATCCACCGGTGCTCTTTGTGCGATTGAGAAGCTGAAAGGGGAAAACGATCCTTGAGGTGTTTGAAAGGTTGGATAGGGTTTAGGGTTTAGGCTAGTAAAATTCCCTTATAGCCCCTAGTATAATGATAGTAGAACATATATCCCAAACGCATTAAGGCTCCGTAATCAATGACTCAACCGATGTTAATGTGGTATCCCTTACAGAACCTATTGAAGGAGCCTTTTCGGAGGAGCCCTCGCCCTATTGGCGATGCATCTGCCTCGCTGCTCGTCGTCTGAATGGAAGCCAAGGATTGCCTGCCTGTAGTATCATTCCACTACAGGGTTTTGGGCTGTTAACAGGCATGGATAGGGCTAAGTTTTGTGGAATTTTGCAGAACGGTTTCATTTTTTGTCGGGAGGGGTAGATAAGAGGCTTGTATACTAGTTCATATTGGGATTTATGGGCCTGCGTATACTGCTGTGCAGCCATAGACTTGAGAGCCCGTAATGTAGTGATGATCGTCCACGATTCGGGCGTCTGATGCTCCTGTTGAGTGAACTTCGCGACCGAAGTGTGATAATACAACGTGCAACTGCCATTAAGCAGTCCTGGCAACACGTGGTCTCGCCGCAGCAACACGAGCGGACACAGCAAAGGCAATTGGTCCAATACCTGACAGCACCACCTGCGGCTCCACTTAGTTACCAACTGCTTCCAGAGTATCATTTTGGCCTGGAGCCCTACTTGGAAGATCATGAAACTTAACACTAAGGTAGTAGGTGCCCTACTTTGGGTTACGCGTGGTAACTGGTATGTATGGCTACCTAAACTTTAACAACCCGGAAATTGTGTTTAAGTCTCGTGTTCCTGCAAGGGTCCAAGGGTATTACTTGCAGACCTGGAACCTCCCATGCAACCCTCATAGAACCTGTAATACCAACCCCGTAGCCCCCCGCCCCCCTCCCTTCCGGAAGACTCGCACTTCAGAAAACCCATCAAGGGGTTTCCGAAAATACTGGACCCTAATATAGTACCCTAAATGCCCTATATAGCAGGATCCTTACTATAAGGACCCCCAAAACAAGGTACCCCTGATTTTCGGAAACTCCCATCAACCCTAAACCCCCATTCCCAAAGCCAAACCCGCCGGCTCAGGAAGGGGCCACGCAGATTCTCCAACTCATCTTGGAGGAGCTCTACCTCTCGTTACTTTACGTAAAGGGCTCCTTAAAGGGATCTAGAGGGTTCCTTAAAGGGATCTATAGGGTTTAGGATTTAGGGTTAGCTCTACCTCCCGGGGATGAGGGCCGGAGTGATTTGCAGTCTTAGAGATGCTTGGAGGGTTCATGATCTAAAGGGATTCCTGGATTCCTTAAAAAGGGTACTGTAGGGTTTCTATAAGGGTAGTACTTAGTAAGTACAGTGATAAATACCCTAATTGGGATGATAAATACATATAAGTGTAGTTACCTTAATTATAACCTCAGTTACTAAGTCCCATGAACCTCCAAGTAGAGCTTGTAGAAGGGATCCTAGAAAAGTCCCTTTACACGGATCCTTAAGGCTCCCTTTAAAGGGATCTATAAGGGTTTAGGGCTTGAGGGTTATTCGGATGGTTTAAGGAACCCTAAACCGTTTCGGGTTTATCATGGTTTACAGTAGAAGCCCAGAAGTTGGAAACCCCATCGCCTCGATCCTTTAAGACTAATTAATGTAAAGGGAATCCCAGCACTATGCGGCCTTAATCCGCCAACTTTATGGGGTTTACTAAACCCTAAAACCCTAAACCCCTAAGCCCTAAACCCAAACCCTAAACCCTAAACCGTTGCAGTTGGGGAGGACCCTCGGCCCCACTCCCGACAGACAAAGCCCTGAAACTCTGAGGAACCCACCTTTTTAGCTCCTTCATCTGATTTGGGAGTTGCCGAAAACAGGGGACACTAATATAGTATCCTAAATAGTATAGGAGCCTTATTATAAGGACCCCAAAATAAGGTACCCTCCTTTTCGGAAACTCCCATTTCCGTATGACAGGAGTTTCTGATGTATTCAGAAGGTAGGTTTGTAGGGGTTACGGGAAGTCTACACAAAACTATGAGGATGTGAGGGTTTACAAACTCACAGCTCGGAATCAACCTTTCGCCGAGCACTGCTTAAGCGTGAATCTCACCAAGAATGGTGAAGTCGTCATGCCAGAACAATATGCTGGCATCGTCGCTCATGTGCATTATATACGAGGAAAACCTAGCAGCCGCCGTAAAGGCACTGAACCCTACACCCTGACCCGACACTCTAAACACAAATGGTCCCAGGGCGCCCGGTCGAGAAGATTGCAACACAGACACACGAGTCCGCAACACGATCGCAACCCTAGAACTAGGCATCAGGGCCCCAAGCCCTAAACATCTCAACATAAGCGGCTTCAACCCTAAAACCTGGACCTTAACCAGAAACCCACGGTCATACGACCGCACGGCTCAGCCTAAACCGTTGTGCATCCAATGCTCTACTTGGAAGGGCAGGGGACTTAGTAAGTAGGTAATAAGTAGGGTGATAATTGGGGTAACTCCACTTAGGGTACTTATAACTCTACTTATAACCTACTTACTAAGTCCCTAAACCCTAAACCCCATAGATCCCCTTTAAGGAACCCGTCTTTGGGGTGCTCATGGCATCCCTTCGCCCGAACTCCTAAGGCTCCATCTACCCATAGGGTTTAGGGTTTAGGGTTTAGGGTATATACCACTATGGGCTATTAGACCTTAAGGGTACCTTAATCTACCCTTAATAGGGTCCTAATCGGGATCTTTGGGGTCTAATAGCCCATAGTGGTACTTAGGCCGTAAAGTACCTATATAGGGACCCCTTTAAGGCCTAAGTATCTACTATAAAGGTACATCGTGAGAAATCTTGGATTATGCGTTCACGGCTGTCGAGGAGGACCGCGCATCAGCGTGGGTCCCGTCACGAACGCAACTGAAAACTTCATGGGCTCTCTGGACCAACAGCATGTCTCTGTCCCATGCCTGGCCAGCCACGCATCCCACACGCTTCCATGATGCTGTTATCTGAGGTGACAAGGACCTTAATACTAATAATTTTTACTAATACTATTACTGTTCTTATTTATGATTACAATTACTAGTATTATAAATGCATGGTCGCACATCAGTGCGACGAAGATCGAGAGCTGCTCTGGCTTGCGGGCCCATTGCTGCTTGAACACCCGCCAACGCGAGCTCATGGATTCGTGAAGTTTAGGGTTTAGGGTTTAGGGTTTTAGGGTTTAGGGTGCGTGTTCTGATCTATATAAAGCCATTACCCAAAGGCCCCAAAGTAGTTCCTTTTTGGGGTACATATATAGAACCCCAAAAGGTAATCCCAAAAAGGAACTACTTTGGGGCCTAGGGGCAGCGCGCGCGCGCGCGTGGAATACCCGGGGAGGACATCTAAAACGAGCTTCATCTAAACAGTGGTTTTGGGGGTTCCCTTGGCTCTTTAGCTCCTTATTTAATAAGGATTATCATCATCCCTGGCTCCTTAGCTCCCATAATATCAATGGTCTGCAGGAGTGAACCTCCTCCGCTGTCCAGCATCAACAGCAATGATACCCCTTAATTTATAAGGAATAGACCTTAAACCATGGGTTCCTTAAAGGGATCTATAAGGGTTCTATAAGGGAATTAGGGAGTATACCTTAAATCATAGGGGCCTTGCCAAGGATTTTTTCCAATGGGATTGTCTTCCGGTCCACCCGTGCCCACTGGAGGACCATATAACTGATGGGAAGCCAAGAGGCGGGGGTTAAGATTGTTGGGGTAGGGCTTCCTTAATATGAACCCTATTATTGGAACCCTAATCCCTACTAAAACCCCATATCCTAAAACCCCTCTTGGCCTCCTATCAATAACCTAAGGACTCATATTTGAAGGCTTTCGCGCCCAAAGACCATACTGTCTCAGGCTTTTGGGCTATTTTGAGTCTGAGGGATACGTATTGTAACTCATCAGATCTCTAAAACGTAAACTCGACTAAGATGTCCTGGCATCTACGGGGCTTTACGCGGGGTTCGGGTTCTTCGTGCGGGCTAAGGTAAACCCTAAACCCCTAAGCTCTCCCTAAACCCTAAACCCTAACCCCTAAACCCTAACCCCTAAACCCTAAACCCTTGTTGTGGAAGCAAGGTCTCCGTGCCTCTTGCTGCAGGCGCCTCCATGGGTTAAGGGAGGGTTCGGAACCCAAATAGGAGTTTTAGGGTTCTGCGGCTCTAGAGTACCCTAAACCCTAAACCCTAAGACTACTTTAAGGCCAGAGCAGATGCAACATGAATACATGGATCTTTAAGGTAAAGAAATCGTAATAAGGATCCCACAAAGGTAGGTTTTGAGGGCCATACATAGGTAGGCTTTGGCTTCAGCGTTTGAGGTTTGGGGCCTTGCATGGGGCTTTAGGGTTTAAGGGTTTCTGCAGTTTACGGCTACTTGGAGGTTTCTTGGCGGCTTATGGGACGGAGACGGGCTTAGCAAATACAGTTAGGTAAAAGTAGCTTAATTTGGGGTATTATATATACAAGTACAGTAGAAGCCAGAAAGTTGGAATATCATTATCGTAACCCCTTTAAGGTAAATTATAGGGGATCCCACCATTAATCCATATTCCAACTTTCTGGAGTTCCCTTTAATTAGTATGTATAGTTTATTTTGAACCTTTAAGCAGGCTTCACGGTTTGGCGCTCAGCTCCCCAGTTCTAGGCAGCCTCTAGGCCTGCAAAATGGGGACTTTTGGGGGGTTCAGGATTTAGGGCTTTGTGGTGGTTTAGGGTTTAGTGTTTAGGGTTTAGTGTTTTGTTCGCGGAATTTTTTTTTTTGACATGAGAGACATGGCTAAGCCATCCCGCGACCTCAACCTGTACAAACCTTCGAAAAGCGGTTACAAGAAGCAAAACTATGCACTGACTGGCGGAGACAACACCGCCGGCATCTGACTCGACGGTTGTCGACAAATGGCTCATGCGTGCAGTGGACTCCCAGAACAGCGAACTGGTACCCTTTAGAGCACGGCAGCTCCATACAAGCAATGAGGCGCTGCCTACGCCACAAGCTATTCAATTCAAGTCCACACCGCACACATTCTGCCTGCCGGCTGCCTCCACGTGTTTTGAGTCGGAAACTATGTTCAGGATGCGTAGTGGACGCATGCTCAATCAGCTGCACCCTAGTAGGAGGTTTGGGACCCTGGATCTTCACATCAGCCTGTTTGGGCATGGCTTCTTGCCAAAAGCCGTATCGCTGCATCAACGTTTCTTGAACCTTGCGACACCGGCCATCGACACAAGCGAGCAAGGCAACACGACGGTTGAGACACCATGCATGCGCAAGCTGAGCGGCAACGGCGCCCGCAACCCTGTCAGCCTCCTGGTTGGCGACATACTGCCATTGCTCATCGGCTGCATCCGGGGACTGGTGAGAACGGATCCAAGTGGCACGACAAGCTGGTCTATCCTGACACAACAGCTTTATGCGCAACCAAATGCTAGGATTCGCCAACCGTTCCAGAGCCTCACAACTTTGTCTGCCAACTTTCCTTAACCGGCGTATGCACATCTGTGAGTCACTGCAGAAATCAATCACACCCTCAGTGTATTGGAAAAGCATCTTCATGGCATACGCTTCGGCAAGAGGGACAGTCTGATGTTCACCCGGAAGTGGTCCTCCTAACGTGGCAAGTACATCATACGGCTCAGTTCGACGAATCGCAACAACGCTCCATGCACACAACCTCAAGCGCGGTTCGTTCGAGTATGGGCCTCCGGACCCATCAGTGCCAAAGAAAAACTCCGACGCATCCAAGCAACGATAGCCTTCCCAAAGACCAGTGGCCACACAGCAACTTTGTGCCTCCGTCACGTATGCCTCACATGGCAGCGCAGTAAGAGAGGCCGGCACTAAACCACGTAACCACAAAGACTGCAAGCCTTCATCATCCAACGACATCTCCCATACTTCAGGAATGGGGCCAAAGCGCTCACGCACGGCAGGGCAACGCCATAGCTTGTGTTTCAAACTGGCATCCGGACCACCGCAAGCCGAACAAACTTCCTCCACACCGTTGTGACTGGTTGGCAGAGTGCCCTGCAAAACATGCAACAGCAGGTTGTGGTCATGAAGACGATTTTGCTTCAATAATCCTTTCAAGTGTTTGTGAGCGACAGTCAAATCGCAACCACAAGCCAGGTCAATTCCTCCCTGGTGCCTGGCAGCCTCGCGCCACAGGTTCCGCTCACAACTCCAAGCGAGGCTGTCAACGAGAGTCCTAACAGAAATGGGATCCTCCAACGCAAATTCCCAAGACTGACCGTCTGGGTCTATCCAACGGAATAATTCAGGGAAATGCCAGCCAAGGTCTTTGAGGACACACATGCAAGCAGTCATCGGCCCTCTCGCGTAGGCCCAATGAACACGCCGTTCATGAAGTTTAGCCGCTTGGATCCTCCAAGCCCTGCCAACAAGCTCCATTGCACTGGACCGTGTATGCCGCAACAACTGCAACCAAGCAACGACTTGATGCACAGGCAACGCAAACTGGGGATCAGCCTCCTTGGACACAAACAATCTGTAAGCCGTCTGGAGACAACCCAACTTTTTCCTGAAGCAAGCTCTTTGCGCCAATTGCGCCCGAAAGGAATGCAGCATCGTTTTGGCCAAACCCGACGCCTGGTGACCCCAAGTCGCAGTGGGCATGACATTGCCCTTCACCAATTGTTTCCTCTTACCACGCGGAATCACATTCAATCTTGAAGCCCTTTGCAAGCCTTTATTTATTCTAGCACGCTGCACGCCAACACGTCTGCACCTAGCAAGCGTGGTCTGCACTCCTAAATCCTTCAACGCAGTACAAACTTTGGGGTACTCAACCCCAGTCTTGTGCTGAGCAGCCTGCACAAGTCGCTTCAGAGGGGTGGCAACAGCGACATGGGATGCCAAGAAACCGGACTTCTTCACTGAAATTTGCAACTCAATTTTAGCAACATGTTCGGCAAGGTTTTCATAGAGTGCCACAGCACGCTGCGCCAATCTTTCAGGGTTGTAGTCAACCAAATCAAAGGACAGATCATCCACCCAAGTATCCGAAGCAACCAACCCCGCCGACACCTGCAATGCCTCCATCATATCCCACAAGTACAGCTTGGCCAAACTCACTGACAGGCTACAACCGGCCAAAATGCCTTTCAAGGGTTGTATAAACTGGGAATGCATATTTTCAGCCATAAGGACGCGAACGCCGCAGTGCACAGGGACCGCAAGCGCCAGTAAACCTGGCGGATACTTCCTCTTAAGAGCAGCACGCAAAAGTATCTGAATGTTCATCTGATCATAACAATGCTTCAGATCAACAAGCACACTCACTTGATACAGCTGCGCATGCGGCAAAATCTCCGCTCTAAGCATTCTCGCCATACTGGAACAGAAAACTGTCGAACCAGCAACTGCCCTGTCCCACGGGCATAAGGGAACCACCTGTTTCAGCCAAGCTTCCAACAAATGCAATCGACTCTTGATCAACACACGATACCAGAGGGACGTGAGGGCAATCGGACGTTCGGACTCAGCATTCTTTGGTAGGAGCGCATATCCTACCACCGTCAAAGGGACCGGCCATTGGAAATCTTGTTGCACTTTGCGATAAAAATACGCCCACGCAGATAGCGACTCTTTGGGAAGGGCTTTGAGCTCACCAACAGACCACCCATCCAGGCCCCCCTTCTTGGAAGGGTATTGTGTCAGCAGATGCTGCAACTGCGTGGACGAAATGGCCTTTTCTTGCGCAAGCTGACAGCGTCCAAGCTCAGTCAACTGTTCCCACTCAGGCCACTCCTGATACCTAACACCTTCCTGGGCATCCCCCCAAATCTGGACCCAGTACTTCCGTCTCTCTGCCGGCCTGTGCTCAAAAACCACGTTCTGAAAGGGTCGCACATACGTTTCCTGCTCTTTCCTCAAATACGCGTGCATCTGTTTCGGCGTGAGCAAACTGTCGGCAAACTTCTGCCTGTAGAAATCACGCCGTTTCCCAAGCAAAAGACCAACGAAGTGCTGCAAGCATTCCATTGTTTTGGCGCCATAAAGACAAACAGCCCTCTGAAAACTCAATAGCATGTGTCGCATGTTCTCAACTGTACACCATGCATCAAACTCAGGCCACCAATACTTGGACAGAAGAGCGGCTTGCTCTTCCAGGACTTGGTGAATCCTCCGCTGGAGTCTCAGCGGTACCGGCCTACTTGGGAGCATCAAGTCTCCAACCAAGCGCCTCAAACCACACCAATAGTTAAGGTCACTCGAATCCCATTTGTTGTGGGCAGGCTTGGCTTCCAGTTGCGGTCTGGTCCCATATTCAAGGAACGTGCCACGCCCTTTTGCCACAGGTTCAACAGCGACGTCCAACAAGTAGACCTCGGCCTGTCTTGACCACCTCGCAAACTCTTCAGTGATACTTCGTTGCTCGCTCGTTTTGGCCACACACCCAAGGATCTGAAAGCTTCCATCGGTGGTCTCAAAATGTTCCCAAGGCCTTCTGGGGCCATACGCACCAGGGACAGGATCAATGCTGTTGAGGGCAGGCACCATGGCCTGCTGCCATCGACCCTTGAGTGTCACGCGTAGGCCATAGTGCGGCCGAAAAGGCACCATGTGATCAACAACAACTTCAACACAACCCTGCAAACTCTTGCTCACAATCAAGTAATCCAACTCACTTCCAGTGGCTATGGTTGGCATTTTCACGTCAACGATAACGCCCTGCAATTTGCGAGCGAAGCCGGATTCAAACAAAACCTGTGGGGCCAGGTTGAAATCAGCGGCTATCACCCACGGGCATGTCACGCTGTGCACCGCCGCAAGCAATTCACGCATGAGCTCGTAGTTTTCTTCTTGGTACAAGCCGCCATCTTTGAAGTATGCCACAAGCAGCAACAGGTCGCACCCTTTCCTCCGGATGAAGATGCTGTTCCATCTCGGGTGCACCCCCTGAAACTCATCAACCGGATTTAAGTGCTTCCGGGCAACCGCAAAGACGCCAGCCCTAGTCCCACCAGCTTCACTAGGTGCAGCTGGTGAGTAGCTACCTTTCCATCCCGACTCAACACACTGCTGTTTCAGAAGGTCGAGATTACTGCCGACTTGGTGGTGCTCAGCAACCAAGAGGCACTGTACGTCTTGCTCCAACAAGAAAGTCTGCGCAGCACTACTCCAAGTCGTTATGTTCGCAAACAAAAGGGTCAGATCTCTGGCGGCCTCACTACAGCTGTTCACTGGATCAGCGAGGTCACCGTTCCGGCCAGTGCCCGCGGCTGTCACAATGCCACGCGACTGCAGCTGCTCCACAGCTGAGTTGTGCTGACATTGCGCCGCGCTGCTAGGTTGTACATGGCACGCCGCCCGCAGCTGCTCCAACAAGGCCAGCGATGGCTCCATCAACAGTTGCAGGCACAAGTCCTGTATGTCCTGTCTACAGGCCACACCTAGCAAGCCACGCCCAAACTGCCACGCTAGCGATACCTGCAACCAAAACTTGGAGGGAGAAATCTGGCACCGCATGATGTCCTCAAGATCGGGCCCTTTGCTACCCAAACCGCAGCCCTGCCAAATCCTCATATGCATCTGGGTCCCAGTTGGCCCGTGGCACCGTCTGAACCTTCCTTCGCTTGTGCTGCAAGTCAGCGTGGGCACACTTCCGTAGCAAGGCCTCAAGCATCTGCTTCTGCTCATCAGTCTGCAAGGCTCCTTGCAACGCTTTGATGTTGTCCTGCATCTCACTGTCAATGCCCATGTCGCCTTCGTCCTCCATTGGACCTGCTCCATACGGTTCCAGCTGTCTGGTGACAATCTGGTCCGAGTACTGCTTTGCCAACCGGTCCATTTCCACCTGCGCCTGCACCAACTCCTCCTGGAGCTGTTGCAGCTGCCTCTCATGGTTCTGGAGCGCAGCTCTGGCCTGGGTAACCCGGTGTTCCCCTTGCAGCTTTCGCTGGCCGAGTGCCCGCAGTACTCCTGCTTGGGTCTTAAATGCGCGGGCAAGGGCCAAGTCAGGGTCCTGGCAGTCATTTTTGGGCTCCCCCTGCTGCGGGCGCAGCAGTTGCTGCAAAGGTGCCAAAGCCTGCTTAACTTCATCTGCCCGATCTCCTTCCTCCGCCACTTGCCGCACTGCTCCAAGCACATCCTCGAGCAGTTTCCGCAAGTCCTCTGGGACGGCACCTTGTGGGTTAGGCACTGTCGGGTAGCTCTCCCTACCAGCCCAACCCCATCTACCATGATCCTGCCATGCTTCTTCCCCGCGGCTCCAATCTGACTGTAGGTGGAGGTCGTGTCTACCGCGCCACGCTTGCCTATCCCGCTGTCGATGGTTGCCCCTCTGAGTCCATCCAACCCGCTTGCCGCCCATGAAGGGCTGGCCACATTGACAGTACGGATGTGTGGGCAACCGATCAGCGAACAACCAAGAATGACAATGAGAGCAAACCACATAACTGCGGTTCGACATTGCAAGCTCCTACTTTCGAGCGTTCCCGACTTGGGCATCACAGCTTCTTTTTTTTGTTCGCGGAAAAAGACTTCGAAGATTAAACCCGAGAGCGACAGCCCGGGGGTGCTCTACAAAATTTTTATCGAACTCCTTAACAAGCCTTACGAACTATTTGCTAAACCGCTGGGCATATGTGTACCTTCTGCAAACTCTTAAAACCACAAACTCTTGCCGATCCTCTAGCCACCTGTCCGCCATAGGGTTCCCAAGCGCCATGAGGCCAAGAACCATAAACCTAAGGTCCTAAACCTTTATGAGCATTTATCCAAATCGAATGTTAACCTACAAGACCATAATGCTAAGACCTGCTGCCTCGCTCCAGTCTCTTTTAGGGGTCTAGGGTTTAGGGCTTTAATTAGGGGTTTAGGGTTTAAGTTTAAGGCGTTTTAGGCTTTGGGGTTTTAGGGGGCAGAGTTTTAGGGTAAGGGTTCCCTACCACTTGCACCACCCTTTACATCCCAAACGCCCCCCGGCCTAGCCTGAAAAAACATCATCGAACCCCAGCTGAACCGTTTGAAAGTGGCATTGATGCAAACCCCAACGCATCTCACTTCCAGCCCTATATCCCAAATCTCTAGATTATTAAGCAAGTTGAACCAAAAACAACAAACAACCATGTCTGTAGTTATAATAGGTCATACCAAACAACAGGAAGCACGCAAACTAGAAGTACCTTTTGAGCAAAAACCGAACAAAAACACATACAAAAAAGTGATGATGTTCTTGAAGGACGTTGAAGGAATCCGTCCAGAACCATACAGGACTCTTGAAAACTCGTGCAACAACCCATATAGCACTCTTCTTGGACCCGGAAAGAAACCGCGAGAGGAAGCCTTCTAGAACTCTTGAGGATCTCCTAGCCGTGTAGAACCCTTACCTTCATGATCATGGGACTTAGCAAGTAAGGTTATAAGTACCTGATTTGGAATGACACTTATAACATATGATCAGTGTAGTTATAGTAACAAATGACTAATAATGCCGATGATCCTTCAAATGTCGCTCCAAACCCCAAACCTTCAACACAACTAGATCCCTTAAAAGAACCCTCTTGAATAACCCCTTTCACGGACCTCTCTTACAGGGCCCTGAGCCGTTTAAGGCCTTAGTTGCTGAGCTCATCAGCCCAGAAAGGTGCACACTTGCAGTTCTAAACCCTAAACCCTAAACCTTAATGGGGTCATCTTCTTCCAAAAACATGTAAAGTGTACTCACTCAGCTACTAAGAGGCCTTAAGGGTTCCCTTTAGGGGTTCTTTCAAGTGTACTTCGAAGGGTCCCTTTAAGGATTTGCTTTTCGGGTTCCTTTTGAAGTCTCCTTCTAAGGGTTCCTTTTAAGGGCTCCGGGAAGAATGACTCCCAAGGGTACTCATATATATATATATATATACACACACATGTAGATATACATATACACACGCGTGACATATATATATATATATATATATCTATGGATGGGTATATATACGTATATATATATATATGTATCACGAACAACTGTTACGGACCCCCCTTGAAGGCCTCACTTCCAGTTCCTGGAGCACTGCGAGCTCCGCGAGTGAGGTCTGCATTTTCTCCACCAGCTGCCGGCTCCTTGGGGGGTTCGCTTTAGGGTTCCTACAAAGGGATCCTTAAGGGTTCCTATAAAGGGATCTCTAGGGATTAGAGTTAAGGCTTTAGGGTTTGGCATTTAGGGTTCAGCGTTCTCGTTTAGGGTTTTCGTTTTAAGGTTTCATGGTATCTTTACCCTTATTGGGAATCTATAAGTGTCTTATACAGCGAATCTAGCATATCAGCGCTCAGGGCTAGGGGAGGCGTTGCTGTTTTAACAACCACAACGCTTTGGGAAACCCTATAAACCCCAAGCCCATAGAAACCCCAAGCCCTAAAGCTGAGAGTCTCTGAACGGCTCGGCAGGATATCCTTTGGGCTTTTCCGAAGGCTGGGCAAGACAAGGTCAACCCTGACTTTCACATAAGGTTTAGGGTGGGCTTAGGGTTTGGGTTCCCGGGTTTAGTGCTTCCTGTAAGGCTTCTCGTTGGGCTTCTAAGCCTTCTCTTCGGGCTGTCTATAAGGGCATTAAGTTTATACTGGGTTTCTTCAGGGCTTCTTTATATGGGAGTTTCCGAAAATGGGGGAACCTAATTTAGTACCCTAAATAGTAGGAGAATTAATATAAAACCGCAAAATAAGGTACCCGTAATTTTCGGAAACTCCCATATCGAAATCTTTGGTGCCTAGGGCCTTTTTCGCTCTCCATCCGATCCGACTCGGGTTTGGAGTCTTGTCCGGTTTTACCTTGGCTTCTTTGAAAAAAACTTGCGAATCACACCAAGGGCTTAGAAGCTGCGCCCACCCTGTAATAGTGGTATAATAGGAATATAATAGGGCCCTAATATAATCCTATACAATCCTTAGAGTCACCATTAATTACAGGGCACAGGGTGGGGGCAGCTTCTAACCAAGGGCTGTGGTTTCAAGCTTAGCTGGCAGGGTTAAGGCCTCTACGGGCTCAAGTTTAGGTATGCAAGTTGAACTGACGCAAGCAAACCTTAAGTTAGACTGCACAACTTTGCGACTGAGTTACAGCTCCATCGCAGAAACACTTACCACAAGGGACCGTTGCATGTACAATCTATCGTGCCTGGCTTTGTCGTGTTGAGTCACTGTTGCTTAGGGGACTTGACCCAACTTAAGTGTAAAATTACTCCGGAAGATTCTGGCTGTGCCAAGTCTTACAAAGTAATGTGCGAGCTGGTGCCACTATCACTTAATTAGGAATATACTTCAAATTATAGAACCATCCCGACTATGATTTAAGGACTATTCGGCTATTCCTTACTTAAGGGATATTTAAGTCTCTGGGAACCCTTGGGCCCTAGGGTATTCAGGATTCGACTTGTTAATGTAGGAACCTGATTAAGAAACCCTGGGCCAATAACCCCAAAATAGTAGGATTCTTAAGAAGAACCCTAATGAAGGCGCAAGGTTTTTTCAATCAGGTTCCTACATTGCACTTTGGTTGCCGCGCCGTCGCAGATGACTGTGTGGGGTCTTTTAGAACTGGTCGAAGACGAGACGGCCACCAAACCCCGAGCCCTAAAACCCTAAACCCCAACTCCTAAATCCTGCACCGCACTCCCTAAGTCCCTAAGTTCTAATCCTAAGCCACAGACCGAGCCCAAAACCCTAACCCTACACCGTAAAACCTACCTTCTCGACTCTAAACCAGCTCAAAAAAACTCCACCCCTAGAGCACCGTAGCCTGCAAGACAACTCGTCCGAATCACGAATCAAACCAAACTAAAGCGTAAACTCCGGGATCACTTTAAGCTCTAAGGATTCTACTACGCCGAGGGTCTGTAGCGGCTCTCCATAGATTTGGCCCTGCATGAGGACAGCTCCGGGCACCAAGACACTCAGGTCAGTCTGAGCCAACTACTTGGGCGCTGCCCCCCATACAGTAACAGTCTATAACCGGGCTACTATTACGCAATGTCTTAATATATCTTTAAACTTAAACACTAAACGCTAATATTATGATTATTATCCAACTATTACTGAGCGGGGGCAGTACCCGGCCAACTACCATGCGTGAATTCTGAGCTCGTGTTCGAGCCTATACAGCTACGGTTCATGGCAGTACCCGGTAGTTGCCGTAGCCTTAAAGGAAGCCCTATAGATCCCTTAAAGGAAGTCCTATAGAACCCTGAAAGGAAGCCCCATAGAGCCCTTAAAGGAATCCCTGACGGAGCATTCTGTGTCTCACCGTAGACCGACATTCAGGTCACACTGCTACCTGCGTTGTGCAATACAGCAGCCTGATTTAGAACTTAAAGAAAAGCATTGTGTATTATGGGAGCGAGATTACGAAATCATGGGTCTTTATTAGGGTGCAGTTCGAGTTCACCAGTAGGGTAAAACTAACCTCTCTCACGGCGGTCTAAACCCAGCTCACGTTCCCTATTGGCCGGTGAACAATCCGACATTTTGGGATTTCTGAGTCTCAACGATAGGAAGAGCTGACATCGAAGGATCAAAAAAGCAATGTCACTATGAACGCTTGGCCGCCACAATCCCCCGTTATCCCTGTGGTATCTTTTCTGACACCTCTGGCTGAATATTTCTCAGACCTAGAGGATCGATAGGTCATGTTTTCACAGTTTGTATTCGTACTGAAAATCAAGAAGGCTTTACACTCTCACTCTCGGAATCTCATGGATGAGGTGCGCAAGTCGCAGGCTTTGGGATTCGGACTCTTGCGCTCTCACAACTCGAGGTCTCGAAGTCTCCCGCATGATACCAGAAAGGATACTCACGACACAGTCTTCGACACATTGAGCCAAAGAAATGCACTTTCTATTCGGTCATGTAGGGTTTATATAGGGCTTAGAGCTTGTCAACCATTGAGACCATGGGCCTTTAGTATGGGCCCTTAACCCTGGGATCCCTAACTACCTACTGTATACCCTACATAGACTCTTGAGGGTCCCTAGAACTCCCCCAAAAAGGCCTAAGGGCCCATACTACGGCCCTATGGTTTATGTTTCAACCGTTGAGCTTGGGAGCCTACCAGGGCCTAGGACTTTTGCAAGTTGCAAGAGGAGTTTGGTTAATGTTGCAAAGCTCTGGTTTGGGCACTGCCCGTATTTCGGAGAGTGACGAGCGCATCCTATCCAGGGGCCTATAGGGGCCTTGCTGTTTACAATTTGTCGTCTGAGTGTAAGGCTCATGACACTGAAAATTTACAGGTTCTGAGGGGTAAACATGTGATAGCCGCCATATAAGAGGGATGATGATATAGGTACTTCAGATTCAGCGCCAAATTATATACTATATGGTATCCAAACCTTCGAAAAACGCGAATTGACATTGGAAGGTCGGGATATGATACATGCGCTACGCGGGTGGACGTCATGCAAGATCTGCCGGAAACCTCTGCGCATGCAGTGCTAAACCCAAATCCGTAATACAGGGGCGTCACTAATTATTTGCGGAGAGATCATTTCAACTTATTCCCATCTCTATCTCAGCCAAAACCAAAGACCTCACAAAATGCGCCTGTGCCAGCGACGTATTCGGTGGCTGAGGCGGTGTTGGGACCAGGTCCTGCCCGGAATTTTTAACTGACTTTCAGAGTCACGGATTGGTCCAGACCCCAAAACCGCAGTTGAGGGATCAAGGCCTGCGCTGGCCAAAGCTATCCACTCTTAGTCTTAGCCCCGGAAGGCTTAAGCCCCAAAGCTGTTAAAAGCCGTAAGGTAAAAGCCAGAAAGTTGGAATATGATTATCCTAACCCTTCTATGGTAAATTACAGGGTATCCTACCCTGAAACCATATTCCAACTTTCTGGAGTTCCCTTTAACCCCAAACCTCCAAGGCGGTCAGGGTGTGATTCCTCGAACAGCCCGGCCTAGTCCAGCAGCCTGCTTCAAAATCTTCTCATAGACCCCAAGGATCCATGTCCCCTTACAGTAGAAGCCAGAAAGTTGGAACATGATTGTCCTCATACCCTTAAGGTAAAGGGATCCCAGCATGAATCATCCTAAACCCATGTTCCAACTTTCTGGGGTTCACTATAGTAGGGTTTAGGGCTTGAGAGATGTTTCTATAGCTCTTGAACAGGCAGTTAAGGATCAAACCAGAAACTACAGGTGGGTACATTAAATTCAAAGACTGTTTCGATTGCACCATGAAAACACACAACCGGCGGATTTTTAATCCCTAAGCCCTAAACCCTGACCTGCATGAACTGGCGGTCTTGGAAACCTTTTGTTTTACGGGTTCTACGCAGTCATAGCCGACCAATTGGTAGTGTTTGGGGCGACATGCAGTTCCCCCTTTATACTCAACCCTATGGGTAGTTCTCTACCTTAGCATCCTTTGTGGGGGACCTCGTTATGAGCGTGCCGTATTATGAAGGGGACCCCAAAAGGCACACTAGCTTACAGAACGGCCATGTATCATGTATATAACATAGCATTGGGCAAGACTTTTGTCAACCTTCCCGAAGAGTGCATGTAGTCATAGAGTATATACTTTGGCCTTACAGTAGTTAGTACATGGGTATTGTCAGGACAAAGTATGAACAAAGTCTGTACTTTATTGGTACTTGGACCCTTAGGGCTTGTAACCCCTCGAGTAAAACTGTATATATGTGGACCCTTGTAGTGGCCTTCTTGTCGTAATGCTTTCGGTAAACATCATATCAATCGACCTGGTAATCAATCATGAACGTAACCCGCAATGGTATTTTCATTGGGAGTCTGAAACGAACCCTTTAAGTTTTCTTAACACCAGCTTCTAACAGGTAGGTGATCGAAAAGCACAGAGCCTGCTACGGTTTCCCGTTGCGGACAACCCTAATGCGCTTCTGCCCTTTGGTTTCGCTGCATAAGGATTCGCGGCACAAAAGAATGCTTTGAACCCGTGCTTGGTAGGTGTCTCTCAGTTGCGCACTGTAATCGCCCTTGAACACTTGGTCGCGTGTGTCCACAAGGCTTTACTGTACTCTTCTATAGGATCCCTAAACCCTAAACCACAAGTTCATGTCCGTTACTTTGGTCCTTGGATTCAGGATCCTAGTACATCAGTGCGGGTGTATATTCGGGTGCCCTACTTTCAAGAGTGCACACAACAGTATGTCATGGTAGGTTAATGCAGGGGAAACCGATCAGTACTACAGTATCGCGTTGTAACTTAGGAGGCCCGTTCGAACGGCTAGAAAAGCCGTCAGATGCTGCTGAAGCGTCCAAACTGCAGCGTGGATCAGGTTCGTATGCTCTGGGCTTAGTTAGGTTTTTGTACCATTCTCGCACTCGGATTTAGAAAGGCTCTCCGAGAAGGCCTGAGTCGGTGCTTAGGAAGCTGGCTGCGAATTGAAACGGCTTGACTGAATACTTCCAGAAATTAGAATGCATAGGCTTTATATTTAAAAAAAAGCATTAGGATCATTAGGGTTTAGGGTTTAGGGTTTAAGGGTTTCGGGTTTAGGGTTGACGGTCTTACGGCTGCAAAGGCGGCCTGAGCCTGCGCGACTGCCGGCAATGCCTGGCAGTCGCCATGGCACCCGCTACAAAAACGTCGTCGTCGTCGACCTCGTTGTCGCCGTCGTAGTAAAAGTAGTAGTAGTAGTAGTAGTAGTAGTAGTAGTAGTAGTAGTAGTAGTAGTAGTAGTAGTAGTAGTAGGAGTAGTAGTAGGAGTAGTAGTAGTAGTAGTAGTAGTAGTAGTAGGAGTAGGAGTAGGAGTAGGAGTAGGAGTAGTAGTAGGAGTAGTAGTAGTAGTAGTAGTAGTAGTAGTAGTATAGTAGTAGTAGTAGTAGTAGTAGTAGTAGTAGTAGTAGTAGTAGTAGTAGAAGTAGTAGTGGTAGTAGTAAGTTGCACTGGCAGTGGCGGTGGCGGTAGCAGTAGCAATAGTACTAGCTGTAGCAGGAGCAGTAACAGTAGCAGTGGCAGGAGCAGGAGCAGGGGCAGGAGCAGAAGCAGTAGCAGTAGATGGTCGTAGTGGTGGTAGTAGTAGTAGTAGTAGTAGCGGCAGTAGTAGGAGTAGGAGGAGTAGGGGTAGCTGTAGGTAGGAGTCGACTTCGGAGTAAGGGTAGAAGTAGAACTAGGAGTAGGACTAGGAGGAGTAGGAGTAGCAGTCGTCGCCGTCGCCGTAGTGAAGTGATGGTACCAGTTGTGAGTGCTGAACCCCCCGAAATACCTGCAAACCTGAAACAAACTTTCAAAGCCTGCTTCAATTCCCACAGCTTCGTCCGCAACTTTTTGAATGCAAGGCTGCTTTAAAATGAAGGCCTGACTCGGCCTGACTGACTTATTGCTATCATTCCTCCTTAAGGTTCAGTCTTATGGATATTTTGCAGGTACAAATGTTGCTAAGATTGTTATTTTATTGTTACTCCTCAGGGTTCAATCTTATGGTTATTTGGCCGCAACTTACCGTCAGGGCCCTGAAATCTCTAGATCCATGACCATCTAAAACCATCAGTCATTGTGAACACCTGGAATAAACCCCAGAATGCCCTCTTAGTTGCTGAGTGCCTAAGCCCCCAAAAGTTTACACTTTCAGTTTTATAGTGGGTAATGTTATCCCCAAAAGTGTGAAGTGTATCCACTGAGCTAGCCCTAAACCCTAAACCTTAAACCCTAAACCCTAGAATGCCCTACTAGAACTCATTTGAGATCACTTCAGCCTACTCCATACAAAGCTCTCGGCTCTTCTGCTGATCCTGGACAACCCTAAACCCTAAACCCTACCCCGAGGCTCCATGTACCCATACTGGGGTTCCTTTAAGGGGTCCTTTAAAGGGTTCTACAAGGGTTCCATAGGGTTTAGGGTATAAGGGGCGATGGTACCCGTATAGTATATACTCGGGCCTTAAAGTACCTATATAAGGACCACTTAAAGGCTTAAGTAGCTACTATACATGGAGCCGTGGGCTAGAATCGAAAACCTCTGGCTCCCTAGGCACCGGAGCCTTACCCTGTAACGATTCTCGTACGGCCAACCCTGCATGAAGCCAAGCACGAGACTCTTATTCCCTGTGAGCCCTCATAAGAAGCCTCAAGCGAATAGCATAGCTAAACACTAAAAACAGCTCTACAAAAGCCGGCAAAGCCCTATAAACCCTTCTGCTACAGGGGCCTGCTAGTAAACTCCTGTTGCAGTCCCTATACAGCGGGGCACCAATATAGAATTCAAACCTTACCCTACTTTATCAACGCCCCTAAATCGACTAAAGCACCCTTAACATCATCCCTGCAGTGCAGGCTTTGACGGACGGTTTAGGGTGCCGGGCTTGGGGTTTAGGGTTTCTCTTCTGCCTCAAGGCCCCTGTGTAAGAAAATGCCATATACGCCTCTATTACTACACCATAAACCCCTGAAGCTGTCTGAAACTGTTTAAAACAGCAATCAATAGAAAGGCGCTTTATACATAATCAATAACGATCTATAAAGCAACAAATGTCCACAAAACCCTATTCGTTCCTCTAATTTTACCCCCCCCCCCCTCAAAAAACAAAAACTATTGAACCCAAAACATGGCTCCAAAACAGAGCTCTTTGCCGCCTTGCGGGCGACAGCAGCCACGCTTCGGAGCTGGGAGTCCTTTGGGCTCAGGATTGCTTTAAGGCTTTAGGGTTTAGGGTTTAGGGCTTTTTGCGGGCTAATATGTTAGAGGTTCTAGAGGGTGTCTATATGGTCTTGTTTGGTTCTGGGGCTTAGATGGATTTATAAGATTTTCGCTGGGCTTTGCAGAATTTCAATTGTTCTGTTTGTTTGCAAAGGTACCATGTGGCTTACGCGTTTTAGGGCTTTGCTTCGCCGCTGAGGTCTAGGGAAAGTTTACTAGGATACCCAGTAACCTAAGAATACAATGGCCTCTCTTTTTGGTATTGGGTAACTTTATAAGGAACCTAGCACTACAAAAAGGGAATAAGGGTACGACTGGGCATCCTAGCCCCTAATTTTCGGAAACCCTAAACCCTTTATAGAACCCTTATAGATCCCTTTAAGGAACCCTTATAGATCCCTAAGGGTACTACTGGGCATCCTAGTTTAGGGCCTTGCAGTTCACAGGCCTTCGTGAAGATTATCTAGGTTGGCTCCTTAAAGCCTCTGAAAATATTCGTAAGTAGGGCCCTATTAAGCCCAATAAGGGAAAATATAGAATGTCCCAAAGGCCTACCTAGTTATGCAGCGAAGAGATTGTCCTCTGATCCCGTTCCTCTGGCTTCTCGTCGGACTTTCCCTTTGTCCTTATGCCATGACTATGACAGCCCCACTAGGCTAAAGCTTACGTAACGTAGGAGCCTTGATTAATGGAATTTAGGTTTCAGGGGGCACAACCATAAAAGCACCCTAAACCCTAAACCCTAAAACCTAAACCCTAAACCCTAAACCGTGGCTCACTATAGTAAAGTTACCTTGGGACACTTATAACATTCCCATCCCTATACGGTTTACGATTTCGGGCCTTTGGGTGCGAAGCCTACCCGAACCTCTGAGGTCCTCGCAGACCCTCACCGGCGCCTGCCCTTTTTTTCACAGGGGCCAACATGAAAGTTGTAGGAGTCGGTGAGCTTTCCCGATTCGGTGCTACTTACTGTTGGTTTGGGATCTGGGGTCTTTTGGTCTCAACTTTCTAAGGGCTGAAGTGTGGGATGTAAGCAACTGAGAAGTTGGCCTTAGAAATTATGGCAGGCTCTGTGCACACCCAAAAGTGGCTTAAGATTGCGTACATGCATAGCGGCTCTTCTAGTAAGCGAAATGTCGAAGCTCAGCCGAAGCGAATCTCCACGAGGAAACCCAAACCTCCTCGGCCTCATTTCTTCCAAGTCCTGCAAACGTTAGTATGATAGTGGGGATTTCTCCTCTGCAAAAACCAACTCCGGCTCAGCTTGAACGTGACGGTATATACAGCTAAGTACGATGGCTGACCAGCATTTTGGCGATCCCCCATAGACACGGAACCTGCATTGTATGGGGTTGTAGCATTTCAGGTACAAGGCTTGGGGCGCACACGCCAGGCCCGAATCAGCGCCTCGACAACGCGTCTCGGCAGATACTTGTGCAGATCTTTGCTGCACTGCTGGTCGTGCCGGTAAGAAACGAGCGGAGCAAAGACCAAGCATCGGAAGCAGCACTGTTAATTACGCGATCTGAAGCACGTCCTGCACAGTGCTACTGTCACCACCGTACGCGGCGTTGCCCCAGGTCACGACAGATCCATTGCCGAGAATGGCAGCAAAAGCACCGTGAGAGGCCTGGATCTGCTGCACATTCTTCAGCTGATCCTGCACGGCACTACTGTTACCACCATGGTCGGCATCACCCCACGTCACGACAAAGCCATCGTCGAGAACGGCGGCAAATGCGCTATCAGTGGCTTGGATCTCCTGCACATTCTTGAGGATATGGCGCACAGACCTACTGTCGCCACCGTAGGCCGCATTTCCCCAGGTCACGACCGATCCATCGCCAAGAACAGCGGCAAAAGCGCCGTACGTGGACTGGATCTGCTGCACAGTCCTGAGCTGATTCTGCACAAGCCTACTGTCACCACCAGAGAAAACATCACCCCACGTCACGACGGAACCATCGCCAAGAATGGCAGCAAAAGCACCGTAGGTGCATTGGATCTGCTGCACGTTCTGCAGCTGATTCTGCACATCACTGCTGTCGGCACCACTTTCATCATCACCCCAGGTGACGACAGTTCCGTCACCAAGAATGGCCGCAAAAGCCGCATCCATCGCGAATCTAGTGGCTTGGATGCGTTGCACATTCTTGAGCCGATCCTGCACGGAATCACTGTCGCCGCCACAGCCAGCTTCACCCCACGTCACGACCGATCCATCTCCAAGAATGGCAGCGAATGCATTGCTAGAGGCCTGGATCTGCTGCACATTCGTCAGCAGATCCTGCACAGTGCTACTGTCACCACCGTTCGCGGCGTTGCCCCAGGTCACGACAGATCCGTTGCCGAGAATGGCAGCGAAAGCGCCGCGAGAGGCCTGGATCTGCTGCACATTCTTCAGCTGATCCTGCACGGCACTACTGTTACCACCATGGCCGGCATCACCCCACGTCACAACGAAGCCATCGTCGAGAATGGCGGCAAACGCACTGTCAGTGGCTTGGATCTCCTGCACATGTTTCAACTGATCCCGCACAGCAATACTGTCGCCACCATAGGCGGCATTTCCCCAGGTTAGGACGGATCCATTGCCCAGACTGGCAGCGAAGGCACGGTTAGAGGCATGGATTCGTTGCACATTCATGAGCTGATCCTTCACAGCACTGCTGTCACCACCAAAATCCTCCGCGCCCCAGGTCACGACGGAGCCATCGCCAAGACTGATGGCAAAAGCCCCTGCAGAGGATTGTACTTGAGCGGTATTTATGTGTAAAGTCAGTGAAGCACCATTCCTGACCCCAGCATCCCTAATCAGTGTATGTGCATCCAGAACGTTTCCAGACTCGTCAGCCAGTCGCCCTTTGCCTGAGTTGTCCTTTAAGCCCTTTGAAAACTATTTACTAGTATGGTTCTCTACAAAATAGAGAAGGAATTAAAAAGATCCCAAAGGACGACCCAGTTGCCGACTGCCAGAGCGATCTCTGCCCGACATTTCAATGCTTCCACTTCGTCGTCCAGCTCGGCTTTGACGGTAGCTGTCTTGCCACTCAATAGCCCGACTTCGACTATAATTGACATGTCGCAGGATGCAGCCGTGTTGCTAGGGTTTGAGCCTGCTAACGGCATCAGGCATATGAGGCGCTTAGCGTTAAGGGTTTGGGGCTTGGTTTGGGGCTTAGGGTTGAGGATGCGCATGTACCTGCTATGCTAAGTATCCTTAGAACTTTAGGGCAGGGTCCCAAAGAAGCTAGGACTCAGGCCTCCAAAATCATGCTAAACTCTAAACCCTCCCCGCTGAACCCTGAACCCTTCACCCTAACAGTGCAGCCGAGCCCGGCACCAACTCTGCCGCTAAGGAGTTGGCCTGTCATCGCCAGAAGGATGCGCGTGAAACTGCTGATGCTATAAATCCTGCAGTACCTTCAGGACCCTAAACTATGGGAATTATGGTATATTCCTTAATATGGGTAATGCATGAGCCGAAGTACTCTTGCTTGTCCAGTATCTCAAGGGAACTATAACTGTTAACCTTTGTGCAACTATGAAGGGACTAAACCCTAAAGTACCCCTCAAGGGAACCATAACCGTTTTACCTTTTGAAACTATGAAAGGGCTATATCCTAAAGTACCCCCCCAACAGTGTGAAAAGGTCGCATACTCTACTACTTACCTCATCCCGTGAGGCCCTGGGCCCGTACCTGTAGGCTCATATACCCTAAAGGGAACTCCAGAAAGTTGGAATATTGATTAATGGTAGGATCCCCTATAATTTACCTTAAAGGGGTTACGATAATGATATTCCAACTTTCTGGCTTCTACTGTACACTTTTTTGGATACCTATTTTTATGGTTAGGACCTGCTGCATAGAAAAGTATATACCCTAAAGGAGTGGGGCATGAGCCTACAGGTATAGCATATACACAGGCCTTAGCATGCCTATCTTTACCGGCCTAAGTACATATCGGTGGTACATGGACTAATCGGGTAACCATACACAACCCAAAATGCGAATTACCGAACCCATTTATCCAAGCCAATACCCAATGGTCATGTGCTTTTGCCCTTTTATTGGAAGCACCACGGCTTGTCAGCGTTTGGGCAATGTAGGGGCTTAATAGAACTCAGCTCCTCTATAGTGTACCTCTAATAAGGGACTGTAGGGAATATAATGTTGGTACTCATTTAGGCTTCTATGTTAGGGTTTGGGGTTTAGGGGTTTAGGCTTCTATGCTAGGCTGATAGAAACCGTTGGTGGATTAGAGGTTTGACGTAGTACTAGCCTTCCGAGTTTTTGAGGTGACAGGAAGCCAGCGCTCTAGCACACCGTACGGATCCAAGTGCCCATATCTTCACATTGGAAACCGCCCTTCGGTTGCCACCAGGGGCGAGTGTACGTATATTGGTGCTCAAACACTTTCCTTACCAAGGACTGTTGCTGTAATGGGGATTCACCCAACCTGTATCTCTAAAGAACCTCCTGTGTGGTATTTGCAAGCACAACTGACAAACTATCCCCCTAAACCATGCAACCCAAGCCTGACAAGAGAATAACCTGAGGCCCTGATAAGCTCGTAGCCTGACCACCGCGCGCAAGCCAGTAAGAGCCCGTGAACGACGAGAAAGGCCCCACATGTTGGATTTTGGGTCTTAGGGTTTAGGTTTTCGACTCTGGCACTCGCGCAAGGCAGGCTAATTCGGCTTCAGGGGTGTAGGCAGAGACCTTACATAAGGTAACCCCCATAACACTGTCAGAAACCCACATGAGGCCTAGGTGAACCAGAATCAACACTTGCAAAATGCAAAAACCAAACCCCAAACCCTAATCCCTAGACCCAATACACCCTGAACCTTAATCCCTAAACCCTCAAAAACCCTAAACCCCCATAAATCCCAAACCCTAAACCCTCATCCCTAAACTTAAGAAACCCTAAACCCTGATAAATCCCAAACCCTAAACCCTACAAGCCCTAGACACCCAGAGTATGTGGGTAGTTGTCAAAATTAGGGCCCCTTTTTGGGGTACCCTAAATAATAGGTGCCGTATTATAATAGGGCACGCCAAATGGGACCCTAATTTTGACAACAACCCATATAGAATATAGAACCCTATTATAGATCCCTTATAGAACCCTTTAAGGATCCCTTTAAAGGAACCCCCTAAGGACCCAAAAGGGACCGTAATTTTGACAACCACCCATGTGTCAGTCACGGCCTTGTCCCTGAGACGACCGCGGGCACGGGGCGCAGGACTCTGTCCCGGACCTCTGTGGGTGTTCGACTCTATCCTGGGATCCGAAAAAACTACCGTTTTAAGGGTTCTACCCTCTAATTAAGGGGTCATAACCTACTATTTTGTAGGGTTTGGGGTCACAGGTAGGTTCTAAGCGCGGCTTATGGTTTTCGATAGGAATATGCAAGGCTTTAGGGCTTCATGTAGGATGATTTAGGATTCTAGGGTCTAGGTTTTGGGAATCCGCAGAAAGTCTAGAATCACGAGGTTCCAAGAGTGCTTGCTGAATGATACGATCTGCCTGTATTCCTTGCTGTCTCAACATAGATTTTTCATTTTTGTGCAGTCTAAGAAGTAGTGTGAATTGCAGAAGAGTCAACTGATGTTGTCCATGTTTTGGCGGTGTAACGCATGGTACTTGGAGGATAACTATAAAGTATGGTGACAGCATAGCCCGAGATGCCCAGTCCCGTCATCCTTCAAGAAGGCTGCGACGAGGGGATACCAGGGTGTGGGGCTATCCCAGACCTTCCAACATCCCTTCATGAAGGAATCTACCGTAGATCAAAGAAAGATGATGGCATATTCAACCCCAAGTAACCTACCTTTTAAAGACTTAAATAAAGAAATCACAAAAATTAGGGAACCCTAAAGGTGGGGTTCCTTAGGGTCCAGGTATTGAAGGGAGTTTGGAAGATGTGGGTTCATCGCAACCCCAAATTGGCCTGGCGCGGCAGCCGCCTCTCACTAAAATCCGAAGTGTCGGAGGCAAAGGTCTACTCCAAGTCCGCTCAGGTGTTGCGACGCGTCGAGCTCAGCTCGTTTTAGGGTTTTTTTTGCCACCCGCCCAGGTGAACAATGGGTTTGAGGTTTGGGGCTCCACTTCTGTAAGTTCCCTGTCAAATAACAATCGATATGGTGTGATACAGAGGAGTGCTTTCTCGTTAAACGTAGAGATTGGTGGAGAAGGTCTTCTGGGAGTTTCCGAAAATAGGGGACCCTAATATAGTACCCAGAATGGTAGGATACTTATTATAAGAACACCAAAATAATTTTCGGAAACTCTAAACAAACCCTTGTAAGCCCTTTAAAGGAACCCTTATAGCACCCTTAGAGTAACCCTTGAAAGAGGAGAATGCCACATCCTACTGCGGCTCTCCGGTGCCTCCTTTGTCTGGTGGATAGTGGGGAATGGGGGAATGGATCCCTATGGTAGGGTTTTTTTGACACTCACACTCGGACAAGCCTGGCAAGGTCTGCAGAAGTAGGTATTGTAGGGTTTAGGGTTTAGGGTTCAGGGTTTAGGGTTTTAATCATGTGAACCCTGTATAATCCCAAGAATCGTCTCCATAATCCATTCCCCCGTTCCCTACTAAGAACCAGTCAGTCTTTTGCGAAGACCGGCCCGGGCATCTTTCAGAGGGGTCCATAAGGGTTCTATGAGGGATCTCTGGGCTTTAGGGATCCCCCTAAGGGATCTATGTGGTTCCGTTCAAAGGGTTCTTTAAGGGATCTATAGGGTTTAGGGCTTTCGGGTTTGAGGTAGTAGGGCTTTAGGATTTTTCATCTGGAGCTGGGGTTTTCTAGGGCACAGGCAATCCTTGCTTGAGCCCTAGAGCCTAAAACCTAAACCGAAAATAGTGGCCTCAAGAATTACAACTCGGTTCGGCCTTGAAGCACCCCCCAAGTAACCTGTTAATAGAGCCGTTATGTGGGTATTTAGGGTATAATAAAGGGTAGTTGGGGGTGATGGTTCTTGCTACTATTCTGATACTACCCTATGCTTCCAGGGAATAAATATTTTGTCCTTGAAGGGTCTAGCTTCCTAAATGAGGTCCTTGGAAGCATAGGATTAACTGACAAAACTGTACAGACCCAATACCGCTTCAAAAACACCGTCCAAAGCCTTCCAAGACCTAACCAGGCCCCTGTCAAAAAACACGATCAATCCTTATGAACCCCTCCCAGAGAACCGTCTACAACCAAAATTGAAAACTGACCTCTTGAAGGCCTCAATAGGTGGGATGAAGGTGGAGAACAAGGAGGATCGCGTATACAAGGACTCTTTCTTAGCTGCTGAGTGCCTAAGCCCCAACATGTTTACACTTTCAGTTTTATAGTGGGTAATACTATCCCAAACAGTGTAAAGTGTATCCACTGAGCTACTAGGGCTTACTAGGCTTTTGGGAATACCCCACCCCCTTCATCCCACTCTTGGAGCCCTACGGCTGATGGACAAAATCCTGCATGACCCATAATAAGGAATATATGGAAATTATGGTATATTCCTTATTATGGGTCATCCATCAACCGTATCAACCTTGAGGCCAGCGCTTGTAGCCGTTCGACCCGGACTCTCGAGCCCTGAACCACAAACGTTTACAGGCAGCCATTTAGGGTTTCAGCACTCACTCTCGGACGAAGCTATGTAGGGTTTAGGGCTTAGGGTTTAAACCCTAAACCCTAGACCCTGAACCCTAAACCGTTTAGGGGTTTAGGGTTATTTAGGGTTTAAGCCCAAAGGGAGTCCTAGGTCTGTTGCGGGGGATACTTCGCCAAATCATAATAGCAACTCCTAACATGGAAACCCTACACAATCTACTTTTATTATAAGTACTGTGGACCCTTTGGGAGGTTCAGGGTTTCAGGCTTAGGGTTTGGGGAGTTCAGTGCCTGGGGTCTTGAGGTCTATGTCGGGTCTTGCTTATTACAAGTCCGTGTCTCTAGAAGGTTTTGTCCCAGGTTTGTAGGGTTCGTATCATGCAAAAGCGCGAAGGGCCTGGAGCTTCCTTTCTGCATAGGGTGCTTGCTGTTGCCGGGTAATTGCGATGCAGGAATGAGGGTTCGGGTTTGGGTTTTATTTGGTTCGGGTCGAGGGTTTCGGACTCACAAATTTCGCGAACTGGGCGGGAATATGTAAACACGAGCAGCCCCTGATTCCAAAACAGAAAAGCCCAGGTTTTAAACTTCAAAGCCTGCATACTTGGAGGGTCGGCGGACTTAGTAACTGGTTATTTTAAGGGTTCCTTAAAGGGGTCCTTTAAAGGGATCTATAGGGATTCTACAAGGGTTTAGGGTTTAGGGGGACTTAGTAACTGGTTATTTTAGGGACATATAAGTACCCTAACCCCAATTAGGGTCCCGTTTAGGGTACTTATAAGTCTACCTACTACCTACTTACTAAGTCCCCCGACCCTCCAAGTACTCGCCAATGCAAACCATCCCCAACATCTCGGAAGCCCTAAACCAGGATGTGACACTCCAAGGTGGTTCCATTTTGGTTAGGCAATGTTGGGGTCAGGGTCCCAGATGACGAATTCAACTTGGTGTACAGTTGGCACATCCTCAGAAGCCCCAAGACATGCCCTTCTAGAACATTTGATAACAGTGAAAAAACCCACATACAACCTATAAGATCAGTATAACTTAACGTATCACGCTAAATAACCACCCTTTTGAGGATATACATAAATGTATATATGAACCATCATAAGGAGCCCAAGAAAGGTACAATCAGGTTTTTACGGGTCCAAGCAATAATTGTTGGGGCTGGAAAATCATCATACTATACCTCAAGGTCTTTTTTTCACTGTACTGTGAAAAATACCACTAAACCCTAATCTAATTGCTAAGGTCCTGTAGTAGCCCTCACAGGCCGCCTGCCGCCATCGCAGGCACGGCCTTCACATGCAACACAGGTCGCGTAGAAAAAGCACCCTATCAGGGTTTTAGGTTTACGGTTCGGTTTCCGGCACTCAGGGTTTTCGGTTTAGGGTAGGGTTTCGACTCGCACGCTCACACAATGCTGAGGGTTCTGGGTTTAGGGTCAGGCTTCTTCTCGTTTCTTGTCGGGTTGCTTGTTGGCCTCTGTTGGGGTGATTGCGTGGTTTTCTGTAGGCTTTCTCCAAGGTACTGATGTATAGCTCCTGAGTGAATACAAAAAGCCGCTGCAACTCGACTCCCCTAGTTGAGATGTGTCAATCGGAACTGATCACGCACCGGAAAATTCTGAATACTGAGCACTCCTGTGGCTAGCCTCTACCCTAACCCTCCCCCCGAAGCCCTAGGCCATCAGGAACATACCTGCCCCATAAACCCAACTTAACACCACATTAAACGCATGCACCCTGCCCCATAAACCCAACTTAACACCACATAGAAAACTGCTGAACTGGTTTCATGTCCCTCGTGGAACAGCCTTTAAACTTTGAACCCTCTATTGGTATGCCCTTTAGATCAGCCTTAAAAAGCTGTCACGCCCTTGCCGCGTAGACCTCACAAAGCAAGCCCTTGACCTAAAACCTAAACACTATATCCGAAACCCTAAACCCCTAAGCCCTGAACCGTGAACACAACCGTTCTTTTTGTACATCTGCTGTGTCCTCTGCGGAGTCGAGCCTCAACACCTGTCCTAAACGTTTAGGATTGAGGGTCATACTACGTCATACTGTCATCATGCCCCCTTCTTGGGGTAGCTACTGTTCTATATAACATATCCTACCCATACCCTAAACCCTAAACCCTAAACTCTAAACCCTACCCGAAAAAACCTAGGTTCCCCAAAAGAAGGGGTTGGGTGTGACGGCATGGGTTGGCGGAGTTTTGGGCTTCGGGCGTTGGTATAAGGGAAAGTTGAAGGGCGGAGGATTAGGGTTTAGGGTACAAGGGAAAGTTGTAGGGCGGAGGATTCATACTGTAGAAGCCTAAATAATTACTATAAGTATCCGTAAAACTAGCTCAAAACCCTATATTCTAATTATTAAGGCCCCTGCATTATGGGCTTGGGGGTTGAGGTCTAGCGTCTGACCCTAACCTAACGTTGGTTCAGGATGTATAGGGTCTCAGCTAGCCGCGCAGATATAACTTTAAATCCTAAACCCTGTTTAGAAGCCCCTTACAGGTGGGTAGTTCTTCTTCCATAGTACTCCCATAAGACCCCCTTTACCTTATAGGAGTGGTATGGGAGGCTTATGGGAAACTACCCACCTAATAACTCCCCACCTGTAAATGGCTTAGACTGTTCCCGGCCGCCCGAAAACCCCCTAAGGCTCCATGTATCCAACTAGTATATACTTAGGCCTTGAAGTATCTATATAGGGACCCCTTTAAGGCTTAAGTATCTACTATAAACGTACCATGGACCCTTATACCCTAAACCCTATAGAACCCTTTAAATGGACCCTCCAAAGAACCCCTTAAAGGAACCCTATTTTGGGCACATGGAGCCTTTGGAACCTGAAGGCAGCCTTATCAACGCAAAGGAGCTGTGAGTGGGTAGATCACTGTGTCCGGGCATCTACACAAACCAACTACCTGTAGAGCCCCGGAGAGGAGTTTGGGGTTTTGGCTTTAGGGAGCTTAGAAGGCGCCCCCACCCTGGCAGGGTATAAACCCTAAACCCTAAACCAGGAAACATTGGTCGCCTCAACCATGGGATCAGCGTTGCCACAGCTTTCAGAAGCTCGTGTGATGCTGGCTGCCCGAAAGACCCAGACTTTAGATTCTTCATGATACAGATAAGGATGATGTAGATGTTACTATTACAGATATCATGATGGATGATCTGGTTGTTTTTCCTATAGTCAAAATAATAGAATAACAAGAAGAACCATGACTATTATTATTATTAGTATTATTACTATTATTATTACGACTACCACTTTTGTTACTATTCCCATTACTAATGCCAAATAATACCACGACTCATGACTCTTTTTGTCGTAGATTAGCATTATGTCTAAACCTTGGCGTAAGCACAACACTTCAGCCCCTGGCATCGAGCCATTGTTCCTCCCGACTTAAGCACCCAGGGTTTGGGGTGTATCCCGGGCGCGCTACAACATGTGCCAGAATGACATTACAGCAGATGGACAACAAGCGACACATATAGTTGCAAAAGTGTAAGCGTGAAATGGCGCAGAGACCTTTCTAACACTCGCCGCATTGTCCAGCATAACGCCTAGAGAAACATCGGCGGTTGCAAACAGAAACCGACAAGTCAACACAAAGACTAGCCACAACGGCATAGCTAACATTGCTACCAGAAGCAGCTAATCGTACTTCTACTCATAACCACTGGCTGAAGAAAACAAACATCAGGTGGCAGCGGAGCGGGCGTGCATGACAACTCGAAGCGTGACGAGGGTCTGGGGTTTACTCCGGAGAAACCTTGAAGTCCATGCCCCATTATGCGCACTTCCCTTGAACATCGACGACTGCAGTGGCCTAGTATTCTCAGAGACTCCAACATCCCTCAATTAAGGAATATACCTAAAATCATAGTAGGACCCCCTTTTTGTGATTTAAGGAATATTCCTTAAATTAAGGGATAGTGGAATCTCTGGGCTCTCTCTCTCTCTCTCTACTCCGGGTTTTAGACCTTCAGCCTTGCTTGTCCAGTCTCCTAACTAGGGAACTAAGGGTTAACCTTTGGGGTTACCCTATAGCAAAAATAACTTAATACTGCTAGGAAATTGTCTAAAGCGAAACCTCTAAATCCAAAGAGTCTTAAACCCGAAACCTTCTTGAGCCGGAACCTCTAAGCCCTGAATGCTAGGCCTCAGACCCTTAAAGTTAAGCCGCATAGATCCAAAAGCCGAAATCCTAAACCCTAAATTAAAATCTAAACCGTACTTAAGCCGCATAGATCCAAAAGTCGAAACCCTGAACCCCAGGACTTCAGCGTGCAGCCCAGTAGGGTTGAGTTTAGGATCTACCTTTTAAGGGATCTATACCCAGACCCCAGGGAGGATCCAAAAAGTAGATCCCTTTATGGGGGTTCCTATAAAGTACCCTTGGACCCAAATTAGGGGATCGACCTTCTAGATCCTCCCCGGGGTCTGGGTGAAGGCTCCTTCAAGGGTTCCGATAGGGATTTTGGGTTTTATGGTTTAGGGTCGACCTCGGGATCCCAAAACCTTACTGTTTTAGGGGTTAGACCCCCTAATGAAAGGGGTCATAACTTGTCATAACCGACTATTTTGTAGGGTTTGGGGGATACAGGTAGGGAGAATGGCATTACTTCGTGCTCATGTATTTCGAATCCAACTGTGAGGGTGTGCTATACCCAACAAAGGATTATTAAAAAAACACAGATCCCCCAATTTGGGCTCTATAAATACTCCTAGAGTGTCCTCTACAGCAACAGCCTCAAGGGATCTACTTTCTGAATCCTCCCAGGGGTCTGGGTATAGATCGGGATATGCATGTGTATATATATATATATATATATAGATGTCACGCAATCACGGTATACATGTACGTGTATCTTGTGAATGTATATATATATATATACACACACTGTAGCCCACACACACACACGCACGCACACATGTACATATACGTGTGTGCGTACATGTATATGTGTATATCAGAATAAAAGCACGCACATACATAATTCTATTTTCATGCTTACTTAACTACATTGTATTCACCTTATTTCGGATTATCCACATCTACTTCTGCGTGAAACCCTAAACCCCACACCCTAAACCCCCTAAACCCCTAAACCCCCTAAACCCTAACCCCTAAACCCCCTCAACCCTAACCCCTAAACCCTAAACCCCCTCAATCCCAACCCGTTGACCTCTAAACCCCAAACCCTAAATTAGAGTTTCTGAAAATAGGGGACCCTAATGGAATACCCTAAATAGTAGGATCCATATTATAAGGACGCCAAATAAGGTACACCTAATTTTCGGAAACCCCTAAATCGCGTGGCGAGGTCCTCGACCTCGCTGCCTCGCAGTCGGAGGATCTCCAAGGCGAGCTCCAGGAGGTGCCTTGGGATCATGGTGTGTGGGTTTAGGGTTCCCTTTAAAGGGGTAGATAAGGGTTCCTTTAAAGGGGGTCTATAGGATTCAGGGTTTGGGGGTTTAGGGTTCCCTTTAAAGGGGTCGATAAGGGTTCCCTTAAAAGGCGGTCTATAGGATTTAGTTTGTGGGTTTAGGGTTTAGGGCTTTTGTGGGTTTACCTAGACCCTACGGAACCTACCTTCTTAGGGTTCCCGAGTATGATTTCTTTTTAGAAGTCCTTAAAAGGTAGGTTACGTGGGGTTAAGGGAGGGTTTAGGGCTTTAGTAGGGGTTTTGACACTCACTCTCGGACAAAGCCTGGCGAGGCCTCAGGAAGTAGGTTCGGATTTCTTCGTTATCAGCCTACTGTGTGGATTCACTCCAGTATATATAGGGTTTAGGGATTTAGGGGTTCAGGGTTTTTTGTGTTGAACTGCCGACTGCTCGAAGAGGCTTCGACAGCCAGGGCTGTAGGGGTGGCCCAAGGTAGTTGTACGAAGGGTTCCTTCAAGAGTATAGGCTTCTCAAGATTTCTGCTTGTTTGACGGAGGTTTCCTGTAGTAGTTTGTAGTATCGGTCCTTGGGGGTGTGGTTTGTAGCAATTGAAGGGTTCTTTGGGAGTTCACTCACGGGTCCCCAAAACGGTTCTGTAAGGGTTATATGGGCAGGCAGGTCTTCTGCTTCTCATGGGACAGGTGCAGTCAACACATTCAACTCATTTGGGAGTTTCCGAAAATTAGGGTACCTTATTTTGGGTTCCTTATAATAAGGATCCTACTATTTGGGGTCCTACATTATGGTCCCCTATTTTCGGAAACTCCCATTTGTTCTCTGGGTTTGGGGCTTTAGTGGTCAAAGTGTTGTTTGAAAACTGATTCTCGGCTTGCGGTTCGAAGAGTTTGGGGGTGCAGCTATGCTTTCATATATAAAGCTAGTAGAGTTTAGGGTTTGGTACTCCTGGAGCCCGTAACCTTCACATGGAGATCAGAGCACCCCCTTTTCCGAAACAGCTGCATAAGCCAAAATCCTCAGCCCAACCCCCGCAAAGCCGCAGCCTAACGGAGGCCGCTCAGCCAGTCCTTCTACTTAGGGCGTGTCGCCCAGAGGCCTATGACGGCCTATGGCGAACACACACACACACAATAGTCACCGTCATATCGAACACAACAAGTCAATGTTCACACGAGCAGGGCTTGTTGTACTATTGATTATATGGCCCTTTGCCAGATACAAGAGTTCAGTAGGGGGGCCTCAAGCATTAGAATAGGGTTTGAGGGGTACCCTGTTGTAGTATAACATAATAACATAATGGGAGAGTGCATTGAATTAAGGACTGTACGGAGGTACTGTTACTTGCTACTCTGATGGCCCTCACCACTGACTGCCCGAAAATGATCCCTGCTCTCTCTCACTGGTCTCACAGCCGGAGTAGATGTTGAGCTCCAAAACCGAGACACTAAACCCGTAAGCCCAAACACGAAGACCTTATACCCTGAACCCTATTTAGAGGTTCATTGGACTTAGTAACTACGGTTATAATTAAGGCACCGATACTTATAACTGGCTAGAACCCCAGTGAAGGTACTTATAACTGTAGTTACTAAGTCCCATGAACTTCCAAGTAGACTCTGAAACTCCAACTACGAGCCTGAAGCCATCCTATACCCGAATATTACGAGCCGAATACGACCCATCCCCACTTGGAGGATCATGGGACTTAGCAAGTAAGGTTATAAGTACCTTAATTGGGTTTATAAGTAATTGTATGCATGGTTACTTTTTTTTTATAACTCTCCTTACTAAGTCCCATGATCCTTCAAGTAAACCCTTGAGTTCGTAACCTTCGACCCTCCCAACCCCGTCAACCCTAAACCCGAGACGGAACCAAAGAGCCGCTACTGCAACCCTGTAGCTACGAGAGCCTTGCAGGAACCCCGTGAACCCTACAACCCTGAAGGGTCTAGGGTTCAGGGTTTAGGGACACTCAAAGGAACCCGCTGGAGGGCATAACTCAATAACCTTGTAAGAAACCGCGAAAGCCCCTGAACCCGAAACCCCAGAGCACAGGACGTGCTGAGGAGGAAGTCACCCTGGTCGTCCGGGCCCGGGGACGCTGCTGCCAACCTTTTCTTCAGACGGCTCTATAAGGGTAGCTAGAAGGGCTACTATGATGGATTAGAATTGAGGCTTCCATACTAGCAAAGGGTTTTGAGGCCGCTAAATATCGTACGGAAGGGGATATTCTGACCAAATGGGAGTTTCCGAAAATAGGCTAAAATATGTTGCCCTAAATAGTAGGATCCTTTTAAAAAGGACCCCAAAACAAGATCCCCTTATTGTCGGAAACTCCCAAATCTTCCGAATCCTTTATTGCACTCGTTGAGGCTTCACAGTCTCTCCCTGGACCCTAAGGAACCTACCTTTTTAGAGCCCCCTAGTATGATTTCTTTATATAAGTCCCTAAAAAAGGTAGGATATTTTGGGTTAAGGACGGGCTTATCAATCTGAAGTGTATGGGTCAGTACTTCTTCAGGGGTTGTTGATGTAGGTACTGCAGGGTCCAATGGCACTTGACCCCTTAGTGCCTTAATTAGGTTGAATGCTTCGCGCGTCTGGGCCTGGGAATAAGGGTCTACTATAGAGGTCTCAATAATTACCTAATATCATCTCTTAGGGTTCCTTATTATTATAATCACACTTTAAAGGAGCCCGAAACCCTATTCTGAGTACGAAGGCCCCTACACTAAGTCCCTATAATAGCCCTTCTAGTAGCCCTTATAGACGCCTTTCATAAACGGAAATTATGAAGTCCCCTTATTGCACCAGCAAGCCCTTCACGGTCGAGGTAACCCTTGCCACCTTTTTAGAAGACCGTGGTGGTCCATGGTTTAGGGCTTTAGGGTTTTACAGTAAACTCCATAAAGTTGGAAACCGGACTAAGGCCAAATCGTGCTGGGATTCCCTATACATTATACTCTTCAGGATGGAGGCTATGGGGTTTCCAACTTTTGGCTTTTAGGGACACCAGGGATGTCAGTTGAGGCTAAGACCGGGGCCGCAACAATTGGGATTCGGCTTTCGCGGCATACTATACAACACCTATCATCAGGAAGCTGAGGAATACCAATCAAATTATTCCGGCTCCTATATGTGATCATGATGGGAGATGTGGACCCGCGGGTTCCTCCCTGTGGGACTACGGGCTTACCTTGTCGTGCCTCGGTTGAATGGCTCAAAAAGGCTGGGTGCCTCTCATACTCAGTGTTTTCCATCTTCGTGAAACCTGATAGCATGCAAATGTTTTGATGTTCGGCTTGAGGTTTCAGAGCCCAGACAGGGACCAGTTGGTGTTGCCAGCAAGCCGAGAACAGCAAAACATCTCGAGACGTCGAAGGCTTAGGGCTCAAGGTTCATTGTTCTAGATATCCAAAAGCACGACCGGGACCAGAAAGTCGCGAATTGTTATCGCCTGTGCTCGTGCTATGCTCATATCGAACTTGTCATGGTGACTCCGTCGACAAGTATGGCCATGACGACAACGGCACATCATCACGCAAGAAAACGTTCGTAGCCATGCTGATAAGCCCGAGAACCTCAACCCCCAAGGCTGCCACTCAAGCAAACCAACGGCTCCCCAAAGACTCCAAGATCCCTGAATTAAGTGATATTCCCTAAATCAGCTTGGGGATCCTGGTATAATTTTTGGCATATGGGAGCTTCCGAAAATGGGGGACCCTAATATAGTAACCTAAACTGTAGGACCCTTATATATAAGGACCCCAAACTACGGTACCCCTCATTTTCGGAAACTCCCATATTCCTTGACTAGACCCAAGAGTAGCCCAGGAAAAATAAGGGTGCCCTTTTTGGTTTAAAGGGGCTTATAAGGGAACCCGAACCCTCAAAAAAGGGAATAAGGGCCTACTCCAGGTCCTAGTTGATCAAGGGACAAAGGAGTCGCTGGGTCCTCCAAATAGCAACGGACTCCCCAGGCGAAACAAAAACTAAGCCCCAAAGCCCCAGCTATCCCTGACGCAGGGGCTCAATAATTAGCATAAGGTTTTGGGGGTAGAATATCCTATAGTTGGAATAAGAAACTCCTAAAATCCCAAAAAGGTATTGGTAATTATTTAGGCCCCTACTAGATTACCCTACCCTCAGCCCTACCAGCACTTCGCCTCTGCCAAAACATGGCCACAGACGGCGCGAAGTGGTCCTAGGCAGCCGTCATGGCTTCAGGGCTAACCTGGGTTCCCTTTAAAGAGATACCTGGGGTTCCTTTAAAGGGTTCTGTAGGAGTTTATAGGATTCCCTTTAAAGAGATACCTGGGGATCCGAAACCTTACCGTTTTAAGGGTTATACCCTCTAATTAAGGGATCATGAGCTACTATTTTGTAAGGTTTGGGGTCACAGGAAAAGTATGGTTTGGTTCAGTTGGATTTATGATTGGGGGTTCAGGGCTTATTTTGGGTATGAGGGCTTAATTACAGGTGTTAGGGTTTGGGAATTAAGTCGGAGGGTGTTCAGGGTTTGATGCTTTTTTCCGAGGGTACTATGGGGGTACTAGTTATTTAGGGTCTCCTTAAGGTCAAGCCTCGGCGCATGTCAGCGAAGAACCCCAAGCTTGGGACCCTGAATCCTGCGACCCTCACCCTAAAGCCTAAACCTTGCACCCTCAACCATAAGCGCCTTAACCCCTGTATCCCACGACCTAACCAGGAGGTACTTTTGGATTTTTAGAGCCTTTGAAAATATTGGTAGGTAAGATCCTCTCAAGCCCAGAAAGAGCAGATACAAAATGTCCCAAAGCCCTACGTAGCTTAACCCGATCGAAACCCTAAACCCCCTAAACCCTAAACCCCGTAAACCCTAACCCCCGAAACCGTAAACCCCCTAGACACCTGAACCTGAAACGCTAACCTGAAATATGTTCATGCTAGCTGCAAGTCGATCACCCCCTGCTCCGCACCGCAGCCACGAGAGCCAGATCCTGCTCTATACTGGGGTTCCTTAAAGGGGACCACAAGGAAACTATAGCGTTTAATCGGGATAGTAGGGTTTGAAGTTCTTTAAAGGGGACCATAAGGAAACTATGGCGTTTAATGGGGCTGGTAGGGTTTAGTTAGGGTTTCTTGAAAATGACCATAAGGAAACTATAGCGATTAATGGGGATGGTAGGGTTTAGGGTTCTTTAAAGGGGACCATAAGGAAACTATAGTGTTTAATGGGGCTGATAGGGTTTTCGGGTTCGTTTAACGGTTCCTGTAAGGGGTTGATGTAACGGATCTAACTCGAGTTGCATTTGAGGGTTGTAAGGTGTTGGCGTACTTTGGGTTTTTAAGATTTGGGATTTTGGGTTTTTTGCGGTCCCGGTAGCCACAAGCCTTACACACTGGTATGTTCTCCAAGGGTAAAAGGAGGGACTCTTAATAAGGACCCCTGGGTATGTACCCTTAATATACCCATTATGTAGCCCTTTATAGGGTAGGGGTCCCCATTAAGGGTCCCTCCTTTTCCCCTTTGATGTTCTGACGCCGTTATGAAGCCTATACCTCGAAAACGCTTCGGTTCCACCGATGGTAGGGTTTAGTATGGTTCAAGCGGGTTTATTGACCCGGCCCCCTGAAAGGATCGAAAACAGAGAATCCTACAAAGATCTATCTCAACATACGGAAATACATGTACATATATATATATATAGAGAGAGAGAGAGAGAGAGAGAGAGAGGAGAGAGAGAGGGAGAGAGTGGGAATCGTTGTGTTGACTTCTGCTTTCAGACTGATGCACACCCAAATCCAACTGCTGTGAACCCCAAACGACAAACCATTCCCTGAATCATTCACTCGTAAACCGTGAGTGCGACGAAGATGGAGAAAGCGTCTAACTGACTCGCGCAGCAGAGCTACTAGAAAACGAACTTCCGGCACGTCCCTTTCAGGACAAACAGAGGTTTAGAGAAAACGCCTAAGTGGCATTAAGTGGCGAGACCCTGTGCACCTACGCCCACACGCCTTCTGGAATTGCGCGATGCAAGGCGAACAACCCACACACACACACACACAGACACAGACACACAGACACACCACACCTACACACCCGCACGCCGACATCTGACCTGCACAGGCGACTTTTCTTGCCGATGCACAGCTCTGCCAGTTGTGAGGATGGGAAGGTTGGAAGACCCATCGCTCCGTAGTATCCGGCTTGGGGGCTCATGTGCTACAGGTTTCGGTCTGTCTTGGAAGAGCTTGCGGTCGGCTGAGTGCAAACTGTCGGGGTTGGGGTCTCCAAGTTGGGGGAGCTTTGAGTTGTTCGCAACTCTCGTCTGCTAAGAAGACTTCTCCGTGCGTCCCGGCGTGCCTTAGACCTGTATATGATCGAACCTTCATCCGAGTCCGGGCCCTGGTAAACACAATAGGGTTCCTCTAGGGGTTCCATAAGCTATAAGGGCTTCCTTTCCGGGCCCCATTACTACGAATTTCATTCGAATTTCAGATGCCCGGCCTACCTGAGACCCAAGTAGTCCTTCAGACCCATTCTAGCTCAGAACCTGCAACCGCCTCGGCTGAACCGGACCGCATGGTCTGAAAGCACTCACTTTGCGAGCTTGCCCTGGATGTTGGCCGTGCAGTGGCTCTCCGGCGACATGGAGTAGATCCAGTTCGGAGTCACGCTGACCTGCACAAAGGCAACAACCCTACCGTAGGGGCCGAAATAAATAAGTAGAATAGGAGTTTGGGGTCTACTAGACTATGTTCATAATGAAGAACCCTGAGAATAGTAATAGCACTTTTATTGTAGTTATTCCAGCTGCGAAATATAATAAAACTACCCAGAAATCCCACATCCCAAGGATGTCTATAGACAGCTTTGACCAAACAGCCGAAACCAGAAACTCTCAACAAGTCAGGGTGCAGGGCTTCAGGCTGTGATTTCCGAGAGCAGCCTTGCTTTCTTCTTCTTTGAAATGATGGTCCAATGATGGTTGCAGTTGAAATAGGATAGAACAGGGTTTGGGTGCATCTTCGTCGTAACAAGGAACCCTGAAGAATAACATGCACTACTTATTCAGGCCCTGTAGTAGGCTTTGGAGTTCGGCGCTTTTGCGGGTTTATTCGACTTGGGATCTGGACCGCCAGCCTGGACTCTAGTGTCACAATACGGGTGGTTGTCAAAATTATGGTCCCTTTTTGGGTCCCTATTATAATACGGCACCTATTATTTAGAGACCATAATGTTGACAACTACCCATATAATATAACACAAGGCAAACAAGATTCGCAAGTTTCCTCTATGTTCCACGGTATCGACTGTCAGACTTCGCAGTTACGCAGAGTTATTGCAGCATGTTTTGGGGGCTTCTGGCTTCGGGTTTAGTGTAAAGAACCCCAAAACCCGATTCAAGAGTCCTTTAATAGAGTCCTTATGGCCCCTAAAAGTGGCTATTTGGGGTATATTAGAGGGTAGTTGGGGGGTCTAGGTATAGTGTGAGACTATGTTTGGCAACCTTTGGTCCTCACAACTTAGGCCAGCTGATAGCTGGTAGAAGCCCCCCAGTCCGAAGCCCCCTGCAGCCAATCATCACAAAATGCTAGATCCCCAAATCCTAAATCTCTAAAACACTGTGAACCCCATAAACCCTTACGAATTTCTGGGAAAAAGCCGATGCTTGCCTGTCCGCCCTTGACCATCAAGAACTTCGCAGTCCAGTAGCCTGAGAGAATTGAGGTCTGTGGTGTCTGACCCGAATCCCTACACCCCTAAATCCCCCAGGGCTCCTAAATCCTAAACCCCTGTAAACCCCACACCCTAAACCTCTAAACTCTAAACCCCTAAATCCCCCAAAGCTCCTAAACCCGAAACCGCTACACCCTAAACCCTAAACTCTAAACCCCCCAAAGCTCCTAAACCCGTAAACTCAGGCTTCTCTGATGGGAGGCCAAAAGGGGGGTTTAAGATTCTTGGAGTAGGGATTCCTTAACATGAAATATCTCATGGGAACCATAATTCCTACTAAACACCCATAGGCTCCCTTTTTATAGGCTCCTTTCAGAAGGGTGTCGTACTTTTGGGACCCAACAAGGGACCCGCGTTTAGACAACTACCCATGAGGTGATAACCATGCGCTGGTAATCTGGGTTGTAGTTTTGGAGCTCTGAAAAGTATTTATGAATAGGTACCTCTATAGGAACCATAAGGAAAATCAAAAAGTTTCCCAAATTGCCACCTAGTAATATACGAAGACTCACTAGGCCGTAGTATGACCACGCTAAGTTTTGCACGGTTTAGGGTTTATAGGGTTTGGGGTTTAGCCCTGCAAACCCGGAGGCCTGATACGACAAAGCCAAAAAGCTCCAAGCCACAAGCCCGACATCCCTACCCCAAATCCTAAGCCCGAGAAACACATCCCCGAGTTCAACCCCCCAAAGTCCCAAAACCAGATTCCAAAGGCATGAATACAACCTATAGAGCCAGAACCATACCACCCAAAAACGGGCAGCCCTGAACCCTTGTTCTTAGGGGCTGAGTACCCTAGCCGAAAAAAGGTTAACCTTCCAACTATGGTAGGAGTATACGAACCCCAAGAGTTAAAGTTAAAGCTTACCTACTCAGCTACTGAATGTTCAAGTCCTTGTGAAAATCCACAAAAACCCTACGCAACTTTTATGACCTGAATCGTGAATCCCAAGCCTAGAAGTACCTGTGACTCCAAACCCTAAGAAATAGTAGGTTATGACCCCTGACATCCCCTGAGTTAGAGGGTAGAACCCTCAAAACGGTAGGTTTTTGGATTCCCAGGTATATCCCGAAATCCTGCGGCCCCTTTTGCACCCGGCCTAAACCCTAAACCCTACAATGACGCTCAAACTCATGACATCTCTAATCCAAGGGTAAAAGGAGGGACCCCCAATAAGGACCCCTAGGTATATACCCTTAATATAGCTATTATATACCCATTATATAGCCCATTATAGGGTAAGGGTCCCCATTAAGGGTCCCTCCTTTTCTCCTTTGATCTAATACCCCGAGGCTCTAAGGGCTCATGTATTAAGGCTTTTGGGGTTTAGGGTTTAAGGTTTAGGGTTTAAGGTTTAGGCTTTTGGGCCCCCAAAGACCATGGTTGTCAAAATTAGGGTCCTTTTGGGGTCCCTATTATAATACGGCATCTATTATTTAAGGGTACCTCAAAACGGAAGATAATTTTGACAACTACCCATAGAAGGATTTGGGCTAATTTGAGCCTTACGGATAAGTCTCTAAAGAATCAAGCCTTAACGCCCTAACTGCCAAGACCCTAATCGCCACTTACACCCCCCTTCCTCACCTCAACTCCCCTAGACCCTGATCCCCAGACCTAAGAGTAACCTAGGAATAAAAAGGGTGCCCTTTTTGGTTTAAAGGGGGTTATAAGGGAACCTAAACCCTAAAAAAGGGAATAAGGGCCTACTCCGGGTCCTAGATCCTGTTTCACAATTGGGCTCAAGCCAGACCCTAACTTCCCGAACCCTAAAGCCTCAATTGCAAACTTCAAAACGCTAACCCCTAAACTCTGACTTAAAACCCCCTGAGCCCTACATATTCCCGAAACTCTGAAATTCCCTTGAACCCTAGTCCCCAAACTCCGAAATCCCAACTCCTACACCCCATACTCTTAAACCCCCTGCACCCTAACCTCAAAGCGGAAAAGGAGGGACCCTTAATGGGGACCCCTCCCCTACAATGGGCTATATAATGGGTATATAACAGCTTTGTTAAGGGTATATACCTAGGGGTCCCCATTAAGGGTCCCTCCTGTTCCCCCTTTGGATAACCTGGAACTCCAAAATCCAAGAGACCACCATTGTCCGCGGCTTCCTCTAGGGCGCTCCTTGGGTCAAGCACAGTAGACTTATAGGCCCCAAAGTAGCTCCTTTTTGGGAATCAGCAGAAATAAAAATTCTCTAAAGCAGCCTTATAGGAAGAAGCCCGTAAAGCAGCTTGAAAGCTTTCACTAGACGAAGGATCGATCCCTTGAAGGAGCACTTCAGGAACCCTTACAGCAAGCCCAAAGGAGATCTTGAAGTAAGGGAGCCTTTAAAATCCCCCAGACCCTAAACTGATCGATCCCTGAAAGGAGCCCGGAGCCCTTCAATCCCCTGGCAGTCGAGGCTCTTGTTGAAGTGGCCCCCTCGCTCGTTAACATCTTGGCCGTTCTCGAGGAACTCCCACAGTCTGTCAATATCCTGTCGGGGCTTTAGGATTTTAGGGTTTAGGGTATATTAGGGTTTAGGGTTTAGGGATTCCGACATAGGGGACCCTCATTTTAATACAGTACCCTAAATAGTAGGATCCTTATTATTATAAGGGCACCAAAATAAGGTTCCCCTAATTGTCGGAAACCCTAACCCCTAAAAGAGCCCGTTATGGAACCCTTATAGTACCTTATTTATAGTAGCCCTTTAAGCGCATCCGTAATTTTCGGAAACTACCATACAGGATTTTGTGATTTTAAAACTTCGTGCTTTTGGGGTTTGGCTGTGTTGGAACGTCCCCTCGGGCCGATTGTCTTTTCTTTTGAGAGTGCTATAAGGGTTCCTGGGCTTTTAAATAACCAGGGAGGAAAAAGTATAAACTTGTACTTCAAGGGTTCCTGCAAGAGTACGATCAGGGCTTATAAGGGTATTGCGTGGCTTCCGGGTTTTTGGGTCTAGGATTTTCCAGGATGTTTGCTTTGTGCCGGTGGGTTGACATGGCTTGGACGGAGGTTCATGGGACTTAGTAAGTACAGTCATGCGTACCTTGAGTGGGAAAATAACTGATTCTCAGGTAACTCCGTTCATAGCCCTAGGTTACTAAGTCCCAAGACCCTGTAAGTAGATGATATGCTGGCAGCCTCCACAGCTTTCGTTCAAACGCTTCGGCATGCTTTTTGCGGCATGCCAAAGGCTGCTAATCGAGTTGTGGAAAGGTTGTATAGGGTTATGAACATGGGAGTTTCCGAAAATGGGGGACCCTATTAGAGTACCCTAAATAGTAGGATCCTTCTTGTAAGGATCCCAAAATAAGGTACCCTCTATTTTCGGAAACTCCCACATCTAGCTCCCCCAGTAGCTAGGATCTCTGGGTTTTAGAGGTGGTTGAGTACAGGGTTCAAAGAGACTCCAATATCCAACTAAGGAATAACCCTTAAAGCATATTCGGGATCCGACTGTGGTCTGCGGTATACTCCTCAATGCCCTTATAGAGCCCTTGTAGATGACTTAAAGGAACCCCTTAATGTATATTCCTTCATTAAGCTACTTGTCGGGTATCATGGGGAACTAAAGGTTAACCTTTCCGGATATATAGGGATTATATAGGGACTATACTACCCAAAAAAGTTAAAGGTTACCTACTCTACTACTAGGTCTATTTTCAATTGTAGAACCCTACTATAAATCCCCTATAGACCCCTTTAAAGGAACCCCCAAAAAGGTTAAAGGTTACCTACTCTACTTCTAGGTTAAGGGATACTGGAGTCCCTGGGTCGATCCGCTCCGGTTTCTTTGGGATTGCGCTGCCGTGTCAGAGCTTGGGGTTTAGGGTTTAAAGAAAGGGGAAAAGGAGGGACCCTTAATGGGGACCCCTACCCTATAATGGGCTATATGATGGGTATATAATAGCTATATATTACGGTTATATACCTAGGGGGAGGTTTAGGGTTTAATGCTTAGGGTTTAGGGTTCCAGGTTTAGAGCAGATTTAGGGTGTACTTGGAGGGGCAGGGAACTTAGTAAGTAGGTTATAAGTAGAGTTATAAGTACCCTAAATGGGGCTACCCCAATTATAACCCTACTTATAAACGACTTACTAAGTTCCCAGCCCCTCCAAGTAGACCCTAAACCCCAAACCCCATAGATCCCTTTAAGGAACCCTATAGATCCCTTTAAGGAACCCTATAGATCCCTTAAAGGAACCCTATAGATCCCTTTAAGGAGCCCTATGGGTCCCCACCAGGGTGTAGGGTTTTGATAGCAAGCAGCTTTATGGTTTTGGGTTTTTTGTCGGGGTTTCGGCGCTCACACTGGGACAATCCCGAAGAGGCATAGGGTGGGTTTACCTGTGACTCCAAACCCTAAGAAATAGCCTTATATAGTATGGTCTTTGGGCCCAAGAGCCGCAAAATATGAGTCCTTGGAGCCTACCTGTGACCCCAAACCCTACAAAATGATAGGTTATGACCCTGAGTTAGAGGGTAGAACCCTTAAAACGGTAGAGTTTTTGGATTCCCAGGTAGGGTTTTGGATTCTACCGAGGGTTGTAGAATGACTATGTTCTTTAGGAGTTCTACATGCTTCAGGGCATAAGCTTTGAGAGACCGCAGCCCGTTCAAAGTCAACCCTTAACCCCAAGAGCTGAACTGTACTTTAAAACCAAAACTTTGGGGTTTACAGTTGTAGTGTGAGGTTGAAGGCTGCTGTCTCGTGACGTGGTTAGGTGTAGAGTTTATGTGCCGCGTTTTGGCGCTTGCGGTTTGAGCTAGTGACAGTCCGGGGTCTAAGTGTCTGCTGATTAATTGTACAGCCAGGTTCTGCAAAGATTCCGCAAAAGGTGGCTTGCAGCTTGCAGGACCTTGGGCTAACTAAACCAGAACACAAAATTCTAAACCCGCGTACATACTTGTCCGGTATCCTGGGGAACTAACACGTCAACCTTTAAGGGAGTATTATATTGGGATTGTATACAAGATTATCTAGGCTTGGGGAAATATTAACATATGGTACGGTAGTAGATGTGTTAAGGCACCTGAGAAATAATAGCAGTGACTCTTTAGGCCCCTGTACTACTTGCTTCACGGTGAAAACCCGCAACCGAACGCCTAGCCCCCGGAATCCTCTGCCAGAGCTGCGCCGAACCAAGTGTACTGCATGCCTGGCATTGGAAGGCAGATTCGCGTAACTTCCATGAAATATGTTTCGTTAGGTTCCTGTTCCTCAAAAGAACACAACCTAGCTATACTGTAACCGGGCTGAAGCCTCATTCTGGATCTTATCGCTGTTGCATTATGCTTTTGTAGCTGAGAGACAGTGTCCAGCGTCTGGTTTGCATTCATACCCGCATGAAGACTCCCTGGATCCCTCACCTCACGTTCTACAGATTCGCTACCATCCTTCAACATTGTCCACGCCATCCTTTTCAAAAGAGTCCTGCAGGCCCCAAAGTAATAAGAGTCATAACATGTCATGACACGTCATAACAGATCTAAACCCTACGCCCTGCACCCCCCAAAGCAGTATATAAGAGTCTTAACATGTCTGAACCCCGAACCCTACTTAGGGTCAGAGCGGGGCTGCCATGCTCTCATTCCTGGCTAGTAAGATGCACCCAGGCAAACCAAAGGCCTGTGCCCTTGCAGCACAAGAACTCTACTAAACATCCCCGACATGGAACCCGGGAAACGAATTTAACAACAAAAACATACTACAAAACTTGAATAACAAAAGTCAAGAGATCTCGTGTCCATTTCACTTGAGTAAAGGATGTTGACAGGGATCGACGTAGAGCCTTGTGGAATGTGGAAAGTCGACATGAACCCCAACTGGATGTTTCTGGTTTAAGGGTTTAGAGTATTTCATGGCGTGGAACGGTTTAAAGGTCTGACCGAGGTTTGGCTCCTTCGACGGAACTAGGGATTTCTTGGAGTCTTACTAGAACAGGTACTCAGACAATGTGGAAAGCCGGGATTTGGTCTAGGGTGTTGAGGCAGAATCTGCCTGCCGCGAAAGAATGCTGACCCCGCCTGTTCAAAATTTGAGCTCCAATCATTGTCATGGTTTGTTTGTTTTCGGATCCGTACAAAGCATTTCTAGTCAGGTGAGCTCACTGATACCGCCAGCTTCGGCATCACCCCACGCAACAGATCCATCGTCCAGAATAGCAGCGAAAGCGGACTGCCCGGCTTGAACGTCGCTACTGTTCCCACCGCTGTCAGGATCACCCCAAGTCACGACAGATCCATCGCCAAGAATGGCGGCAAAAGTCATTAGAGCGGCTTGGACCTGCTGGACATGACATTGTTCAGCCGATGCTGCACACCACTGCTGCCGCAACCCTGCTCATCACCGCCCCAGGTCACGACAGATCCATTGCGAAGAATGGCAGCGAAGGAGCAACGACAAGCTTGGATCTGCATGACATTGTTCAGCTGAGCCTGCACAGCAAAACTGTCGCCACCTTCCCCTGCATCACCCCAAGTCAAGACAGATCCATCGCCAAGAATGGCAGCAAATGCGCGCTGAGTGGCTTGGATCTGCAGCACATTCTTCAGCTGTTCCTGCACACCACTAGCGTCCCCGCCATGGCTAGCAAGACCCCAAACCACAACGGACCTATCGCTCAGAATGGCTGCAAAAGCGCTCTCAGAGGCTTGGATCTGTTGCACATTCGCCAGCTGATGCTGCACAGCGCTAGCGTCGCCGCCATAGCGAGCAGGACCCCAAGCCACAACGGATCCATCGGCTAGAATGGCAGCAAAAGCACCGGCATTGGCTTGGATCTGCAGCACATCCCTCAGTTGATCCTGAACTGCACTGCTATTGCCACCCGAGAAAGAGTTACCCCAGGTCACGACAGAGCCATCACAAAGAATGGCAGCAAAAGCACGCTCAGACGCTTGGATCTGCTGCACATTCTTCAGCTGGTCCTGCACAGCACTGCTGTCTCCACCAAAGCCAGCCTGACCCCAGGTTACGACGGATCCATCGCCGAGAATGGCAGCAAAAGCGCGCTCTGTGGCTTGTACCTGCTGGACATTCTGCAGCCGATGCTGCACACCACTACTGTCACAACCATCGTCAGCATGAGCCCATGCTACGGTGGACCCATCGCCCAGAAGAGCAGTAAACGCGCCGCAGCCGGGCGCTGGAAATGAGGAAGCTTGAATCTGAACTTGAACTGGGTCTATTTGAAATGTGAACACGCCGCCAGTCTGAATCCTGGCTTTCTTGACTCGCATGCACTCATCTAAAGCATCTCCAGATGAGTTTACTAGACGCCCTTTTCCGACTCCAAGGGCGGTTTGCGCTCGACGTTTCAAAGTTACTACATGTTCGTCCAAGCCGGCTTGCACGGTAACTGTCCTGCCGCTGAAGAGTCCAACTTCCACAGTAAGCGACATGCCACAGCTGGCTGCTGCGTGCTGCACGATGTGGGGCCAATCTTTCGTCCGGTGGTAGTTTGCATTTATTGAAACATTTTTGTCTGTATTTCCTGAGCATGGATGCTAGTCAAAAAGGCTGCAACAAATCTGTGTTCTCCTTGTGCTCCGGGAATAACCCTAAATGAACCCAGGCTCTGTCGATCAGCTGGGAAGCAGCACTGCCAAACTAAATCATTGTGACAACAGCTGAAGATCTGCTCCACTGAGTACTGAGACAGTGGCAACACATCCATACTCCCACCAGTTGACCGAGCACAAGACTCCAGGTAATGCAGCTGCACGTCAAGAAAGGAAGCATGTAAAAAGAAATGAAGCCCCCACACATTCTGCCAAATTCATGCGAATGAAACCCACACCCCCCAACACTAAACCCCTGACCCCCTACCCCTAAATGCCCCCAAACCCTGAAACAACAAAACCCTACACCTAAGACAAAAAACGCCGAGACTCCCGAACCCCTTAATCAGTAGTAATATACCTTATCTTATAGTAGTAATTGAATAATATACTACGGTTTAGGGTTTAGGGTAGAAATATACCTTAACTTATAGTAGTAAGGTTGAAACATCTTGAAACCATGGGCCCCTAGTATGGTCCCCTAGCTCTGGGAGCCTTACATACCTGCTAAATGGGAGTTTCCGAACATTGGGGGTACTGTACTTTGGGTCCTTATGACGAGGATCTGATCCTGCTATTCAGGGTACTATATTAAGGTCCCCTATTTTCGAAAACTCCCATATACCTTGTCTGCGCCCAGTGTCCATTCAAAAGCCTAAGGGTCCTAAGGGTCCATATTGAGCGCCCCGTACTGGAAACCTGAAACTAGACCCCTAAACAAGAACCCTAAACCAAAAGAAATAAACCCTTCAATCCTAAACCCCTCAGCAGGAACTCTAAACCCTGAAAACCTGAAGAAGAACGCTAGGAATCCTTCAAACCTTAACAACAAAAAAAACCTGAAAAGAAGAACGGAACAGCTTCTCTGCACCACTAGCACGCGCCATGGCCTTGGCCTTTCAGGAAGCTGGCGATGTCCATGGGCGCCGGCTTTCCTCGACTTTCTTTTAGTTTCGAGTTTAGGCTTTAGGGTTTAGGGTACGGGTTGAGGCGTTTAGGGTTGACGGGATCAAGGTTTAGGGTGTGGAGCTTTTCCAATGTTGAAAACTGTTTTACCCGAGGGGCGTTTAAGGTTTCGATAGGGTTTGGATAGATACTTAAGGTTTTATGACGTGGACTAAGGGATTGCAGGGGCAGGCTCTTCTTTGGGAGTTTAGACAGGTAGTTTTCCTTAGGCCCGAGGATTTTGAGTTCCTCTTGGTGTGGCTTTGCAGGATTGCACTACATCGCGCGTGGGGTGCACGAGGGTCTATGTTATGTTGAGTTTCGAACGGCAGCTTTGGTGTCTATAGGCCTGAAACAAAGGTTTAGGAGAAATGCATGGACAAGCTTCCACAACAGTTGAAAGTGGCAAGGGCCACCCTTCAGACCCGTACCCAACTACAAACCATGTCGGAACTACAACACATCATCGAGCCTAACATAAGAACAACAATTGTTGCAACAGTATACAATACTCACGACAATGCCACCGACAGCACTACGCATAATCATACACCCACTACTTTAAGATGCGCTCTATGTGAACTCTATGTGACGTACGAGGAGCCACCGGGCAGCATCGGTGGCCGATCTGGATGGTGCCAGTGGCAGGCAGCTGCGTAGTCGAGAGCATTGTAGCCTCTGTCTGGTTCATGTTTCGGGTTAGGGCTTCGCAAGTAAGGGAGCCTAGTAAGGCGAAATAAAAGGATACGTAGACAGCATCGCTCTGGCATAGTCTAGGACCAGACTATTGTTGCTTGAGGATGAAGTCAGGTCGCGACACTAAGGTCCTCCCGGTTGCTTGCCATGTGCTACCTACGCGCAACCACCGAAACTCGAGAGCCATTCCTAAGATGATTACATAGGGACGTTTATAATTAGAATCGGGCTAGGGCCCAGTATACTACATTTATGATAAGCAAATCATGTTCCAGGATGCTCTAAAGAAACTTTTTGCACAAAACAACTCTCAGCACACCTTGTTGCTGCACTGGCAGCCCAGGGTGTAGTGCTGAGAACTGCAGATGACACCTTCAAGCCTGGTGAAAAATCAAAAAACGAAAGACTTCAAGTGACAGATGCACCTATGGCAAGGCTCTACTGCGTATACAGAATATCTACTCTTGGTTGTTCGGAGCCTCAAGCTAAAAAAGCTACGATAGCTCTTCTCACAGCTCAGACTACGGTAAGTGCAAACACCTGGTAGAAGCCCTAGACCCTAAACCCCGCAACACACCCTGAACCTCTAGTAAGACGCGATCCTCCGAATAAGAACCGTGAAACAGGCAGCCCCTTGCTCTATGCTATCGAAACGTGAAACTCACCAGAGCGCGAAACCCTTATATACAAAAGCCAAAAGACAACCCATTGCCCAGAATGCCTTAGAGACCCTATAGAAGCCCGCGGAAACCAAGAGACAACGACCACCGACACCCCCGACAAGCACCCAGAAAAGATAAGCCCTCAGCCCCAAACAACCGCCAACCCAATCTTAGAAAACATCGTTCAGTTTACCGTAACATTATTCATCATACCGTGAATGCCTACAAAGCCCTTATACATGAGACGCGTGCGAAGGCACCTGCGCGAAGGCCCGTTGAACCCTGAACCGTAAAAGCGCTGACACTTTTAAACAGTTCAAAACACCCTTAACCACCAAAATCCCCAAACCCATATCCTACAAGCGGCCTCCATAATCAAGAATCTCAAGGTCGACCTTGGCCTCTTCGACCAGCCTTGGAGGTTTTGCATCGCACCAAACACAGTTTCGTGGCGAGGGTTTAGGGTTCAGGGGCTTAGGAACTTGATGGTTCTAGGGTTAAGAGCTTTTCGGAGTTGTTTAAGGCAAAAGGGTTTTAAAGTTTTGTGGTTTATGATTCCAGAGTTTAGGAAGTTTAGGGCTGCAGGGTTCAGGTTTTAGGGCCTATGGGTTTCGGGGCTGATGAGGTCAGGGTGACGATTCTTTAGGTTTTAGGTTCTCAACGTGGCGTCAGGTAGGTTTGAACCAACTTTTGTCCTTAGCGGGCCTCCTTCATAACGGGGCTTGACGATTTCTGCGAGATGTTATCGGGTTTGGATGGGGTGTAGAGTCTGGACTCTAAAAGCAATATATAGATGCTCACATCGTTTCATTGCAAGTTGGGGGGTCACCGATTTTGTCTTGCTAGGGTTCTGTTCACTTGCGATCTCAGGCTTACAGGGACTTGGCAGAGGGCACCTCATCGGGTCATCTCCCCACCCACCAACGCATTTCAGCGATCGTTGCAGAAAGAAAAGCAGCGAGTCAACCACTACCGACTCGCGGCACCCGACACCTTATAGAAACCCTTAAGGGTTCCCTTCTAGAAACCCTTAAGGGTTCCCTTCTAGAAACCCTTAAGGGTTCCCTTATAGAAACCCTTAAAGGGTTCCCTTATAGAAACCCTTAAGGGTTCCCTTCTAGAAACCCTTAAGGGTTCCCTTATAGAAACCCTTAAAGGGTTCCCTTATAGAAACCCTTAAGGGTTCCCTTCTAGAAACCCTTAAGGGTTCCCTTATAGAAACCCTTAAAGGGTTCCCTTATAGAAACCCTTAAGGGTTCCCTTCTAGAAACCCTTAAAGGGTCCCTTCTAGATACTCTTGACGGAACCCTTGTGGGACCCCACGAGCCCCAAGTCCCAGATCATCAGGGACAGTGTGGTTTCGTATCATAGGGACCCCTTTTGGGAGGGGGGGTAGGGGACGATCCTGAAATAGGCCTTATGAAGCCCTTATGATAGGTATGAAGGCCCCCTATGCCCCTCCCCCCTAAACCCTAAACCCCTAAACCCCTAAACCCTAAACCGTATGAACTCTGAACCCTAAACCCAGAAGCAAAGAACTCTGCAGGGCATCGGGCTGGGAGCTTGCGAAATAGAGATCTTAGGGGCTAGGGCTAGGGTTTAGGGTTTACGGTTTAGGGTTTCGGATTTAGGGTTTAGGGGCCCGCAAAAGGAATCTATAAGGGTTTAGGGTTTGAGATTTCGGATTTAGGTTTTAGGATCTAAGGGCCCAGAGAAGGGATCTATAAGAGTTTGGGGCTTAGGACTCCTTTAAGGGATCTTTTGGGGTTTAGGGTTGAGTGTTTAGGGATCTAGCGAGTGCTCTGGGCCAAAGCAGGTTAACTTTTGCAAATAAATAAATAAATATATATATATATATATAAATATATATATATATATATATATATGTATATATATATACACATACTAGTAGGATTGTATATGCATGAAAAGAGATATCCCAAACCCTGCGGCTCGAATTAGGCAGAAAGCCTAATGTGGCACGGTCTTTGGGCACAGCTGTGAATCTCCGCCCTAAACCCTACACGTCCTCAAAGCTTTGGTAGCTGCAGCATAAAGCAAAAGTTCAGCACGAGGCACCACTTCATCATATCCCAGTTGCCCTGCTCGATTGCCTCGGTTTAGGGCTTCGGGATTGGTTCTAATGTAAGAACCTGATTAAGAAACCTTGGGCCTTTATTCGAGCTCTTTCTATGAGCCCTAACATTTTGGAGTTATAGGCCCAAATCAGGTTCCCACATTTGGGGCTTCGAGGGACTTCAAGTCGAGTCTTTCGGGATATTTGATTGATCCAGGGCTTATCGGCTTATCGCTTACTTACCTTTTCCAGAAGTTCTGGTTCTGAATCTGAACCTGTCTCTGCGCGTGTGTGTGCGTGTGTGCGTGTGTGCGTGTGTGCGTGTGTGCGTGTGTGCGGGTGTGGGCGTGTGTTCGTAGGGCTTAGATTGCGCGAAAGTGCGCCTAGGATACCCGCTGACACATGTGTTTGTGATCCCTGGCTTCTCGGAATCTGGCTGATTGACACTTACACCTCATATCTCGTGAAAGAGAGGTGGCCCCCTTTTTCAGCATTGGCTTGGATTGTGTGCCAGCAAACACCCCTCAACAGCAGAGGCGGGTCGCTAAACCCTAAACCCTGGGGGCTCTCATAATGGTGGAGGAATCTTGCGTCAAGGGGGGTCCTGATAACCGGAAGGAAGGTTATAAGAAGCATAATTGCGGTGAAAAGGATGGTTACCAAATTGGTAACCCTGGCTACTAAGTCCCATCTATGTTCTGAAACCCCTTTCGGCAGTGAGCTATGCTAGTTGCGGACTGAGTACGGGGTACTTTGAAGGAATCCTTTAAACCCTCACACATCAGATCTTTTTGAAGTGTTTGCTACGGCGTGTGTATTCAAGGCCGTATGTATATATATATACACACACACACAGAGACAGCGAGAGAGACCGGAATGATTGGACTAGGATTTGGGTATAGTGTAGAATAAATACAAAGCAGCTAGAAGGTGGTACCTTTTGGTAGTCATTCCGATGCTTGTATTCAATTGTATACACCGGCAACACATCAAGGACCCGATAAGGGTTGCGGGCGGTTTGAAGTGTGTCCTCGCATAGCTGTATCAGGGAGTGTAAGGGGATATGATTGAAATTTATATGATTTTTTTGCCCGATAGCCCGAACTCCACCTCGGGCCCTCTTCAAGCTGGCCCTGTTTGGGCCCTGAACAGTCACATTGCTTTTCACGATACGACGTCTGTAAGAGCGCGTTAATAGCCACCCAAATTATTGAGTCATGGCTTGCCTTGAGATCTTGCAGCCCAGGTGCTAGGAACAGGGCCGTGCCGCCGTAGGCATCGAGCCGTGCGTTCACGTCGACGCCCTTCCTTTGGCATGCTGAGAGCGCTCCAACCATCTGTACACGCTGAGCTTCGAGTTTCCGGTTTCGAACTCAACTGTGGGGGTTTGGGGTTAGTGATGGAGTTGGAGCTCCTTTGCCAATTTGCCGTCCCGAAATACCCCGGCCTTGCCGCATTTCTATCTCAACATCTTTGAGACCTGTTCATGCATCAGGACTTGTGCAATCCCCTGCAGGTCCGAGATCTATCCCTCAACTGTAGACCCTACACCGGCCTAAACCCGATAAACTCGAAAATGCAACGTGGGAGTCGAAACCCCGAAACCGCTAGACCCTAAACCACAAGGATTGATCTTGTCCGCGGAATCCGAAGACAAATGTACGGGTTTGGTTCCGACAAATGATTATGGTTTTGGCACTCCCGTCAAAAGGTGACAGTCTGTAATAAGGAAACTACTGAGGGCCCGAAACATCTATGATATAAATCAAGTCTTTGCAACTGTTACTGAGTGGTGCAACATCCGACTCATAATATCCTATAGCCGTACTTTAGAATTCACTGACTAAAATAAACAGACCGCAGAGATGGCAAGGGTACCAACAAAAACCTTCAAAGCGGCCTGCGGACGGGAAACGCGCGACGGAAGAGCTTCCAGAATCGGACAACCCTGGATCCCCAAACCCTTTTAGGGTTTAGGGTTTAGGGTTTTAGGGTTTAGGGTGTAGGGCTTAGGGTTTTGGGGTTTAGGGCTAGTAGCTTATGACCCCTTAAATAGAAGGTCTGACCCTTAAAACGGTAGGTCTTTGGATCCACAGGACGGTTTGGATTTCGGGTTCCGGGTTTTGGGTTCCGAACTACCCTACGGCATACTTTCCCACTCGTTGGTTTGGGGCTTAGAGGGGGTTCCTCTATGGCTGCTGTATGGGCGAAGTAGATTCAAACTGTAAATGTTCCTGGACACTCACGGAAACACCAGCTGATGGGACCGGAGGGACTAATGTGTGATATAGAGGTCTGTATGGCAATGGTCTGCACTTAAAGCTTCAAACCCCCACACCTGAGTACAGTGTACCGTATGACATACGCCCAACCTGTTCAACACTATCGAAGACTCTATAACCCAACACGGGAAACCCTATCAACACCCTTATAACCCGTCGTAGTGCCGTCATCAAGCCGAATATATGTGCATGTATATGTGTGTGTGTATCCATGTATATATATATATATATATATATATATATGGGTGGTTGTCAAAATTATGGTCCCTTTTTGGGTACCCTAAATACTAGGTGCCGTCCTATATTAGGGACCCAAAACGGGACCATAATTTTGACAGCAACCCATATAGCTATAGGACCCCGAAACATCCTAAACGTAAACACTGGGCATGTTGCAAACGACCATGCACCCCCTGCTTCGGCGTCAGACACCCGGATAGTGCCCTTTTAGAACGGAACCCTGACAGGAACCCTAAATCCTGAACCTAAACCCCTAAGCCCGAAACCCTAAATCTAAAATCCAGCGAAAGTGACTTCACGCATTCCTTTGCCCAGGCCATGTTCCCAACCTAGGAGAATGGACCGGAGCTCTGATAACTAAGCGAGTTTTGCTGAGGTTTTAAGGGGGCGGTGCAGGCAGCTGTAGGTTCATCACAGTGACGGGTCCTTGGTAACTTTATCAAGATTTAAACTTGCACTCAGTCTGAACATATAGGGGCCATAAAGATCTGGGCTTATACTGCATAGGGTTCGAGATTACGGACTACCCAAGACTCCCCTCTTGAATGGTCTCGTGGCTTATTCGAATGTGCTCTGTTGCACTGGAACGCAACATAATGCGTTTGTACACAGTATTGAGACTCCCTTGTTGGCCATGTATGTCACAATACCCTGTTTCAATTATTCAGCTCTCCAAACCCTAGACCCTAGAGCCCAAACCTACATCGGCTGGGGGCTGTCTGAGGGCTCGGTTCTGACGAGGTCTGTAATATAGGCGCCTCAATAATTAGACTAGGGTTTTGAGGCCCATTATACTAGAGTTATAATAGGATAGGTAATTATTGAGGCCCCTACAGCACCCGAACGTCCCTTTTTGCAGCAGGCTTCTCTCGCCAAGCCCTGAACCCTTCATGTTACGGGCTGAGTACCCTAGCCCAAAAACGGTTAACCTGTTGAATAAAGGTAGGTTGATATATGATATAAACTTCAAATAATTAAAGGATACCGGTCGCCCAAACCCTACAAGATAGTAACTGAGAGTAGGTTATGACCCGTTAATTAGAGGGTAGAGCCCTTAAAACGGTAGGTTTTCGGATCCCAAGGTACCTACTCAGCTACTAAGTCATCAAGGGCTGCAGGCTGCAGGCACAGGATGGTCGAATATCTTGGCGGCTCGAACCCTATGGGGCTTCAGGGTACGTACAGACCTTTAGGCTTTGGGGCTTTGGGGTTTATGTTGCTTTTTGTCTACTTGTCGCGGCTTGCGAGTTTCAAACATTTTGGGCCGTATGTGTGCGGGGTTGAGGGTAACTATACAAACGGTTCGGGGCAAGAACGAAATAAACACATACTATTCAGTCACTGCCGTTGGTCTGAACATGCATCGAAGCCATCTATCTCCATCGCACGTAGCGGTCAGAAGGCTTCACAAGCAACTTGCCTCGGATAGATTAAGTATATACCTGCTCCCTTTCATACGCACCTACTTGGAGGGTCGGGGGACTTAGTAACTGGTTATTTTAGGGACTTATAAGTACCATAACCCCAATTAGGGTCCCTTTTAGGGTACTTATAAGTCTACTTACTACCTACTTACTAAGTCCCCCGACCCTCCAAGTAGAGGATACCTCTCACCTTTGGTAGCTTCTCGGCTTGGGGTTCACCAACAGAGCAGCTACTACAAGTTGAGTTAAGGCATACCTTAACCCTGAATAACCTTCCTGTTTAGGGTTCCTTAGTATGATTTCCTTGTATAAGTCCTTAAAAAAGGTAGGTCCTTCAGTGTTAAGTACGATTTAGAGCCAAGCACCCTACTTGTCGGGTATCATGGGGAAAAAAGTTTAACCTTCTTGCTTACATAGGCATTATACAGGGACTATACTACCCAAAAAGGTTAAAGGTTCCCTACTCTACTACATTCTACTACTAACTAGGGCACCCTGTCAGCACTTGGACGATGTGACTTTTCGGTCAGGATCCTGTTCTGTGCTGCTGCAGGCATGGCGGAGACACTTAAAAAAAGGGGCCTTGACAATTAGAATAGGGTTCCCTTTCAAGGGGGTCTATAAGGGCTACTATAAGGGCTATGATGAGGATTTAGTATAGGGGCCTTAAGAACTAGAACAGGGTTTTGGGGCCAATTGTACTATAAATATACTTAATAATGAGGAAGCCCAAAATACTATAGATAATTATCAAGGCCCCTATAGTAATCGAAGCTCGAAGATCGAGAAAAAAATCTTCTACGCACTGTGCAGCTGATCCTGCACGGCCCTGCTGTCACCACCATGGCCGTCAACACCCCAAGTCACGATGCATCCATCACGAAGGATTGCAGCAAAAGCAGCGTAAGAGGCTTGGATGTGCTGGACATTCTTCAGCTGACCCTGCACTGCGCTACTGTCACCGCCATGGCGGGCATCACCCCAGGTCACGACAGAACCATCACCAGTAAAGGCAGCAAAAGCGCCGGGACACCCTTGGATCTGATGGACATTCTTCAACTGATCCTGCACAGAACTAATGTCACCGCCAAAGCGGGCATTACCCCAGGCCACCACAGATCCATCGCCAAGAATGGCAGCAAAAGCGTGGTCACAGGTTTGGATCTGCTGCACATTCTTCAGCTGATGCCGCACAGCACTACTGTCTCCACCACTCCCGGCGTACCCCCAGGTCACAACAGATCCATCAGCAAGAATGGCAGCAAACGCGGCTCGGGTGGCTTGGACCTGTTGCACATTCGTCAACTGATCCTGTACAACACTACTATCGCCACCATACCCAGCATCACCCCAGGTCACAACGAATCCATCGCCGACAACGGCAGCAAAAGCCCCGAAAGAGGCTTGTATTTGCAGCACGCGTCTCAGCTGATCCCGAACAGCACTACTGTCGCCACCATGCTCAGCATCACCCCAAGTCACAACGAATCCATCTTCAAGAACGGCAGCAAAAGCGCCGAAAGTGGATTGTATCTGCTGGACACTCTTCAGCTGATGTTGTACAACACTGTTCTCGCCACCATAGCGTGCATCACCCCAGGTTACGACAGATCCATCGCCAAGAATGGCAGCAAAAGCGTGGCGACAGGCTTGGATCTGCTGCACATCCTTTAGCTGATGCTGCACAGCACGACTGTCGCCACCGAAAGCACCACTGCCCCAGGTCACGACATGTCCATCACCAAGAATGGCAGCAAAAGCGGCGACAGTGGCTTGGATGTGCTGCACATTTGTCAACTGATCCTGCACAGCTGCACTGTCACCACCGTAGCCAGAACGACCCCAAGTCACGACGGATCCGTCCCCGAGAATGGCAGCAAAAGAAAAGCCAGTGGCTTGGATCTGCTGCACATTATGCAGCTGATCATGCACAGCACTGCTGTCACCCCCGGAGCGAGCATCACCCCAGGTCACGAGGGAACCATCACCAAGAATCGCAGCAAAAGCTTCACCAGACCCGCAAACTTGAACTCTGCTTATGTGTAAAGTCAGCGAGTCACCATTCTTCAGTTCGGCAATCCTGACCGTTGCACATGCATCCAGAACTCTTCCAGACGAGTCCACCAAACGTCCTCTTCCGACTCCAAGCGCCGTCTGTGCCCGGCATTTCAACGTCGCCACATCTTCATCTAAGTTCGTTTTCAGTAAGGCTCTCTTGCCACTCAGCAGTCCGACTTCCACGGTTAGCGACATGGGCGTTTCCGAAAACAGGGGACCCTAATATAGTACCCTAAATAGTAGGACCCTTATTAAAAGGACTCCAAATGAGGTACCCCAATTTTCGGAAACTCCCACATGGTGCGCAGCGAAAATCTTCAAACAGGTTGTGAAATTCGAGGGTTTCGGGTCCCGGGATCTAAGCTCGGGCGGATTTGAAGGTCTTGGGGTCATGTACTTTATTGTTGTTAACATTAGAACTACCGTTGTCGTTCATACTACGGCTATTGTAATTTTTTGCTATCTAGTAATGGCATCAGCAATAGTATTACTACTAACATTAGGAGTAGTAGCAGAAGGAGTAGTAGTGGTACTAGTAGTAGTAGCTGCTGTTGTTGCTGTGGTTGTTGTAGTAGTGGTAGTAGTGGTAGTGGTAGTGGTAGTGGTAGTGGTAGTGGTAGTGGTAGTGGTAGTGGTAGTGGTAGTGGTAGTAGTAGTAGTAGTAGTAGTAGTAGTAGTAGTAGTAGTAGTAGTAGTAGTGGTAGTAGTGGTAATGGTAGTGGTAGTGGTAGTGGTAGTGGTGGCGGTAGTAGTGGACGTAGTAGTAGTCGTAGTATTAGTGTTAGTATTAGCATTAGTATTAGTATTAGTATTAGCATTAGCATCAGTATGAGTATTATTATTATTAGTAGTAGCAGCAGTAGTAGTAGTAGTAGTAGACTACTACTAGTGCTACTAATACAAGTAGAAGCAGCAGTCGCAGTAGCACTACCAGTAGCAGTAGCAGCAGCAGTAGGGGTAGCAGTAGCAGTAGCAGTAGCAGTTGTAGTAGTAGTAGTAGTAGTAGTAGTAGTAGTAGTAGTAGTAGTAGTAGTAGTGGTAGTAGTAGTAGTAGCAGCAGTAGTAGCAGCAGCAGCAGTAGTAGTAGTAGTAGTAGTAGTAGTAGTTGCTGTAGAGTGGTATTAGACTTGGCATCAACTATTTGCATTTGTATTTGTAATTACTCGTCTCTTTCTTAGTGTTGTTTCGAGATTTCTTAGTACTCTTATTGCTCTGATTATTCTTCTGGTCTTATGATTTTTCTTTTCCGAAAACTTCGGGGCGACTGTAACACCTGGCACCATCCCTGTGAGCCTCAGCAGCCTTGCTGGTCTTAGTGTTGCTGCTGGTATCATCTGCGCTAATTCCGGTTCCAACTACTGTTGAGGTCAACGATGGCAGCAGCAGTATAGTATTTCTCAGCTCGCCCAAAACACTACAATTCCAAAGCTGTTGTAAACCACTGGTTGGAGTGTTCACAGGGTTACATGATGCCCGAAACCCCAAACTCGCTTTGGGTGTTTGCTTTGTGTTTGCTTGGCAACAAGCATTGATGGCCTTGCCGCTTCAGGGCTTCGAGCATTCGGAGAGCTAACCGGCCCTCGGTGTAGATGTGGGTTCAGAGTTTATGGTTTGGAGGTTGCATTACGGCAGCAGCCCTGTAATGAATTTGAGTAAGTACCAGGCCCCTGATATACCTACACTAGCCATGGTCCTTTGCCGATCTAAAGATGGTGCACGTAGGCTGGGGCCAGGGTGTTCACGAAACCCTGCACCCCTAGACCCTACCTAGAGGCTCTTTCTCTACCCCCTGTTTAAGGATACCGAGTCTTATGATTAGGACCTGTTGTATAGAGAAGTAGATACCAGACACCTAAACGCCTAGAACACATGCCTTGGCCGAGTGGCTCCCATGGGCGTGCCCACAGCATGATACCACTCCTGGACCAACTCCGGCATGCTGTCCTTTGGCGGTTTAGGGTTTACGGTTTAGAGTGTTGGTGGCGTGGGGACAGGTAAGAAGGACCTTAAGCTTGCAATAAAGATTGTGGGGGTTTCTTTAATAAGGTACTTTGTATTGTGATGTGCTGTGATAGTAGTTTATCAGTTTATCACTTCTTCAAAACCTCAGTGGTAGGTTTGTACTCTGCTTGAACTACCCACCAGCCAATACATGTCCGATTGGGCCTGTCCGGGGGGAACCTGTAAAGAATGTACTCCCCGGGCTCCCAAAACCTTCACCCTAAACCAAACAATAGGAACCTGCGAATGCTCGCTGCAGAGGGGCAGCTCGAACGAAACGTCTTCGGGCCTTCGGGTTGGGGGTTTACTTTGTGCTATACTTACCCGAAGCCCCCGAACCCTAGACCCCTCCACTCTAAACTTTCCTAAACCCCTAAACCACCAAGCCCTTATAGATCCCTTTGAAGGAACCGCTCTAGATCCCTTCTTAATTTAGGAACCCTTAACCCCTATAAATCCCTTTAAACGAACCCTTATAGGACAACAAACCCTCTCTCTCTCCCAGGCATTCGAAACGTCGAGCCCGGCTGCAGGACACAGATGGTCCCACGTGACCCTTGAGCCCTAAACCCCTAAACCCTTATGGTACCCTTGTAAATCCCTTAAAGGAACCCCATATATAAAAACCCTAAACCCTAAACCCTTATAGTACCCATATAGGTCCCTTGAAGGAACCCCATATAAACCCTAAACCCTAAAACCCTGGAGCCCCTAACTTCAAGGCTCGAAGTCTACAGATGCAGCGGTTCAGGTCTCTGGGGTTCAGGGTTTAGGGGTTTAGGGTTAGGGATTTGGGGTTTAGGGGTGGGTAGCTGATTAAGAAAGTGCTGGGTCGAACTGCAACATAAATAGCAGCTCTCTCACTCTCTCTCTCTCTCTCTCTCTCTCTCTCTCTCCCTCCCTCCTGTTCCATCCAAGTGTGTGTGTGTGTGTCAAGATGATACGGGTATAGTACGTTCAAAAGCTTGTCTTGCGGAATAAACGTGGACTTCTGTTGCACAGGCTCTTCTGTCAAACAGGCTCGCCCTCTAGACAAGTACAGTAGAAGCCAGAAAGTTGGAATATCATTATCGTAACCCCTTTGAAGTAAATTATAGGGGATCCTACCATTAATCCATATTCCAACTTTCTGGAGTTCCCTTTAGAACTTCTGCAAGACAAGGGCTTCCGGGAGTTCTGATTTTGAGACCGCCTGGCTGGGTTTGGCCTGGTTTGATTGGGCATAAAGGCATAAAGCACTCAGCAAAATGTTGTGTGTATACACACATTTACAATCTCTTCAGTTTACGTAGATATGGATAAACTGAGTATAATTAAATCTATATATGTACATATGCACACAAGCCGTCGCATATATAAATAAATATGGTCTTTAAGTAAACCTAGATACAAGAAAGATGCTACGTGAATGGGTAAACGAATACGCCAATACCATCATATATGCATACACCTATTTACATAACTTCCTGAACATAGATACATATACACATATGGTGTAGAACATTGGGCGTGTACATAAACCGTCAAGTAGTGATAATAATAAAACAGATAGATATACACCTGACAAATAAGCTTATGACCATTAAGGCATGTGTACAGGTGTACCTATCTATACACATTAGATGTATATATGCAAAGATGTGCGCACACACATATTGTATATGCATATATTTGTATATCTATATTTATGTATGTGTGTGTGTGTGCATGCAAGGATGTATGTACGTCTGTCTGTCTGTATGTAAGTATGTAATTATGTATTTTATGTATGTCTAAGTACATATGTATCTATGAAAGAATGAAAAATTTCATCTGTGGATCTGTGCATGTAGGCATGCATGAATGGATGCATGTTTCGTGCATACAAGCCACTGCGTGCATGCATGTGCATATGCATCTCTGCTATTCCTTGGTATGTTCTACTCAGTCTATTGTGCCATTTTTAGATCTTAGATGGTATTGAATACAACATGACATATGATGTTAAACTTCATGCTTCTAGAATGTAGCACACAACGTGGCATAGTTCTTCCAATATCCTCTCTTTCACTATAGGCAGCTCATTCAACTATATTCTGTTACATTACATTACTTCAAATTACATAGTGTTGTGTTAAAAGGTACTGTATGATGTTATATGGTATGGTAATATATTATTTCATACCAAGTTTTGGTATTTTTGTGATCATATTGCTTCAAATGTATTACAACGTACTATAGTGGGTTTGTTATAACATACGGTACTATAGCATGCTGTAGTATAATGTATTAGATTAAACGTTTGTACGTACACACACGACTCCTGGCCTCTGCCGGAGGTGTTAATCCTAAACCCCAGCCTCTAAAAACACTCCTAAGCCTCGAACCGTGAGTTTTATGAGAGGTATGTAAGCTACCCAAAAAAATCAAGAGTCTGAGCCCGAATCGCCTTAAGCAGAAAGGCCTACCAGGTTCACTCCCGTGTAACCTTTTCAAGCAGCGTCCCCCCTCCGATGCTGAAACAAGACTTGGTGTTGTAAGGTTCAGTTTCGGGCAGGGATTCAGGGCTTGGGGCTTTACTCTCGTAAGTCTACGGCAGCACCACGCTTTGAGAACCTGTATTCCCCGATGTCTATACCGAGTCTCCTACTTTGTTGTTCTTGCATTGAAATACCGTTGAATCTTGCTACACCAAGAACTCGTTGAACGTCTGCATTCCCTACAAAGTCGGATGCCGATTTACTGTACTTACCAGGAACTAGAAAGGCGGCGCAGAAAAGCTCGCGCAGCATGTTCAGGCTTCGGGGATTGGCACTACAGCCGATGCCCCCAAAATTTGTGGGCTTAGGTAAAGTCACAACTTCATGTACCACGAGTACGAAGCATGGTTTGGCAAAAGTACTACTCTTAAGAATTACCTCTTCTTTAGTACTAGTAGTGAGCATCGAACGCAATGAACGCAAGGTCAATAGCAATGCCCTTAATTGCAAACAGGCTCAGACAGAAGGGTTTACGAGAACAAAAACGGGGGATCTCCTATCATCTACTAGAACACTCACAACTAATTCCATCAAGCTCCGAATGCCCTATGACTGTGTGAGCCAAGAACATTCGTCCATAACAAGAAAACGTAAGACACAGCATGTCACAGTCACAGTGCAAACGAAATATGAGGCCACGCACCCAGAGACTCCAATGTCCCTTAATGAAGGAGTATACCTTAGATTATAGTGGGATCCCTATTATCATTTAAGGAATATTCCTTAATTAAGGAGTGTTGGAGTCTTAAGCCAGTTTCCACGCGAAAGTTACGAAGCTACACGGCTTCCACAAGAAACGCTGTGAGACGCACCATGAAACTAAACAGCAAAGCACATCCACTGATGAAAAACGATAATGTTTCATTCCTAGGGACCCTTAGGGGGTAAGGGCGGGGGGGGTAGGGGACTATACTTCCTTAAATAGGCCTTATTAGGTCCTTGTTATGGGCATTAAAGCTCATTTGCTGCAGAAGCATCAATGGTGTCATTGCCGTAGATGCGCGTTCGGGCCTGGCTTGACTGACAGTGTTATGCTTAGCAGTTTCCTGTATCCCCGAACCCTACAAAATAGTAGGTTATGACCCCTTAATTAAAGGGTCTGACCCTTAAAACGGTAGGTTTTGGGATCCCCAGGTTGAGGCTACTGGTCCAGAGTCCCCAAAGCCAGAACCCAAACCCAGGGCTCGAACAACCTTCCGCCAAAACCCCAAAACCGTAAAACACCAAAACCACTAAACCCTGAGACCACCAGAAACCTAAACCTTGACCCCCCCCTCAACCTGAGCCAGGTTTGACTCCACGATTCCAAGAATGCACATAGAACTTACTTAGCTACTTTGGGGTCTACAGTCTATAAATGACCTATACTGAACTTAGAACCCTGGCAAAAATTATGATTTTAGCTGTTTCTTAGGGATTATAATAACAAAAAATTAAAAAATATTTCTAAGTACCCCTAAGTGACTGGCATTTGGTAACATTGGGGTCGGAATAGAAGCCTATGAGGAACCCTCAGTTGGAGCCTTCTTCTGATTATGAAGTCCAATATGTTGCGGTTCATGGCTTCCCGGATATTATAGAGGCCTTAATAATTACCCAGACTATTTTGGTGGTTCCTTAGAAATATAGTATACTGGGGACCGAAAGCATAGCTACTAAGGCCCCTGACATAGAACCCTACTATAGATCCCGAACCCTATAGATCTTTTGAACGAACCCCAAACCCTAAATTCCGTATATGAGTCCTTAAAGATCCCTTGAAAGGAACCTCCTACCTAAAGTCCCCAAACCCTGGAACCCTATAGATCCCTTGTAGATTCCTTAGAGGAACCTTTCAGGATCCCTTTAAAGGAACCTCTAAGGATTTTTTTAAAGGAACCCCTTTAAAGCAACCTCTAAGGATCCCTTTAAAGGAACCTCTAAGGATCCCTTTCAAGGAACCTCTAAGGATCCCTTTAAAGGAACCTCTAAGGATACCCCTTTAACGGAACCTCTAAGGATCCCTTTAAAGCAACCTCTAAGGATCCCTTTAAAGGAACCTCTAAGGATCCCTTTAAAGGAACCTCTAAGGATACCCCTTTAACGGAACCTCTAAGGATCCCTTTAAAGGAACCTCTAAGGATCCCTTTAAAGCAACCTCTAAGGATCCCTTTAAAGGAACCTCTAAGGATCCCTTTCAAGTAACCTCTAAGGATCCCTTTAAAGGAACCTCTAAGGATCCCCCTTTAACAGAGCCTCAAAGGATCCCTTTAAAGGAACCTCTAAGGATCCCTTTAAAGGAACCTTAAAGGATCCCTTTAAAGGAACCTCTAAGGATCCCTTTCAAGGAACCTCTAAGGATCCCTTTAAAGGAACCTTGAAGGATTTCTTTAAAGGAACCTTAAAGGATCCCCTTAAAGGAACCTTAAAGGATCCCTTTAAAGGAACCTCTAACGATCCCTTTAAAGGAACCTTAAAGGATCCCTTTGAAGGAACCTTAAAGGATCCCTTTAAAGGAACCTCTAAGGATCCCTTTCAAGGAACCTTAAAGGATCCCTTTAAATGAACCTTAAAGGATCCCTTTAAAGGAACCTCTAACGATCCGTTTAAAGGAACCTTAAAGGATCCCTTTCAAGGAACCTTAAAGGATCCCTTTAAAGGAACCTTTAAGGATCCCTTTAAAGGAACCTCTAAGGATCCCTTTCAAGGAACCTCTAACGATCCCTTTAAAAGAACCTCTAAGGATCCCTTTAAAAGAACCTCTAAGGATCCCTTTAAAGGAACCTCTAAGGATCCCTTTCAAGGAACCTTAAAGGATCCCTTTAAAGGAACCTTAGGAGCCCCTTTCTCGCCTGCTTCGCCATGTCTGCGTCGAGGCTCCCAGTGCTTTTAGCAAGGCACAGTCCCTTGAGCCAGGCAGCGCCCATAGGCAGAGGGTCCCTTTAAATCAAAGGGGAAAAGGAGGGACCCTTAATGAGGACCCCTACCCTATAATGGACTGTATAATGGGTATATAATAGCTACATTCAGGATATGTTACCTAGGGGTCCTTATTAGGGTCCCTCCTTTTACCCTTGGACTAAAGGAATCTATAAGGGTTCCCCTTTAAAGGGCCTTGAAATTGGGATCTAAAAGAGTTCCTGTAAAGGGAGCTATGAGGGTTTAGGGTAGGGTTTAGGGTTTAGGGTTTAGGGTTTAGGGTTTAGGGTTTAGGGTTTAGGGCTTTAGGGTTTAGGGCTTTAGGGTTTATTTGCTTTGGGCTTGGGGATTTTGGGGTCTAGGGGATCCTATAAGGGTTCCTTTCAAGGGATCTATAGGGGTTCCTTTGCAGGGATCTACACGGGTTTAGGGTTTGGTGGTTTACAGGGGTTTAGGAAAGTGTAGGGTTGAGGCGTTTGGGGTTTTGGGGGGTTAGGGGTTGAAGGCTCAGGGCTTGGAGCGTCTTAGGGTTTTTTTGGGTGTCTTAGGGTTTAGGGTTTAGGGTTTAGGGAGTCTCACGAAGCCATGCTTTTGGGGTAAGAGGTTTGGGTTCGACGAATCTAGTTTGATTAGTTAAACGACTTAACCGTGGATTTGGCTTAGGTGTCTTGGCGGCCAAAACTAACTACTTGGAGGGGCAGGGGACGGGCAGGGGACTTAGTAGGTAGGTTATAAGTAGAGTTATAAGTACCCTAAGTGGAGTTACCCCAATATTATAATCCTACTTAGAAACGACATACTAAGTCCCCCCTGCCCCTCCAAGTAAAGTTCTTAACATCGAGCGGGCACGGGGGCTTTAGCCTTTAGATAACAGTGTATCAGACGGCGGCCTAGGGTTATTCACAGTGTTACCACAGGGTTAGATTCTAAAGTTTCGGTTGAGGAACACACCCTAAGCAATGTGGCCTGAAAGACCGGCTTGCATGAAGCTCCATTCCATCATCTTCGCCGACACGTGCAGCCGTGCCAATGAGCAGATCGCACGTGACATGCATCCATTTTGCATTGTGGACTCAGACCTCTCGTAATCTGTCCGCCCCAATCCTCAGCCCGTGTAGCCGAAACACGCAATCCCTCAACCCTTTTACACAATCCTTCGTCCTTGCAAGCCCTGGCGACAGGGAAAAGAGGTGGAATTCGGGCCTCGGGCTTAGGATGCAACCCTCAAGCTGCTACTGCGAGCACGGAGAGAGTGGGTCAATATACTAAGTATATATATATATATATGCATATGGATATATATATATATATATATATGCACATACATATATATATATATATATATATATGGTTGGTTGTCAATATTATGGCCCCTGTTTGGGTACCCTAAACATTAGGTGCCGTATTATAATAAGGACCCCAAAAGGGACCACAATTTTGACAACCACCTATGTATATATATATATATATATATATATATGCATATATGTATTGTTGTATTTCTTTGTTTACAGATCTATACATCTGTATCTAAATATCGATGAAACCCGGCACAAGAGGCCCCGGTAGGCTGCCGTCCTGAGCCCTTCGATGCCACATAGCAGCTCTTCTGCTGTGCCTGGGCTGCGCTGTCCGTACCGGACAGAAAAGAAATGTCTCGGGTTCCGGAGAATTGGGATTTGGATTTCCTGCTCGGGGATTCAGGAAATTCAGGTTTGGGTTGGAGGCTTGGAATTTGGGACATGGACCCGGCGGTTTCTGGACGGGACAGTCACGCAGAGATTCGCTGTGAATTTTCTGAGTTGTGTTGTTTCGGATTGTGCTTTCAGGCACGCACTGCGTTTTCGGCCATATGTTTCCTGGATTGTGTTTTTTGGTCGATACTGTGTTTCCGCAGATATGTGGGCGAAGGGCTCACGGTACAGGATGCTGCTGTTTCCGAAAACATGTCCTATAAAGGTTCAACATACCCTATGCTTGCAAGGACCCTACAATCAGGGCCCTGGGCTCCTTAAGGACCCAATTTTAAGGTCCCTGGGAAGCTTAGGGATACAAGGGCTTCAGAAAACCTCGGAAACCAACAGCCGACCCACAAGGAAGACTGCAAGCCGAGAACTCCTAACCTTCAGGGATCCACTGCTGAAAGGTTCCGGGGACTCAGTAACTAAGGTTATGAATAATGTACTGTACTTAAAAATGGTTGCAACTCCACTTAAAGTGAGCTAAGTTATTACATAAGTCCTCATGAACCTCCAAGTATATCGACTACGAAGATTTGAGTCCGGCCGTTGAAGTTGTCGCGTGGGACTCCGAAAACATACCCAGAAAGGGCTAGCATTTCGGATGTCACCGGCACCGGCACCTAAACCCTAAATCCTATGAGTTTGTCTAACTTGCATCTTGGGGGGGTTCCGGTTCTACGGTTATAATACCCTGATCCCGTAAGACAAACACCAAAACGCCGGCCCAGGCCAGAACCACAGTGCCCCAAGCCCTAAACTCTCAGTCATGCTCGAAAGCCTAGCCGCGAAGAGCAAACTCACATCAACTCCTAGACCTTGACCCGCTAAACCTAAACTCCCAACCCCCAAAACCAGAAGAGTTTTGGGATTCAGGGTTGGGCCTCAACCCTCATTCTCAAAACCCTAAACCCCTGAACCCTGGAGCCCTGAACCCTGAAACCCTAAAAAGCCCTGAGCCCCTAAGCTTCAAAGAAGCCAAACCTTCGATTTCGGGCATAGACTTGTGGGCTTCAGCGGTCCCACCCCTTCGTTCTGGTCTTAACTTCGCCTTGCAGAAGCAGCTTGTTTTAAGCGCCCCTTGTTCACACCTTTTTTCCTATTTAAGCTTGAAGATTTAAGGTTTTTTATATAGTGTTTTTTGAAGGCTTTGGGTTTTAGATTTCGGTGCACTTCTGGGCTTTAGATTTAGGGTGTAAGGTTGTAAGGTTTAGGGTTTGGAAGGGTTGGAGCGCCGAAGAAGAAGCTGCATGCCCAAAATTTCGGGAGCTGCTGTAGGGATCTTGAAAAAATTACCAATACTACTTTGGGGGGTTCCTTATTATACATATTCATAGTATAATGGCCCCAAAACTCTACTAAAATCTAACTGTTAAGGCCCCTATGTTACGAGAATTTTGTATTGCCTGCCAAATCCTACTGCAGTTCTCCACTATATGGCATTCACCCTATAAGCCCTACCTGGACCCGAAAGAACCTACCTTTCTAGGGCTCCTTACGATGATTCCTGTATAGATCCTTAAAACCTTATGCAGCCTACGGCCGGATTGGTACTTGAAAGCTCGTGGGACATAGCATCTCCTGTCAAAATACGGTAACCAGCCATATGTACAGCTTAATTCCTTACAACCCAGAATTTGGAATACTTATAACCTTGTTTACTACGTCCCATCACCTTTTAAGTAATTAGGACCTCCACTCTAAACCCTACACCGCTCCATGCCGAGTGGCGGCTTGTCGCAGGCTCCACATCGCCGGCGCCTAAGGCGCTGAGGACGGCACGGCGCACCGCGGCTGGCGCGGTCCAGCGCTCCTGTCGGTTTTGGTTTAGATTGCTTTAGGGTTTAGGGGTTCAGGGTTTAGGATTTTATGGCTTAGGGCTTAGTGTATATGATGGGCGTAGGATGCAGTTGTCTGGTCTTGTCCTGGAGTTCTGGTCACTGATCTTAAGCTGGTTTTGCTGAACTAAAACACCATTCTAACCGGTGCTCAACAGCAAACCTTTATGCATGTAGAACCGCGTAGTTGTCAAAATTATGGCCCCTTTTTGGATACCCTAAGTATAAGGTGCCGTATTATAATAGGAACCCAACAAGGGACCCGAATTTTGACAACCACCCATATAGAATATAGAACCCTATTATAGATCCCTTATAGAACCCTTTAAGGATCCCTTTAAAGGACCTAAGGACCCAAAAAGGGACCGTAATTTTGGACACCACCCATACGACCCAGAGTGGAGCCTGATAAGGCCCCCAGCTCCTACCCAAAGACTCCAAAACCGCTTGATTCAGGAAGATACCTAGACCGTCCAAAATCCCTGAATTAAGGAATGATCCTTAAATTATAACAGGATCTCTAATATGATTTAAGGTATATTCTTTAATTAAATGATTTTGGAAGGTCTGGGTTTACGTTAGATTGTAGACGGATCCCCATGCTCTAGGGATTGTTTGGGGTTATAGGAGGGCGTCTTAATCAGGCTCCTACATTAAACCGTTTTCTAGTCTATCCGCAACCCGGGAGGATCTCGAAAGTAGAACTCTTGATTTGGAATCTATGCCACTGAAAGCTTTGTATAATGGTATAGGCACCCCCATCAAGGGATTTATTTCTAGATGCTTCCGCGGGAGTGGGTAAGCACCTTGGAAGAGCGCTTCGAAAAAGAAACTACAAAACTCTACACCAGCCATTGCTCTCTGTATGAGTTTTCATCAGCACCGCCATAATGTCGCACGATGCCAAACTCTGAGCATCTACTGAAGTGCACGAGTTTCATTAATTGCTTGGTTCTAAAGTTTAGGGGATTAGGATTTTGGACTTGCAGCATGTTGGGTCTGCAGCTTGTAGACCTGGTTGGAGTTAGCCTAGCTGCTTAGACAACCCAGTTTCTTAGCCGAATAACCCTAAACCCTAAATCCACTCCCACCTTGCACTCCGCTGACTTTGCATCCGGAGACAGCCACCACCTCACTGAATTGACATACTGGGGGTTTAGGGTTTAAGGGCTCGGGCTTTCGGATCCTAATCATCCCAAGTCTCTCGCTCTATGAAACCCTTAGCCCCACGAAAAAATCCTAAATCCGAATCCCTTCTGGCTGGCTTTCCCGGATGCTGTGCAAGTTCAGGGGTCTCGTAAACCCTTATAAAGTTCAGGCGTTTCATGGACTGACACGAAGCTCGTTGAGGGAAACCAAGAACCCAGAATGCAAAAAGTAGAAAGTAGATCTCTAAGTCTAAGGGGCTCCCATAAACCATCTTATGTAGTAGTATCGGGTCTCAGACTAGTAAGTCTACCTCGAGATCCTCCCAGGGGTCAGGGAACATGATGATACGATCTTGAGGTTTTCCATTTATCAACTAAAAGTCTTGTCGGAAGAGCGGTTACCCGAAAAAAATACTGACAGCGCCTGAGCTGAAACACTTAAGGGAATTGTAATAGAACCTGTAGAGAACCACTTCAACGCAAGCCCACTTTGGCTGCCAAGATGCGCGGCCGCACCGCGTCCGCTCACCTCGCAACCTTGCCGGTGCAGGGCGGAGCACGAGACCCAGTCGGTTTCGGGTTGAAGGCTGTAGCGAGTTTGGAGAAGTACTTCAAACAGCCCAGAGTCAACGAGTTAACACTCAAACTCTCATCAGTAGTACTTTGCGCAACCGACATTCTGCATGAGATTGAAAAAAAGTCTTGAATTCGACTTTTTGAGGTGGTCTGGGGTACAATTCTTGCATGGATGCTCCCATGATGGGGGCCGGGCCGAGCTCAGTATGTAATCGGTAGATAAATAAGCAAGATAGGCAGATAGACAAAGAATGTAGATAGGTTGGATAGGTCAGATAGGTAGAGAGACAGATCGAAAGATAGGGACAAATAAATAGATGGATCGCTGATCGCTAGAAAGATTTGTTGATTGCTTGCTTGCTTGATTGCTTGACTGAGTGCGCGAGTGAATGACTGATTGGCTGATTTACTGTGTCAAAACTGCGATGATGTGCTTACCTAAACACACATACATACAGACATGCGCACATGCCTAATTCCCAAATCGATCCCGATAGAAAAGAGGAGCCAAAACCAGGAAACATGAAATCCTAAGAGCCAAGCATGTAGCCTGAGAATACGAAACAACTTAATCGCAAAGGCCTGTACCCTACAACCCTCGAACACCTCAAAGCCCTAAATCATCCTAATAAACCCAAACCTTTGCTGCCGTGCCCGAGGACACCACTTTTCCGCAGGAAGCGCAACACCTGCATTCCCTATGGCTCCATGTACCTTTATAGTATATGCTTAGGCCTTAAAGTGCCTATATAGGGACCTCTTGAAGGCTTCAGTATCTATAAAGGTACCATGGACCCTTATATCCTAAAGCCTATAGACCCCTTATAGAACTCCTTCAAGAATCCCAATTGGTACATGGAGCTTTTGGGAGTGGTGGTTTCCGACGGGTGGGGGATAAAGCAAGCTTTTGACACTTGCTTGCATTCAATTGGCGCTTCATGGTGTAGGGGGCTTAGTAATTCCCTACACTCTTTTGGGGAGGGTTTCCGTATTATAAGTATAGTATAATGGACCCCCCCCCCAAACATACTCTAATAATTAAGGCCCCTATATTGGGGGCATAGGCTATACTATTACAGTCTCAAGCCCAGGAACTTCTGCAGTCTACCCCACCTAGAGGCTCATACCCTACCCCTTTCTTAGGACACCTAGCTTTACGGTTAGGGTCCGGTGTGTAGAGAAGTAGGTGCCCTAAAAAAGGGTGTAGGGTATGAGCCTGCAGGTAGACCATCAAAAACGTTGAACCCCGAGCCCGAACCCTTGAAGCCCAAACCACCACATCACTATACATCCCTTATAGTAGAGAACCCTTAAAGGAACCTCGTTTCTAGAGTATAGAACCTTTAAAGGAAGCCCCGTTTCTAGAGTATAGAACCTTTGTATAAAGGAATCCCCGTTTCTATAGTATAGAACCCTTAAAGGAATCCCTTCAAGAGGATCGACTATATCACTAGGCATATCACTATACATCCCTCAAAGGAACCCCTTTTGTGTGGACCCTCCTATATCACTATACATCCCTTAAAAGAACCCCCTTTTGAGGATCCTCCCTGCAAACCCTGGGGATCGAAATAGCCCAAAAGCCTTATATAGTATGGTCTTTGGGCCCAAAAGCCATAACACATGAGCCCTTAGATCCCTCAACCCTATAGATCCCTGTAAAGGACCCCTTATAGATCCCTTTAAAAGAACCCTATATGAGTCCTTAGATCCCTACCCAGACCCCCGGGAGGATCTAGAAAGTAGATCCCCTAATTTGGGGCCCTATACTACTAAGGGTACTTTATAGGAACCCCCATAAAGGGATCTACTTTTTGGATCCTCCCTGGGGTCTGGGTAGGGATAAACCCAGCGCCTCCAGGCGCAAGGGTGGCTCCGCCTCGCCTGCCGCCTGCAGCCACGCCTGCAGGATGGGGGCTGAGATACGGGTGGTTATCAAAATTACGGCCCCTTTTTGGGTCCTTAGGTCCTTTAAAGGGATCCTTAAAGGGTTCTATAAGGGATCGATAATAGGGTTCTATGTTCTATATGGGTGGTTATCAAAATGACGGTCCCTTTTTGGGTCCTTAGGTCCTTTAAAGGGATCCTTACAGGGTTCTATAAGGGATCTATAATAGGGTTCTATCTTCTATATGGGTGGTTATCAAAATGACGGTCCCTTTTTGGATCCTAAGGTCCTTTAAAGGGATCCTTAAAGGGTTCTATAAGGGATCTATAATAGGGTTCTATCTTCTATACGAGTGGTTGTCAAAATCAAGGTCCCTTTTTGGGTCCTTAGGTCCTTTACGGGGATCCTTAAAGGGTTCTAGAAGGGATCTATAATAGGGTTCTATCTTCTATACGGGTGGTTGTCAAAATTAAGGTCCCTTTTAGGTACCCTAAATATTGGGTGCCGTACTATATTAAGGACCCAGCAAGGGACCATAATATTGACAACCACCCATATGGGGTTTCAAATCCTTCCAAGGACTCCTTCAAGGGTGTCAGGGTTTAGGGAGTGGCTCCTTTAAGGGTTTCAGGGTTTAGGGGTGCTTGGGGTTTAGGGTTTCTGACTCCTTTAAGGGTGTAAGGGTCTAGGGGGGTTTACGGTTTAGGGCTTAAGGTTTCGGGGTCCTTTCAGGGTTTCAAGGTTTCTTTCAGGGGTCATAAATGAAGGGTTCCTTTGCGGCCGCTAGAAATTCTTTTGCAGGTTTTTGGGTTCCCCTGAACCTCAAACTCCACGGGTAAAGGAGGTACCCTGAATATAGCTATTATATACCCATCATATAGCCCATTATAGGGTAGGTGTCCCCATTAAGGGTCCCTCCTTTTCCCCTTTCAATAACCCAAAGTAAACACCCAAAAGGCTTCGGTTTCTGTAACGGTTTTGGGTTTAGGGGTTTAGGGTTTATCTTTAAGAATTCTAAAGGTTCCTTTAAGTTCCTGGGAGGGTCTTGAGGGTTCTAGTTACGGCTTCCATTTTCGGGATCTAAGGGTTCCTTTACGGCCACTTTAAGGGTTTCTGTGTTCCTTTGCAAGCCCCTTGAAGTTCCTGGAGAGGTTTAAGGGCTTCTTTAAGGGTTCCAAAGATTTCGTGAAAGGTTCCTGGAAGTTCCTTTACCTGTATCTCCAAACCCTACGAAATACTAGGTTATGACCCCTTTAATTGGAGGGTCTGACCCTGAAAACGGTAGGTTTTTGGATCCACAGGTATACCCTAAACCCTAAACCCCCCAAAACCCTATAGATCTCTTATAGGAGCCCTTTAAAGGGAACCCTTATAGATCCCTTTAATGGCTTTTCGGGTTTCCTTAAGGTTTCTGAGGGGCTCCTGTCCTTCAAGGGTGTAACCGTCTCTTTCAGGGTTCTAAGACCCCCGGGAGGATCTAGAAAGTAGATCCCCTAATTTGGGGCCCTATACTACTAAGGGTACTTTATAGGAACCCCCATAAAGGGATCTACTTTTTGGATCCTCCCTGGGGTCTGGGTTCTAAGGGTTCCTTTCGGGGTTCCTCCAAGTGTTCCTTTTCAGCGTAGTCTTACAGGGATCCGTTCAGGGCACTCTAGTGGTTTGAGGTTTTGGGGCTTGGGCAGTCAAGGTTTAGCGAATTGTTTACGGCCGCACGACCCTTGAGCACTCTCAACCTTTGGGCTACAGGCTTTAAAAAATGGAGGGCTCAGGATTGACCAGTTTTGGGTTTAGGGTTTAGAGGTTTCACCGTCCTCAGGCCATTGTGTAAAGACCCAATCAGGGCTTAACGGGGCTATGCGTTTTGCAAGGACCTTCAGGATTTGTCGTGTATGACTTCCGTGATGACCCGTTTATGAACTCTTGTGCAACGGTTTTGTCGAATCTTTGTAGGGTTTTGACATCTCTGCCGACAGAGACACATTGTCAGCAAAGCGAGGACGAGTATTTCAAATCGCACAAACCGCCTGTGTGTTTGGTTGTAAGCCCTTGTTTCAGTTACCGCTTTTTCAATGGCCTTAACATTGGAGGGGTGCTTGTAAGTCAGAGATCTGCATTCAAGGTTGTCAAAGCCCCATTATAAGCCCCTTAGCCTCAAACACTCTAAACCCTAAAGCATCCTCTTGCAACTCCGAATCATGGCTCCGACGGTGGCAACCTAAAGAGACCCTTAACATAATCTTGAGAGGAACCCCTGAAGGAACCCCTTTTGCAACAGGCTTTCCACTTCGCCCGGAAGCTGGCTCCGCAGTGAAGCTGCTAGGGCTGCTTGCTCCAAAGGAACCAACCCTAAAACCCTAAACCCTAAAACCCTAAACACCCTAAACCCGAAACCCGAAACCCTAAACCCTAAACCCCAAACCCTAAACCCTAAAACCCTAAACCCTAAACCCTAAACCCTAAACCCCTAAACACCCTAAACCCTAAACCCTAAAACCCTAAACCCTAAACCCCTAAACACCCTAAACCCTAAACCCCTAAACCCTAAAACCCTAAACCCTAAAACCCTAAAACCCTAAACCCTAAAACCCTAAACCCTAAAACCCTAAACCCCTAAAACCCTGAACTTAAAAGGCGCCCCTAAAGCATCCCTTCGAAATAACCCCTTAAGTTGCTGAGGTTCTCAAGAGCAGCTGGCCATGGGGCTGTTTCGGGGCTGAAGCAACGGTTTAGGGTGTCGGGTTTAGGGCTTAGGGGCTCAGGGATTTTAGGGCTCAGGGATTAGGGTTTAGGGATTCAGGAGGAAGGAAAGATAAATCAAAAGATACTGCTCAGTTCATCTCGAAACAAGAAAACGAGTAAACTGAAAAGACAAAAACAAAAAAGGACCCCAACCCCTATCAAACCTTGCATGTGTGTGCATCTACACACACATACATACATGTATCTATGTACATATACACATGCAAAAACATGCATATATATATATATATATACATATATATATATATATATATGCACACATACACATAACTATAGTACCATAATGTGCACCTATGTGTATATATATATATATATATATATATATATGTATGTACATATACATGCTACCTATGAAAAGGAGACTTGTGCATCCAAAATGGCCTGTCGGTGCTCCCCACTGTCCACGAGGATCCTAGTCGACTTTCAGGTTTCGGGGCTTTCAGGGTTCAGGGTCTTGAAGCTCTGCGGTTTCCGGTTTTTTTCCCTCCTACCTAGCAAGGACGAAGCCCGCATTGCAGGGTGTCTCAATAGGTTTGCGGTTTAGGGTTTAGGATGAGGACTTTCTGTGTATACAAACAAAAAACAACAAATGCTGGTGTGCGTAGATTTGTATCCTTGCAGAATGGGGCGGCCGTATTTTGTCTTGTTTACAAGTTAAAGATGGCCAGCAAGTTGTGGGCTTGAACTTAGACGCCAACCTTCAAGAGTCGTCGCAAGCCCGGTTCTGACCACGATTTCGGGTTCGGGGTGGAAGGTTCGGGGTTCAGGGTCACCCTTAAGATTGCTCGAAACGACCCGACAGACTGCCACAGCGGCGCAAAACTACGCGCTGAACACAAATCCGAATACAAAACGTCCCAACACCAGTAAACGAGACCTAAAACTTACAAACCGCGAACTAGAAACCCCAAGCCCTAAACCTCAACTCCAACCCCTGAACCCTAGGCCCGAACCCCAAACTCTAGTCCCAAACGCCAGGTCCCAAGCTGAAATCTGTAGACGACCTGGCTTCCATCACATGTTCGACTGAAAGCCCGTGGAAACTTAGGGTTTAGGAATTACCTGTGACTCCAAACCCTAAGAAATAGTAGGTTATGACCCCTGAATTAGAGGGTAGAACCCTTGAAACGGTAGGTTTTTGGATTCCCAGGTAAGGCTTGTAGTGGGATAGGGGTTTATACGTTATACGATCTTTAATGCAGGTTCCTCTGAAAAGTTTTGTTAGTCATCTTAAGGGTCCTAATCAGTCTCTACATGCGCTGATCATAATACGGGGCTGGCCTTCCAACAGGAATACACTAATTAAGGGTTTCCATAACAAGATTAATCAAAAGTTGTAACTGAAGGTTACAGGATTTTACGGTTGCAAACTTTAAATTTAAAAATCAATCTACTAGGGAAACTCGAAATTCCACAACCATGGGATTTGTCCGAGGCTGCTGGGAAAGAGAGAGTGAATAGAGTTTAGGCTTTTGGTCGCCTTGCACCCATAATCTAGCCTAAACCTGAAACCCTGTATCCTAAGCTGAAACCTCGCAGGATAGGACAGCCTCTGACCCAGTGCGGGTGTCCATGTGCAAGCAGCCCCCAAGCACCGTGCCAACCTCGGGGAACGCACTTTACGCTTGACGAAAAAGAAGCAGCTTAAGCGGGTCTTACAGCTTGTAAAGATTTGTCGGCGATTAAGAGTCGTATACGCATTTTCGGGTTTGGGAAACTTGTCGTCGCCGCTGTTGTAGTAGTATTCGTAGAAGTATAGTTGTTGTTGAGTTGTTGGTGGTGGTGGTGGCGGTGGCGGTGGGGGTGGGGGTGGGGGTGGGGGTGGGGGTGGGGGTGGGGGTGGCGGCGGTGGCGGCGGTGGCGGTGGTGGCGGTGGTGGCTGTGGTGTTGGTGGTCTGTTGTCGTTGTTATCGCTCAAAATCCCTATAGCCCCTTCGCACCCTCAGCCCTACAAACGCTAGACTTGAAACCCTTTCCCTGCAGCTACAACAATATCCACGAGCCCCCGAATCGCCGCCAGAAGTCAGCGCAATTCGAGGCGCATCGCCCTCCGCAAAGGCAGCAGTTGCTGCGGTCCTCTGCTTCGACAGTGAATCAGTGAAAGGTTTGCGAAAGGGTTCTAGAAGGGTCGTATCATAAGGGCTCCGTAATGGTTCTATTCTCTTCGGGTTCAGGGTTTACCATATCTCGGTTTGGTGTTTTCGGGTTGGGGCGTAGGGTTTAGGGCTTGACGGCTTCGGGTTACGGGCCTGGACAACCCTTCGAAAAGCGTGTTCACCAACATGTCTTTGACGATGTGTTTGGGCTGATGATCCCTTCAAGTAACTATTAACATGGCCGTCCTTCACATTTTCAGTCTGATTGGCATAACAAAGATTCGTGAGTCAGAATTTGGGGCGCTGAGGTGACATGTGTGGCTTGGAGATCAGACGGACAATGTGCGTCTTGCGTTCGGGCTTCGAAGACCTTAGCTTCTCTGCATGTAAGGCTCTCCCCAACCCCAAAACCCAAAACCCTCAACACCATGTTTGGCTCTTTATCTATTGCGGGAACAGGCAGCAAACTGCTTCAATAGCAGAGTATGGCTCCAGCAAGGAAACAGACGACCCTGGGTTCTAGCAACCCCTACACCTCGACATCATGAGACCCTTTGCTGCAAGATCTAGATCTAAACCGCACACACCAGAGAAGTACCTGTAGTAGTGGAGAGGCTTGAACTAGCTACTCGTCCAATATCCTAGGGCCTAGGATGGTCAGGGGAACTAAAGTTTAAAGAATCACTTTCGGATTATGCCGGGATCATAGTACCCCCAAATATGCAAACTACTACTAACACGATCTCGTCGAACATAAGATGCGAATATAGATGCCTTAATAATTAGAGTAGGGTTTTGGGGCCCAGTATACTATACTCTATAGTATTGACCCCCCAAGATGGTACTGGTAATTATTAAGGCCCCTATCCTAAAACCCCCCCATAATACCCCTGATGGTAGCCCGTTTCGACCGATTTAGAAGGAACCCTTGAGGGAACCCTATCATAAACCCTAAACCCTATAGATCCCGTTAAAGGAACCCTTAAAATCCCCTTAAAGGAACCCTTAAAGGATCGTATAGATCCCCTTAAGGGAACCCTAGGTAAGTATTATATAAGTAAGGTTATAAGTCCCCTAATTAGGGTTATAAGTAATTATAAGTATAGTTACCTTATTTATAACCCTGGTTACTAAGTCCCCTGATCCTTTAAGTAGGAATATAAGTATTAGTACCCTAAATAGTAGGATCCTTACTATAAGGACTCCAAAATAAGGTACCCCTAATTTTCGGAAACTCCCATATAAGTATTAAGGCCCCCACATTATGGCCTAGGCAGGTCGAAGCGATACCTGGTCCACTCCGTTACGTCCCCTGGCGCCCTAAACCCCAAACCCTAAAATCTAAGCCTTAAGCTAAACCCTAAAATCTAAACCCAAAGCCCTAAACCCTATAATCTCAACCCTAAGCCCTAAACCCTAAAATCTGGGCCTTAAGCCCTAAACCCCAAAACCCTATAATCTCAAACTCTAAGCCCTAAAACCCTAAACCCTGAATTCTAAGCCTTAAGCCCTACACCCTAAAACCCTAAGCCCTAAAATCTAAACCTCAAGCCCTGAACCGTCATCCTAGCTGTGAGGTTCTGGCCGGAAAGCTGCAGCAAACCCTCGAACCTACGCTTGATGGTATAAATCCTAGGGTTCCTTTAAAGGGATCTACAAGGGTACCTTGAAGGGGTTCCTTTAAGGGATCTAGAGGGTTTTAGGGTTTAGGGTTATGATATAAATCCTGCATTACCTTAAGGACCCGAAACTATAAGAATTATGGTAGATTCCTGATTTGGGTAATGCAGGATTTCTAGCATCAACCGTAGCACTCCCCTGAACCCTGAACTCTGCTCAAAGGACCATGGGAATGGTTTTTGGACATTTGGGTACTTGGGCCCTTAGGGCTATACCCTTGCTTACGAAGTCCCTGAACCCTGAACCCTGGGCCGCCAAGATGCCGGTAATACCCCTTAGTTACCTGGAAGGGCAGGGGACTTAGTAAGTAGGTTATAAGTAGGGTTATAATTGCGGTAACTCCCTTATAACTCTACTTATAACCTACTTACTTACTAAGTCCCCTGCCCTTCCAAGTAAGGAATATTAGGGGTCCTACTAAAGTTTGAAGTATATCCCTTAATTAAGGAATAGTTTTGGGATCCTACTATAAGTTGAAGTATATTCTTGAAATGAGGGATCTCGATACTTTCTGCATTTTGGGGTTTAGGGCTTGCCATTTAGCGACGGCCCGACGCGCACCCAACTACTCCAACAACGCAGTCCTTAAAACCCCAAGCCCCTAAATCAAAAGCCTCGATAGTTTGCCAGTGGGGGCTCGGGCTAAACGGCGATTGATCGTTGATAGCTTTGGTGGCTACATGGGTAGTTCTCTATATTTGTCGGCGCGGGTTCCAAAACTAGAACGCCATCCTTGTAAAAAGCACCCTAAAATTGAAAGGGAGCCTAGTTTGGCGAACGGAACCCTAGGAGTCTCTGGGAAGGCTTCACTGCTGGCAGCTACTGCCGCTCCACAGGCGTTCCACCACTTCTGACGGTTTAGGGCTCCCTTTATCAGGGACCCCAAAAGGAGCGAGGGCTTTTGGGGTTTAGGGGTTGGGGGGTTTAGGGTTTAGGGGTTTGGGATTTAGGGTTTAGGGTTTAGGGACCCCCAAAAGGACATAAGCATAAGCATTTTCCAGACGTTTTGCATAGCCTCTTGGTTGCTAAGATAGCGGTCTCGCTGCTCGCACAAGATGTGCGACCACGAAAGCTTCCCCATCTACCAAAAAAGGCTGCTCGACGCACTGCGGACTTAATAGTTAGAGTAGGGTTTGGGGCCGATTATACCATAGCTATAATAAGGAGCCCCCCAAAATAATACGGCTCATGAAAAAAATCCTGCATGACCCATAATAAGGAATATACCATAATTCCCATAGTTTAGGCTCCTTAAGGTCATGCGGGATTTATATCATCAGCCGTATTGGTAATTATTTCGCCCCCTATATTACACATTCTTCAGCTGATCCTGAACTTCGCTACTGTCACCGCCTCCCCGAGGAGAACCCCATGTGACGATGCGTCCACTGTCAAGAATGGCAGCAAAGGCGGAATCAGCGGCTTGGATTTGCAATACCTTCTTCAGCTGAGCTTGAACATCACAAATGTCACCACCATAGCGAGAATTACCCCAAGCCACGACGGATCCATCGTCAAGAACCGCACAAAAAGCGCCGCGAGAAGCTTGGAGTTGCTGCACGTTGTTAAGCTGATGCTGCACGTATCTACTGTCACCACCATCGTAAGCCCGACCCCAGCTCACGACAGTTCCATCACACAGAACTGCAGCAAAAGCAGCACCAGAGGCTTGGATCTGCTGAACATTCCTCAGCTGTTCCTGCACCTCACCACTGTCACCACCGCAACCGGCATCGCCCCAAGTCACGACAGATCCGTCGCCCAGAATGGCAGCGAACGCATCGCCAAAATCGCCGCGACAGACTTGGATCTGTTGCACATTCTGCAGCTGATCCTGCACACTACTGCTGTCAGCACCATCGTCCAAATCACCCCAGGTGACGACACCTCCACTCTCGAGGATGGCAGCGAAAGCGGCCCGTGCAGCCTGGATGTGCTGCACCTTCGCCAACTGAGCCTGCGGTTTAGGGTTCAGGGTTTAAGGGTTTAGGGGGTTAGATTTTGGGTAAACCCCAGCCTGCACAGCAGTACTGTTACCACCAGCCCCAGCATATCCCCAAGTGACGACAGATCTATCGTCCAGGATAGCAGCAAAAGCGTGGTTTGTGGCTTGGATCTGCTGCACATTCTTGAGTTGATCCTGCACAGCACTACTGTCACCACCGTCGTCAGAAGCACCCCAGGTCACGACGGATCCATCGTCAAGAACGGCTGCAAAAGCCCTGCCAGAAGATTGTATTTGTTGCACGTTCTTCAGCTGAACATGCACCGCACTACTGTCACCACCAGCGTTAAAATGACCCCAGGTCACCACACTTCCATCTGCAAGAATAGCAGCAAATGCGCGGCCACTGGCTTGGATCTGCTGGACGTCCTTCAGCTGTTCCTGCACAGCACTACTGTCACCTCCGGAGCTGGCATCACCCCAAGTCACGACCGATCCACTTGTAAGAATGGCGGCAAAAGCGCTTCGAGTGGCTTGGATCTGCTCTACATTCTGCAGCTGATCCTTCACACGACTGCAATCACCACCAGTTTCAGTAGCACCCCAGGTCACGACAGACCCGTCGCCAAGGACAGTTGCAAAAGCCAACTGAGAGCTTAAAGCTTGACTTCGGCTTACCTGCAGGGTCAGCAAATCACCGTCCCGCAAGTTGGAATCCTTGATTGTGGCAGATGCATCCTTGGCTGTCAACTTAACCCTAAACCCCTAACCCTAAACCTTATATCCCTAAATCCTCAACAATGCCAAGCATCTAGGACCCTGCCGCACGAGTCCACAAGTCGCCCTTTCCCGACCCCAAGCGCGCTCTGCACCCGAAGCCTGAACGATGCCACCTCTCAAGATTAGGGCTTTAAAGTTAAAGTGTTTAGGGGTCCAGGGTTTATAGGGTTTAGGGCTTTGAACTTTTTTTAAGGCGTTTATCGGTATAAGGCTTATAGGGTTTGGGGTTTGTAGGGTTTAGGGAAGGGATGCCACCTCTTCATCCAAACCTCCTTGCACAACCACTGTCTTCCCACTGAATAACCCAACTTTCAGGGAAAGCGACATACGTGCTGAAGCCCATCCATGGCAGCATACGGCAGTACCAAGTCCGACCCCTAGATGATGGTAGCTAAAATAATCTACATAGAACACTTGAAGGAAGCCGGTTCTAGTTATTAAGGCCCTAACATCCTAAACCCCAAACCCTACCCCTGACCCTAAACTCTGATAGGCCCGTACGCTACCAGGCTTCCGAGTCTGTAAGGCGTGGAGTTCAAGGTGGGTTTATGCGGCGCTACAAAGCTATTTCTACTGCACAGCTCCGAAGCTCTTTAGAGGGGCGTCTCGCTATATTTAGGGTGTCTGGAGGGTCATGTTGCAAAATGATCCGATTCAAATCGGTACTTTGCGGGAGATCGGATCAAAAAACACTCTCCCAGTACCTCCCGTCGTACTGGACGGGTTGGACGAGATGCGGTGCCTACTAGTCTTTGAAAGTTCGCAAGCTCATTCCAGTTCCAAGCATCTTTGGATGGGGGAGTAGTCGCTTCCAGTTCAAGCATTTTGTTGAAAATTCAAGTTTTTCAACAAGACCCAAACCCCATGACCCCCAAAATCCCTCCCTAAATATTGAAGTAAACCCTAAAACCGATGTGACCCCCCCGTCCCAACACTAAACCCTACACCCTCAGGGTGTACCTGCAGCCAAACGTCCTGCAAACTAGTAGCCCTGAGCCGAAAAAGCCCTTGCTTCAAGCATTTGAACCAAAGAAGCCTTTCCAGCCCCGACAGAAGGTCGATCCCCTTTCGGACAAAGGGGTCTCAATCATCCTTTCGGCTCTTCAACCTTGTCTCCCATACAACCGACCCCCCTCACAAAAAACAACCAACATTGAAACCTTCAGTGCAACCTCCCTGGGCTGGACCTCAACTTCATGAGGTGTCCGTCTGACTTCAACAGCTTCACCGGAGAAATCGGGACGAAGCACCAATCCCCAAAACTTGGGTAGTGCCCCCGGTTTGTAACAATCCATTAGGGAGACTTGCTATATACACATACATCTATGTGTATATATGTATATATATACATATGGTCAATACAATCCGACTGTTATACGGAGTGGTGGCAATACATCATCATTCATGAGCCTAGGGGTACTTCTCAGCAGGGGTACTTCTCAGCCACTACCGCCACTACCGAAGATTTAAGAAGATTGTCGAATTATTTGGAAGATTGTTGAAGAAAAACGAATTATTTGGAAGATTGTTGAAGAAAAATGAATTATTTGGAAGATTATTGAAGAAAAACAAATTATTTGGAAGATTGTGGCAGAAATGCGAATTATGTGAGGGTTTCAATTTGAGGCTTAAACACGGTTTAGGGTTTAGGGCTCATGGTTTAGGCTTCCTGGCACGGCTCGAGGACCTGCCAAAATGGAACACCGAGGTTTAGGGTTTAAAGATTCTAGGTCTAGTATTGGTCAGCTTCGGGGCCCACAAAGTTTAGGGTGCCAACTTCCGAGGTTCAGGGTTTAAAGGTTTAGGGTTTAGGGCTTACGGTTGTTCGGGTCTAAAGGTGTAGGGTTTAGGGTTTGGGTGAAAACACCCACTTTGTGGGAGTACTAGAGTTGAAAACAAATATGAGTAATCGAGTAGTGAAGTAATAGAGTAATAGAATAATAGAGTAATAGACTAATAGAGTACTAGAGTATTTGAGTAATAGAGTAATAGAGTAATAGAGTAATAGAACAATAGAGTAATGGAGTAACAGAGTAATAGACTATGTGTGTGGAAAATTGACACCCTTTGCTATGTTCGCGAAGCGAGGAATTTTTTTGTTTTTTATGCAAAATTCATGCAAATGCTTTTGGTGTGAGTGTCTGGAGCAAGCCTTGTAATTAGTGTGTGTGGAGTACTAGAGTTGAAAACAAATATGGATGTTCGCGAAGCGAGGAAATTTTTTGTTTTATATGCAAAATTCATGCAAATGCTTTTGGTGTGAGTGTCTGGAGCAAGCCTTGTAGTGTGTGTGGAGTACTAGAGTTGAAAACAAATATGGATGTTCGCGAAGCGAGGAAATTTTTTGTTTTTTATGCAAAATTCATGCAAATGCTTTTGGCGCGAGTGTCTGGAGCAAGCCTTGTAGTGTGTGTGGAGTACTAGAGTTGAAAACAAATATGGATGTTCGCGAAGCGAGGAAATTTTTTGTTTTTTTATGCAAAATTCATGCAAATGCTTTTGGTGCGAGTGTCTGGAGCAAGCCTTGTAATTAGTGTGTGTGGAGTACTAGAGTTGAAAAAAATATGGATGTTCGCGAAGCGAGGAAATTTTTTTGTTTTTTTATGCCAAATTCATGCAAATGCTTTTGGTGCGAGTGTCTGGAGCAAGCCTTGTAGTGAGTGTGGAGTACTAGAGTTGAAAACAAAATATGGATGTTCGCGAAGCGAGGAAATTTTTTGTTTTTATATGCAAAATTCATGCAAATGCTTTTGATGCGAGTGTCTGGCGTCTGGAGCAAGCCTTGTAGTGTGTGTGGAGTACTAGAGTTGAAAACAAATATGGATGTTCGCGAAGCGAGGAAATTTTTTGTTTTTTTTGCAAAATTCATGCAAAATGCTTTTGGTGCGAGTGTCTGGAGCAAGCCTTGTAGTCTTCCCTGTTCTACGTAAGACTGCTGCATGCTTTTAAATTCTTCTAAATTCTTCTAGATTCGTCGGAATTCTCCAATTTTCTTCCAAAATCTTCCGGTTTCTACCTGTCTGTCAAGACATGCCTGGTTCCCAACACCATTTTCTTTCATTTGTACACACACACGGTATGCCCCATTTCTTCGTTTTTCTACCTTTTTCTACCTTTTATTCGGTTGAGGTTTGCTTTGTTTTTCTCTTTTTTTCCCCTTTCTACCGGCATGCTTGGGGGAAGGAAATGCTGCCCGATTTTCAGCCCCTCCCCCCCCCCTCCCCTAAGCCATACGTTTAGGGCCTAGGGTTTAGGGCCTTAGGTTTAGGGCCTAGGGTTTGGGGCCTTAGGTTTAGGGCCTTACGCTTAGGGCCTAGGGTTTAGGCCTAGGGTTTAGGGCCTAGGGTTTGGGGCCTTAGGTTTAGGGCCTAGGGTTTGGGGCCTTAGGTTTAGGGCCTAGGGTTTAGGGCCTTACGTTTAGGGCCTAGGGTTTAGGGCCTCTGGTTTAGGGCCTAGGGTTTAGATGTATGTATATACGTGTGTATGTATGTATGTTTGTATGTATGCATGTATATGTATGTATGTATGTATGTATGTACATGTGTGTGTAGGTGTGCAGGTGTGTATGTTCGTATGTGTAGGTGTTTATGTGTGTGTGTGTCTGTGCGTGTATGCATGTGCTTATGTATGTATGCATGTATGGATGTATCTGCCTATGTATGTATGTATGTATGTATGTACCTATGTATGTACTCATTTACACACACATACAAATGTATACATAATTGCGCATACGTATATACATGCATGTGTATATATTTATAGGTGCGTATATATAGATATATATGAAGATACACAAACATGTCTGTATATATATATATATATATATGTATACATGTCTGTATCTATATATATATGTTTGTGTATGTATATACATACACATGTATGTATATACGTGTGTGTCTACCTATATGTAATATCTGTAAACAGATATAAATATATGAAGAATCGCCATTAAGGTCATCACCAACCTCGCCATAATTATTAAAACCATCATCATGCTCGTCATAATTATCAAACCACCATCATCGTCTTCATAGCCCTAGTCTTCTTCGTAGAACCCAAGTTTTATAATCATCAACATCATCATCATATATCATCATACACATCGCCAACGACATATTCACAATCGTCATCATAATCAGCATCGGCCATCATCAGTCATCGTTGTTATCATCCACATAGAACGTCGTTATAGTCATCATCATAAACATCGAATCATCAATGAGATAGAAGCCAAGAAGCTGGAATAATTACCAGTACTTTTGCTCAGGGCTCAAGGCTCCTTGTTTTTACTGTTACACATCCCGGCGTTCACGGCTTTGAAACATGCGACAATAATCAACAACATGTTGTTACGAAACAGAGTCTACTTAATGTATTTCCGAACAGGGTGAGAATTGTAATTTCCCATAGGATTTGTGCTTGGAATCCAAGAAAAACAAGGGTGCGAATTGTAATTTTCCCATAGGATATGTATTTCCGAACAGGGTGCGAATTGTAATTTCCCATAGGATTTGTGCTTGGAATCCAAGAAAAACAAGTGTGCGAATTGTAATTTCCCATAGGATGCTGTACCTGGATGCCAAGAAACAGAGTCTACTTAATGTATTTCCGAACAGGGTGCGAATTGTCATTTCCCATAGGATTTGTACTTGGAATCCAAGAAACACAAGCGCTACTCAGGGTGCGAGCGGGTGCGAATTGTAATTTCCCATAGGATATGTATTTCCGAACAGGGTGCGAATTGTAATTTCCCATAGGATTTGTGCTTGGAATCCAAGAAAAACAAGGGTGCGAATTGTCATTTCCCATAGGATATGTATTTCCGAACAGGGTGCGAATTGTAATTTCCCATAGGATTTGTGCTTGGAATCCAAGAAAAACAACGGTGCGAATTGTAATTGCCCATAGGATATGTATTTCCGAACAGGGTGCGAATTGTCATTTCCCATAGGATTTGTGCTTGGAGTCCAAGAAAAACAAGGCTGCGAATTGTAATTTCCCATAGGATATGTATTTCCGAACAGGGTGCGAATTGTAATTTCCCATAGGATTTGTGCTTGGAATCCAAGAAAAAAAAGGGTGCGAATTGTAATTTCCCATAGGATGCTGTACCTGGATGCCAAGAAACAGAGTCTACTTAATGTATTTCCGAACAGGGTGCGAATTGTAATTTCCCATAGGATTTGTACTTGGAATCCAAGAAACACAAGCGCTAATCAGGGTGCGAGCAGGTGCGAATTGTAATTTCCCATAGGATATGTATTTCCGAACAGGGTGCGAATTGTAATTTCCCATAGGATTTGTGCTTGGAATCCAAGAAAAACAAGGCTGCGAATTGTAATTTCCCATAGGATGCTGTACCTGGATGCCAAGAAACAGAGTCAACTTAATGTATTTCCGAACAGGGTGCGAATTGTAATTTCCCATAGGATTTGTGCTTGGAATCCAAGAAAAACAAGGCTGCGAATTGTAATTTCCCATAGGATGCTGTACCTGGATGCCAAGAAACAGAGTCTACTTAATGTATTTCCGAACAGGGTGCGAATTGTAATTTCCATAGGATTTGTGCTTGGAATCCAAGAAAAACAAGGGTGCGAATTGTAATTTCCCATAGGATATGTATTTCCGAACAGGGTGCGAATTGTAATTTCCCATAGGATTTGTGCTTGGAAGCCAAGAAAAACAAGGGTGCGAATTGTAATTTCCCATAGGATATGTATTTCCGAACAGGGTGCGAATTGTAATTTCCCATAGGATTTGTGCTTGGAATCCAAGAAAAACAAGGGTGCGAATTGTAATTTCCTATAGGGTATGTATTTCCGAACAGGGTGCGAGCTGGCGGTTTCAGCTGGGGGAAACAAGCAGAAGTCTAGAAAAGTGTTTGAATTCTCCGCAGATACAACGAAGAATTTCGAAGATTTACGAAGATCTAAGAGGAATGGTCTAGAAAAGTGTTTGAAGTTCTCCGCAGATACAACGAAGAATTTGGAATAATTTCGAAGAATTTCGAAGATTTACGAAGATCTGAGAAGAATGGTCTAGAAAAGTGTTTGAAGTTCTCCGCAGATACAACGAATAATTTGGAATATTTTGGAATAATTTCGAATAATTTCGAATAGTTTCGAATAATTTCGAAGATTTACGAAGATCTAAGAATAATGGTGAAGAACCTGGAGGAATGAAGAATATTATGGAAGTTTACCGAAGAAAACTGAATATTTCCGAATATTTAAGCAGAAATGCAAACATTTCTGAATATTGTTGAATAGGGTTAAACACACTGAGAAGTACCCTTCTGAGAACCCTCCCTATCCTCATAGAAGACCTAAGATCCCTAAAGCAACCCAGAAACCTTAGAAGTCCTAAAATCCGAACCGAAACCTAACGGCAACCCTCATGGTCCGAACACCCTAAACAAACCACATCAAAGCGCCTTGCGTTCCTAGAATTCCTAATCATTAAATTCCTAAGATCCCTGAACCCTAAACCCCTTCTAGCAACCCTTAACTTCTTAGAATCCCTCCACACTAGACCCTTGACTTCCTTAAACCCCTTAACAAACCCCTAGAAACCCTGCACTTCCTGGGATCCCTAAACCCGCCCTAACACTCTAAACCCCCTAAACCTTCAAAGAAGCCCTCAAAGAACGGGTCGACCAATTCACTGGACACGCACACCATGATCTGGTACCAATACCCGTCTCTGAGGTGGCCGCAGGACGTGTAGCTCCTGGCGGCTTCCGGCGCATTGCCTGTCACCCAGACACATGGCCTGCGAGTATTGGCGTTCTCGACCACATGCTCTTTCCGCGGGGTCGTGCCAGGCAGATACGTGCAGAGGGAGTTGGCTGCAGCACCTGACTCGAACACAACACACATAACAGTGCACCCTCTTTCCCTCCGCCAACCCAGAGCCTCCCGGTCGTGCACGACGACCCCAAGCATCGAAGTGAAGAACGCGAGAGTGCCGTACTCGTGGTCGTAGATGTCTCCCCCAAGTTTAGGCACGTATGTCCACCCGTGGGCAGCATCGATTTTCAGGTTCCCTGCACTGTGGCCATGGGTCATGCAGCTCGAGGGACCCTGATCCCTAAACCCTGAACTTCCTGAGATCCCCACAACCCTCAACCCTGAACCCCAAACCCCAATGCCTAAACCCTGAACTTCCCGAGATCCCTAAACCCTCAACCCGGAACCCTAAACCCCAATCCCCTAAACCGTGAACTTGCTGAGATCCCGAAACCCTCACCCCTGAACTCCCTAAACCCTGAACTTCCTAAGATCCCCAAAACCCTGAGCCCCTAAACCCTAAACTCTAAATCCTAAACCCTAAACCCTAAATCCTAAACCCCAAACCCCTAAACTCTAAATCCTAAACCCTAAACCCTGAACTTCCTGACATCCCCTAAGCCCACTTCTCCCATCGCAGCTCAGCTGCCGGTCTCTCGGTCGGTACACTCATGGAGGCCTTTGGCTTTCGGGCTTCGAAGGGTCCCGCGTTTAGGGCTTCAGGGGCTTTGGGGTTTAGGGGTTTTGGGGTTTTGGGGCTTTGGGGTTCAGGGTGTAGGGTTTAAGGGTTTAGGGTTTAGGGGTTTGGGGGTTTAGAGGGTTTAGGGGTTTAGGAGTTTAGGGTTTAGGCAGGTCCCGGGTTTAGGGCTTTACAGGAAAATAGTGACTAGTGGTTTTCTCATGGTTTTCTATAGGAGACTTCTACATAGTGGCTTAGCGGACGTGTAGCGCGACTTGCAGTTACGGCAAATATTGAACTGCAGTAGTACTTGGGAGCCCTTTTGACTTAGTAAGTAGGGTTAGTAAGGTAAGTTATGGGGATTATAATAGGGTTTCTAGGGGATACTAAGTAGACTTACTAAGTCAAAAGGGCCTCCAAGTAGTATCGGACCACGAAGGTGAGTTGAGGGTTCGGGCCATTGGGGCGAGTGAAAGTGGCAACAATGGCCCGTTTTGTCGCAGTATATGAAAGCATTCCAACTACGGTTGATGATATAAATCCTGCATTACCTTAAGGACCCTATACTATGGGAATTATGGTATATTCCTTATTATGGGTCATGCAGGATTTATATCATCAACCGTATGTACTAAAGCTCCCATACAAGAGAACCTGTTTACCAACCCTTATGTAAACCCCGGCAAAACCCCGACAAAACTCATTCAAATCAGTTTACGGCACTCCTTTGTTTGGCAAACCGACCTGGAGAACCCCAAAGCCCCGGAAGAAGGCCTCAACACCCAGAGAGCCCAACTGCCCTGTGATTAATTAATTCAGGAATACACCTTAAAATATGTAGGGGTCTTCATGTTACAGTTTAAGCTATACCATATTCCTTGATTAACTGATTTTGGACTTTCTGGGTATTTGGAATAGGTTTTGGGATACGTTGTAATACAACTATGATGAGGAGGCCTTATAAACCGTACCAGTAATTGGTAGCGAAGTCTCGATATGACTATAACCTTGGACGCTTTGGGTATCTTTCCTGAAGGCACTTCTGGGTTCTTGTTAAGGAACTCAACCTACTTTGCCCTAACACAAAGCCACATTATGTACCAGACATGCTTCTTGCGGTGACTTAGACTTAAACTAATGTTCCTTAACAAGAGGCCAGTCTAAGGATGCGTCTGGGGTCGGTAGGCCTGGGCTTGTCGGGCTCCTTGGAATGGTTAAGGGGTTTGGACATATTGCAGTCTCCCAGTGCCACACCGAAAATGTAGATTTGAATCATACCTATACCCACAACTCCACACTCCATGTCAGGCAGACCGCTCAAACCTATCAGGCTCCTAGACACCAAACTCCAAATGCCAGTCCTGATCCTATACTGCTTACACCCCCAAATTCAAACCTCCCCTGAACTGCCAAGCGCTAAACAAAGAAGTTCAATGATTCTGCCAAATTCCACACTCCAGACCTTATCCTCTCAATGCTTAAACCCGACAGCCCCAATCCTAAACAGAACCTTCCCACGGTTCCTTGCTTAGGGTATAGAGTTTCCGTAATCCCCAACCCCACGCTCTCAATCCCTAAACACTGAATTCTCAAGCAAGAACCCTTAGAACCACGACGGAAACAGGAGCCCTGATTAAGCAACACCTGTGGAACTGTGAAGCCCTATCAGAATCCGTGTACATGAAAAAGCCCTCATAGAACCCATACGAGATCTAACCGCTGAAAGGCGCCCTAAACACCAAACCCTACATGTAAAACCCACAACTCTACTCTCCTCATAGGGATCCTTAGGGGTGTAGGGGGGAGGGGTGTAGGGGACTATACTTCCTTAAATAGGCCTTATTAGTCCTTATTATGGGCCTTAAGGCCCCCTACCCCCCCTCCCCCTACACCCCTAAGGATCCCTATGATCTCCCCCATGGCAAGCAACAAGTCGCCTTTGAGATCGCCATATAGGGAAACATACATTCGAAGGGGCCCCCTGTAGTAGTGACTATAAGGATTATAGTAGGGCCCAAGTACATTCCTTTTATACCACTATTACAGGGTGGGGGCCCCTTCTAAAACATACAGCAAAAAATCTATGAAAATGACTCAGCAACTCCCATGGGCCCAACTCTTTCATCTACGCCCTATAGACCCTACAATCTAAACCTTAAGTCCCAAAGCCTGCCTTAACCCTGAATAGCCTACCTGTTCAAGGACATATATAAGGAAATCATAACAAGGAACCCGAAAAAAGTATGTTATTCAGGGTTAAGGTAAACCCCAAACCCCAACCTCCAAGCCCTAAAACCAGTAAGTTGGGACCATGGGGCAGATTGCCATGCAGTCCTCTGGCGAATCCTGCGATGCCCCGATCGGGCAGTTTGAGGGCCCTAGACTTAGACTTTCAGGCTCAGGCTGTAGACTTTAGAATTTAAGGCTGAGGGTCTAGTGCTCAGGGTTGGGGTCTAGAGTTTAGGGTTTAGGATTTAGGTTTAGGCTTTAGGGCTTAGGGTGCAGAGTTCGGGGTTTCAGGTTTAGGGTTCAGGGTGTGGGGCAAGATGGTGCTTGCAGGAGGGTTTTGGGGTGTGTGTTTTTCGCGTAAACGACTTTCGGAGCGCTGAAGCACTGCGGAACGATCGTTACTATCGATGATTTTTGGCCCCGAAAATCGGTGTTTAGGGATCAG
>CAJNDT010000902.1:733437-825977 GCA_905221615.1 Symbiodinium sp. CCMP2592
ACAAATGTCTTCTAAGATTCAATAAGATTCAATAAGATTTTTTGGGGCGGTCTGGAGTCGTGTCCCTTTTAAAAATGATGAACCAATAAGATTCAATAAGATTCAATAAGATTTAATAAGATTCAATAAGATTAAATAAGATTTAATAAGATTCAATAAGATTTAATAAGATTCAATAAGATTTTTCCGGGGCGTGCCACAATTGTACAAATGTCTTCTAAGATTCAATAAGATTCAATAAGATTTTTTGGGGCGGTCTGGAGTCGTGTCCCTTTTAAAAATGATTAACCAATAAGATTCAATAAGATTCAATAAGATTTAATAAGATTCAATAAGATTCAATAAGATTTAATAAGATTCAATAAGATTTAATAAGATTCAATAAGATTCAATAAGATTTAATAAGATTCAATAAGATTTTTCCGGAGCGTGCCACAAGTGCCACAAATGTCTTCTAAGATTCAATAAGATTCAATAAGATTTTTTGGGGCGGTCTGGAGTCGTGTCCCTTTTAAAAATGATGAACCAATAAGATTCAATAAGATTCAATAAGATTTAATAAGATTCAATAAGATTCAATAAGATTTAATAAGATTCAATAAGATTTTTCCGGGGCGTGCCACGAGTGCCACAAATGTCTTCTAAGATTTTGCCGGGCCGATCTTCCAGAAAAGGCTTCATGATAAAATGCTGCTGGGGCTGGGGCTGCTGGGGCGGCTGGGGCGGCTGGGGCTGCTGGGGCTGCTCGGCCTGCTGGGGCGGTTCGAGCTGGGTGAAGGCAGGGAGAAAAGGGGTTGGGGGAGGGTGTAGTGAAGTAGAGGAGGGTCCGCCCCACCCGCCAGTCCCCCAGCCCACGCCCAGCCTTCCCTGCGAGCCGCGACCGAGCAGAAAGCCTGTAAATACCGCGTTAAAACAACGGCCAGGGATCCCACACATCTGCGGGCAAAATCTGGCGGAAGTGATCCGCCACCGAGCAAAAAGCCTGTAAATACCGCATTAAACAAAAGGCCAGGGATTTCACACATCTGTTGGCAAAATCTGGCGGAAGTGAGTGCTGCTCACTTCCGCCAGATTTTGCCAACAGATGTGTGAAATCCCTGGCCCTTTGTTTAATGCGGTATTTACAGGCTTTTTGCTCGGTGGCGGATCACTTCCGCCAGATTTTGCCCGCAGATGTGTGGGATCCCTGGCCGTTGTTTTAACGCGGTATTTACAGGCTTTCTGCTCGGTCGCGGCTCACTTCCGCCAGATTTTGCCAACAGATGCGGTGGTGGGCTGGGGTTGGGGGCTGGGGCCCGCAAGGGGTGTCCCATTAGGTTTTGAAGAAACGCGGATCCCAAAATCACGGATCGCAAAGAGTGTTTCCCTGCAGGTTGTATTAAAAATAGGTTCCCAAATCATGAGCCGCAAGGGCTCCCCCTACGGCTGTCCAAAAACTCGCAGCTCGCAAGGGGTGTCCGGTGCCTGTCCCCATACCAAAATCATCAAGTCGCAAGGGGTGTCCCCCGAAAGTAGGGGGTGGGTCGGGTGGGGGGGGGTGGGGTCGGCTGGGGCTGGCTGGGGCTGACGATGCGGCATCTTGGAATTGGGCTGGGCTGGGGGGGGATGGCCAGTCCCCGGCTCAATCACCCCAGTGTGGATTGCTTTTCCCTTTTCCTAAATTTGGGCTCTCCTTTTTTGAAAAAACATTACCGAAACAAACTTGACCAGACTGAGCCAGGTTTTCTCTTGTTTTGCTTCCAAGCAGGAGGCGACGTTGTGATTCGCTTTCTTGTGAAGAAGTTTTGAGCCAAGACGCACAACAACAGACTTGCACAAAACAGTCACCAAGCAAACACAAACAAGTAGCAACATGCCAAACGCATGCGAATACTGAAATTGACTAATAGCATCACCCCACTAATACAGGTTAATGTGAGGGTCCTTCTGGCCCGGTGTGCCTAGTTGATGCGTGCTTCCTGTGCTTATTCGGGCTGTATCAAAAAAATGGTGGCTTAATTAATGACTAGTGCGTTCTTTGTTGGGCCGACTGATTTTTTGTATTTCTCTTCTACGACTGTCCTACTACTGTACTATTGCAATACTAATGCACTGCTGTACAGGAGTGTAGGCCGGACGAAAAAGTTTTCAACATAAAAGGTTTTAGTGTTGGTATCTTGGAGTGATCGTGGTTTGGACTTTGGTCGTGCCCACACCCCGCTAAACAGCTCCAGGTACTCCCACACCCTTGTAATGTACCCCTACTGTACTACCACTTTACTACTACCCTCTTACTACTGTACTTCTGTAATACTATTGCACTGCTACTGTACTACTAAATATGGTACTACTATTGTACTCCTGCATTACTACTGTGCTATTACTTGTACTACTACTGTACGACACACCACTGCACCGCTCGAATCCATGTGGGGAAGGCATGTCAAGGAAACCCTAAACCTTTAGACTCGATCACAACCCCCAACTTAAATTGATAAACTACTTTGAAAACAAATACAAACAAATTTGTAGACGTAGAACAGCAGGAAGCCAGGTTGAACAGCAGAATGCCATTTATCATTTGACTCAATCACAACCAAAAATATTTATATTGATGAAATAATAACTTCAAAAGCAAATAAACAACAAATTTGTAGACGTACAGCTGCAGGAAACCAGGTAGAACAACAGGAAGCCGTTTGACTCAATCACAAACAAAAACTTATAATTCACAAAAATATATTTTTTACACCAGAAAAATAGACATTTAAAAGCTTTTAAAAACAAAAAAATATTAAAAACAACTTTTAAATACAAAAAAACACTTTTAAATACAGAAAAAAGCTTTTAAACACAAATAAAGCCAACCACTAACAAAAATAAGATTTTGGGTTCCTTTCATATAAGCCTTGTTGATCTAAACCCTGTGGTTCTGGTTCGGCGCAAAAGGTCAAGGAAATAACCTACCTTTTTTTAGGACTTATATGAGGAAATCATGATAAAGGAAACCCGAAAAGGTATGTCATTCAGGGTTAAGGTAGGGTTTAAGGGCTTTGAGTTGGGGGCTTTCGGGTTAAGTCTAGGGCTGCGTTCCAATCACCTTCTTACTTGCAGGCTGGTTGAGCTAGTGATGATTCTGATGTAGCTTACCAGGCGCATAGACGAGCATTTGAATGCTGGAAACGAGTCTCTATTGAATGCTTCATTTTTGAGATATGCATGCAAAAGCACAACTACCGGAGGATAAGCAGCAAGTGTTTGCATAAACAGCCAGTTCTATCCCCACTTGGGATTAAGAATTTTCATCTTATAAACCTCAAACCTTAAGGCCGTAAGCCCTAAAACCTAAAAATGAAGGATGTCCAGCCTCCCCACATCTTGTCTCCGTCCCGACACCGAGCAACGTTCAGTTCAGGTTTGTTCTAGGTCATGGTTTCCCTTTTGGGGCCATTCCCAGCGAACTAACATTGGGCAATATAAGGGCCTAAATATGCCTAAAAAGTTCCCAATATTACCCTGCGATGCTTTAAAAAACATCTATAGCATAGTTTGCCCTAGAATCCCATCTACTCGTAATTAGTAAGGCCCCTATATTCCCTGAATTACCTATAGTCTCCATTGTAGTTCCTTTTTTGGGTTAACCAAAATCTCTATTATAGGGTCCTAACCATAAAACTGGCTGACCAAAGCTCTAAGGGTATGATGATGCAGCCAAACCCTAAACCACTGAACTCCTAATCCCTGAACCCTACACCTCGTGCGGACCCAAAAAGGAACTACAATGGAGACTACAGGTAAAGCAACCGTTTCACAGCAGCCCGGAGGTCGAGGAAGTCAGTCTTTAAGCAACCCCTAAGTGTCAATGTACCTAACTAGGGGTTCCTTTAAGGGTACTTTAAGGGTTGCTATAAGGGTTCTATAAGGGATCTATAAGGGATCTATAGAGGATATGGGAGTTTCCGAAAATTAGGGGTACCTTATTTTGGGGGCCCTTATAATAAGGATCCCCTATTTTCGGAAACTCCCATATAGTATATACATTGGCCTTAATGTAGTCCCTATATAGGTACGTTGGGGCTCATGTATCTCTATTTGGGTACATGGACCCTGAACCAGAAGGCGCTCCAGGCTCGATAACACAAGCATTACTTGGAGGTTCATAGGGTTATAAGTAGGGTAACTATACTTATAAGCCATATCAGGGGACTTATGAGCCCACTTATAACTACCCATGAACCTCCAAGTAGGGCGATATAGAATACTATTAGGTAATCCCAAAAAGGAACTACTATGGGGCCTCTGGGAAAACTCTCAACCCTAGGGCCTTACTTTTGGCTAGTAGGGAGTGGAAGAAGGGTAGTAATAGTAGATGTAAGCAAAACCAACGAATTTTCGAAGACTCCAGAACCCGCCAATTTTAAGCCGCCCCTCGTGCCCACGGTCTCACTTTTTTCTGCCTAAGAAGGCAAGGGACTTTGGAAAAAAGAAATAGTAGTTACACTTGTCCCCCATTCCTCATTCCCTGCTAACCAAAGGTAAGGGGCTCAACGACTTAGGAGCGTTGCATGAAGGGTGGTGTAGCCACTGCGAGAATCCTGCAAGAGATCCTTCCGAAGTCTAAAGCTTAGTAGCTGAGTAGGTAACCGGTAACCTTTAACCTTCTGGGGTTTATAGAATCCTACTATAACTCAAAAGGTTAACCTTTTTTGGGCTGGGGTACTCGGCCCCTAAGAAAGCCACCATGTACCGGACACAGCATCGCCCTCTTCTTGGCGGCACAAAGCCCGAGCCACGGATTTCTAGAGGGCCTTGCTGGCCTGAGTGCTTTAATGCTTTGAGACCCTAAAGTGAACCCTAGAAAGTTGGAACATAGATTGAGGATGGTTCATGCTGGGATTCCCTATGCTATGCTTTAAGAGCATGAGGCTAATGATGTTCCAACTTTCCGGCTTCTACTGTAAACCCTGACAAACCCTTACAAACCCTAAAAAGCCCTGAACCCTAAACCCACTGTGGGTTTTAGGTTTAGCAGCGGGTTTCAGATTTTAGGGTTTATGGGGATTGAGCGAGCATGGAGGGTCCTGGAAGGTTTGGGTTTGCGGCTTTGAGTAGGTCGATTTTGGGTGGCCCTTAGGCCGTAAACCCTATAGCAGGCCCTGGTGAGGGAGCTTTCAGCGATCAGAGATCGGATTATGGTTCGTGGGCTTCCCGCAGTCTTGGTCTGGAGTAATGTTGGACAACGTAGGGGCGCAGTAACATCCCGTCATAGTCCCGAAGCTGCTTCGAGTATAATCTACCCCCATCTCCCACACCCTTCCACAAAACAAGGATTAAATTCCAGTTACTTTGGTTGTGGGAGCTTCGGCATTCAGGCGCCAACATCCTTGTCATGGCACATCAGCATTGCTACCCTTTCACGCCTGCTAGCTGATCTGTGTTACATACTTTCAGGCTTTTAACTATTTTCATAAGTTGCCGAAGTATAACACCACGCACGATCCATGTAAGTGAGCTGAATCCGTCTAATCCGCAAACCCCGAACCCTTTCCAGCCGAACCCTGAGCCACAAAGTCCTTCTTCAATCCTAAACCCGAAACCACTCTCGAACCACCAACCCTACATGGGAGTTTCCGAAAATCGTGAAACTAAATTTATTACCCTAAATAATAGGATCGTTACTATAAGGACCCAAAAAAAAGGTGCCCCCAATTTTCGGCAACCCCCATATCCTCTCGATCCCCAAACCCGAACATTAACTTCCGGAGCCATTGCCTCGCAGTTACAGGAGGCTAGGCAACAGCAGGCAAAAGAGTGTGGGTGCGTCGACGCGCTGTATCGCTGCGTCTCGTTCTATTCTTCTATGTGTGATCAGTAGCAGTTTCATCTGTCTGTATACACAAGCGTGTGTGTGTGTGTGGGTGTGTGCGTTTACATGCGTGCCTCTACAGATATGCCCTGCTATTACATACATTCTTTATATGCACACATTATGTTCGTATATATGGGCACAGGTGCAAACAGACGAAGCCCTTTGACATGCATGTGAGATTAGCTTGCGCTACCGCTACTTCAGCAGTGCACGGAGTGTAAGCACAGAAGGCAGTACATGTTTTCGGCATGATGGGTGGCCAGTGTGGATGGCTCGCAAGCGAGCTTCAAGCGGGAAAATCGTGCGGCTGGAGCAAGTCTGCGGCTGACGCGATGTTGCTTGAAGCGCTATGGGCTGGAATGATCTTGTTTCTGAGTATCGGGTGCAGTTATGGGCTTAGCATGAACGAAGCGCCCACATTTGCTTTCTCCTGGTGCTTCCTCCCCCGGGACGTGATGAGCGTGCTTGCAGTCCTCACAGCATGTGCCGTGTTTTCCTATGCAGCTTCCTGCTCTCCTGAAGGCAAAGCAGGCGTCCAGAATGGCAGCCCGTTGAACGAATCCACAAGAGCAGAAGCACAGAGTCAGACCTGCAAGGGTGCAGTCGTCAGTTTGCTCACCACTTGCAATGTGACACTTTCCTCGTTCCCTGAGCGAAGTTTCCTTCACAATCCGATGGAGGCGAAGATCCATCATTCCAAGGAGGCGAAGTCTCGCAAAGGAATTCCAGTACAGCACACCAGTGTCAAGAGCGATGCGTGCGAATCGGTAAAGTCGGTGACGACTGGAGATTGCTGGGTGTTGGTGGAGTACCCGAGTACTGCCAAGGAAGAGAGCCTCAGCACGCAGGTGGGCGATCGCAGTTTGATTCACGAAGGTGCAACCATCGAAGTCGAGGATTGGGTCGATGTGAGCTCGGCAGATGGCTTGAGCGTCGACGAGGAGAACTGGGTTGATTTGAGTCGTGAAGATGGCTGGATTCACGTGAGCCCTGACACAGAGGATGACGGATGGATGATTCTCGGCCTGTAGGTGCGGATCCTCAAGCACAAAGCCGAATGTCACCAGAGTTCCGGATAGCGAGAGTGCAAGCACCAGGTGTGCACAAACCCATCATGCCTGTGTAAGTAACTTGATACATGTATACCGATGTACACTCATGTTTATGAAGCATTAACATTGAAGTTTCCGAAAATAGGGGACCCTAATTAACATAATATAGTACCGTCAATAGTAGGATCCTGTTTATGAGGAATCCAAGATAAGGTACCCCTAACTTGCGGAAACTACCACATCTGGTTTGTTGATAGTTTGGAGCTTCCGTTCCCTGAACCTCAACCTTTAGGCAAAAGCCCTCGATCTGCTGTCGGAAGGCTGAAATGCGTTCCTGCAGCTGCTCTGCTGAAAGGATGTCCTCTCTCTGCACATCATGTATACGGCATGTGTCAGTTGATGTCTGTGATGTATGTAAGTGTATGTACGCATATACACATAGGCATGCACACACACATTGGTGTGTAGCAGCAGATGCGGAGAGAGTCATACTGTATTTTCCAGCGGGTTTCTTGGACCCCCAGAAGACTTTAAAGCTTGGCCACACGAAAGCGCCGTGGCTTAGCACATCTTTGCGCTTGTCGCGCTGGCGTCCCTCGGCGCGATGCTGACAGCAGTGGCCCTATCCTACAGCCTTGACAAGCTTAATGGTTCTTCTGTTGATGGTATAAATCCTGCATTACCCATAAAAAGGAATATGCCATTATTCCCATAGTTTAGGGTCCTTAAGGTCATGCAGGATTTATATCATCCACCGTTCCGTACAGCATGTTGTTCAGGTATACACAGAACCACGTGCTGCCTGCCAGTCATTTGCAGGTGGTGTTCTGCATGTGCATGTGGGTGTATGTCTATTTGCGTGCGGTTGTGTGCTCCATCTCACTCTCTCTCTCTCTCTCTCTCTCACACATATGCATGTGCGTGTGTGGGTGTATGTATATGCAAGCATACACACAACTCTCTCTCTCTCTCTCTCTATATATATATATATGTCTATTTATACATATATTACGTCTGACATAGTTGAATATGAACTGCCGATGTTCTACATGCTTATGTTTGCATTTTGTTCTGTATGCCTGCCTGCCTATTCGTCTGTCCGTCCGTCTGTATGTCCATCCGACTGTCTGCCTGCATGTATGCATGCATGCTTGCATGTATATATGTGTAATTAGTTTGGGTATGTACTCATGTACCACGACGCAGCAATATCACAGTCATTTCCCCAAGCCGAATGCTTCAAATAAAGTTTCTTCACTTGGGTCCAGCGCTGCGCAGCATTGCGGGTTGTCGTCTTTTAATTGCACCCGTAATGCATCTGAGCTCCTTGCTCCGTGCAGCAGCCGGACTTTGTCTCATGGAAAGAGTGCAAGACCTACAAACCCCGAACCCTACATGCCACAAGCCCTAATAAACCCTGTGAATCCATATGCCTACGCCTCGAGTCCAGCCCTGGAAATACCCTAAACCCTTCATCCGCAAAACCCCCAAATGCCCTATAAACCCTTTAAGCCCTCAGCCCTGTATAACCATAACTCTGCTGATTGCTGAGCTCTTCGTAATCCTCGTCTTTATGCCCACGATCACCAACATCGGCGTCACCATCGTCGTTATCGCCCGACGCGTCACATGAGTCACCATCGTAAGCAAACATGCTCACAATCATCATAGTTATCGTCGTCACTGTCTGGACTTCAAGAATTACTTGTAATTACTACGTTTGCCTCAGGGTTCCGATACTATCTATTTATACAGTATGTTATACCCTAAACTCATCTTCCTGTGATCAAGGCAGTATACTGCCATCCGTAGATATCCAGCACAAGATGTTCAAAGCGTTGTGCCCGAAGCAGTTAAGCAATCTTAGCATCTCGAACGCGTGAAGCACTATAACCGCAGAGCATAAGACCTCCAGGAAGCTGTGAATTGAAGACATGCAACGAGTAAAGGTTTTTGGAGCAGGGTTTTCGGGTTCCACGTACCGTTGGGATGTTGGTTTCGGAGCTGCTGAATGCAACGCCCAAGTCAAGCCAAAAGTTTTCCGGCCCATATGAGGGACACTAGTACAGGGGCATCACCAAGATTATTTGGGGGGTTCCCGATTATGATTATAGTATAATGGGCCCCAAAACCTGTACTTATTCCGGCCCCTAATTATGGTACAGTACCCTTATAGATCCCTCATAGCAACGCTTACATAGACCCCTTTAAAGGGAGCCCTGCTCTAATCCATCAAGGCCCCTTTAAAGTTTCCATTGCAGAGAACTGGCCGTAGTTTCCAGACCCCTAAACCCTAAACCCCTAAACCCTAAACGCTAAACCCTAAACGCTAAACCCTAAACCCTAAACCCTAAACCCCTAAACCCCTAAACCCTAAACCCCTAAACCCTAAACCCAGTTTTCGAGCCAAGGTCTGCTACCAAGGACACGCAGGTCTGCAGCCGAGAATGGCCCCCGAAGTTTCTGCTTATTTCCTATTCCCTTAGGGGGGGGGGGGTTAGGGTTTAGGGTTTAGGGGTTTAGGGTTTAGGGTCTAATTAGGGTTTAGGGTTTTATGGGTTTTAGGGTTTAGGGGTTTTAGGGTTTAGGGTCTAATTAGGGTTTAGGGTTGAGGGTTTGGGGCCAATACTATTCTCAAAGGTTCCTGATTGTATTTACACTATAACATCCCGCAACTATGGATGTTCGGTATGTGGGACTTTGGAACCTGTCATGTGTTCCCTTATTGGGCCTTGTGGGATGTTTTTTGTTTTACGAATTGTAACATTAACTGTGTAAAGGCTTTACAGGGCCAACGTCACTTTGGCGATAACCCCCATATAGAAACCTTGATAGAAAGCGTTACAAGAACCGGTTGAAGCAGCCGTTGTATGAATCCTATATCTATGGCAACCCTATCATTGCACTGTAAGAAGTTGCCCGAGAAACCTTATTGTTGTAGCTTGCCGAACTGAGAGCCCTTGTGGGGGCTTGTCCTGTCACCCTAAACCCTAAACGCTAAGCCCTGAACCCTAAAACCCTAACCCCTAAACCCTGAACCCAAACCCTATAAGCCCTAACCCTGAACACTGAAACCTAAGCCCCTGAACCCTAATCCCTGAGCCCTAACCCTGAACACTTAAACCTAAACCCCTAAACCCTAAAGCCCTAGGCCTTAAACCATGACCCTGCACACTGAAACCCTTAAACTCTAAAACCCTAAAGCCCTAAAACCACCAAAAAACCTAAAGCTCTAAAGCCTGAACCCCAAAATCCTAAACCCCACCAAAATCCCAAACCCCAAAACCTTAAACCCTCAGAACCAGAGGCCCCCTAAACCCTAAACCCCCAAAACAACCCCAAGACCCCCCGAGGCAAATGACCCTGGAGCCTTCAAAGCCACAAAACCCGAAACCGTAAGCCTCCAAAAGAAACACCACAAAACCCCCAAGACCCCCCGAGGCCTTAAACCCAAGAAAAGCCCAAGACCCCCCGAAACCTTAAACCCTAAAAACCCTAAACCCCACAAAAAACCTAAAGCCCTAAAGCCTGAACCCCAAAATCCTAAACCCCACCAAAATCCCAAACCCCTAAACCCAAAACCCTAAACCCTCAAAACCCTCGATCCCCAAACCCTCAAAACCCTAAACCCCACAAAAACCACCAAGGCCCCGATGGTGGGTTTGGGGTATGGGTTTAGGGGCTTAGGGTTTTATTAAGGCTGACTATTCGAATAAGAACCTAAAAGAACTGTAGGGTTTGGTAGGTTAAGGTTGGGTTTACCGAGGCCAGAGCCAGCACTTCCGCCGAACCTTTGGGGCCTCTGACGTTTTCATGCGCGGGGCCCGGCCCTGCTCAAGGTCTGAACTGCTGGAGGTTTAGGGATTGGGGGCTTTTGGGGGTTTAGGGTTTAGAGTTTAGGCATTATAGGGTTTTGGGGGCTTTAGGATTTAGAGTTTAGTTTAAGAGTTTAGGGATTCTAGGGTTGAGGGATTATAGGGTTTCAGGTTCAGAGCGCTGGAGCTTTTTTCTGACCTACCTAAGTACGTCCTGCAAAGACGAAAGTAAGGGTTTCTACATCAGGCTGTAACTGCGACGTGATTACCTACACCCTAAGGAACCTGCCTTTTTAGTGTTCCCTAATTTGGTTTCTTTACAAAAGTCTTTAAAAATGGTAGGTTACTTGGGGGGTTAAGGTATGGTTTGGGTATGTCTCCCCCATATACTTGAAATCCTGATGTAGGAATAGTCCCCTACCACCCTTCCCCTACCCCCCCCTAAGGGTCCCTCTGAAGGCAGGGGCACGACAATTCACTTAAACTGCTTGGCTGCCAGAACCAGTGACAAGCCTTACAACCCGCACCATTCGGGGTAGGGGACCCTTATAGAGTACCCTAAATAGTCGGATCCTTATAAAAAGGACCCCAAAATAAGGTATCCCCGATTTTCGGAAACTGATCCCAAAACGTAATAACACGAAGATTCAGGGGCTTGATAGAGGCTTAGGGCTTTTGGTTGAGGGACTTACCTTAACCCTGAAGAACCTACCCTTTTAAGGACTTCTATAAGGAAATCATAATAGGGAACCCTAAAAAGGTAGGTTCTTCAGGGTTAAGGTAGGGTTTAGGGTTTTACGCCTTTACGAATTTCGCCGTGAAGGCTAGCTGCCGAAGCCCGAAACCCGGGCGCAGTGGCAGGGCTTTTCGGACACCGAACGCTGAGCCAAAATCCCCAAATCGGAATACATCCCCTAATTAGGGGCCCTATACTACTAAGGGTACTTTATAGGAACCCCGATTAAGGGATCAACTTTTTGGATCCTCCCGGGGTCTGGGCTGTAGTCTCCATTGTAGTTCCTTGTTGGGGTTTCCTTTCACATAGGATCCTTGACATTTGGTTAAACCAAGAACCGGACCTCCCATGGAGATCATAGGTAACCTTCAAGAACCCAAGGCGCAAAAGCCCTCAGCACTAAACCCTGCAACCCGTCCCGAAATCTTAAAGCTGCACCCACCGCAAGAGCCCTATAAACCCTATAAGCCCCGAACCTGAAACCCCAATATCCCGAAAGTTGAAGGGATCGAAGACACCACGCAAGGCCCTGACGAGGTGGTTCTACGCATCGGTCGTCTCTATGGAGAGGAGCTCGCACCCTAAGGGTCCCATAGTACATACTTTGGGCCTAGAGTACCAATGTAGGGACTACTTTAAGGCCAAAGTCTATACTAGTTGGGCACATGGACCCTTAGGGGCAGGGTCATGTGGGGTGTGTGCCTGTGTGCGCGGGTGCGTGCGTGTGCAGCTTAAGCTCTCACCCTCAGCCTCGCCGCCAAACCCCAAACAGCTAAGCCCCATAGGCCCCATAGTAGTTCCTTTTTGGGGCTCATATATAGAATCCCATAAGGCCATCCCAAAAAGGAACTACTATGGGGCCTATGGGGAAGCCCCAGATTCATCAACGCTAACCGAAACCCTGAAATCCTAACTCAGTCAGTCCACCCCTGGATTTTTTGGGGGAGGGTGAACCCTAAACCCTAAACCTGGGGGAGGGTGTTCGAAGAAGTGAGGAGCTTCTCTCAGACGTGACCTTCGTGGTGCAGAGAGACGAGGACCTGTGTCTGACTTTAGAGGGCTTTTCGGTTCAGGCTTTAGGATTAAGAATTCAGGGTTCGGATCAGGGTTAAGGATTTAAGAATCCAGGGTGTAGAGTTTGGAGTTTATGGCTTTCCGTCGAGTTTGGATGCTGGTGTGCTTTATGAGGCTGCATGGGTTGCACGACGTAGGATGCTTTTTGCGGCTCATATACGAGGTATAGGAGCACTTCATAATACTAGGATGCCCAGTAGTACCCTTACTCCCCTTTTGTAGTCCTAGGTTCCTTATAAAGTTACCCAATACCAAAAAGGCAGCCCTTTTAGTCCTAGGCTACTGGGCATCCCAGAATAGGCTTTGGGCTTCTTGGTCGGCTGCTTAGAGGTTTCGGCTCTTTCGGATGCAAGGTTAGTTTGCTGTAAGCTTGGTGGGGCCGGGAATTCAGAGTAGAGCTTGCAGGCTTGCAGACTTCAGGGTGTAGGGCTTATAGTAATTGGGGCGGCTTAGGGTGTATGGGGTTTAGAGTTTAGGGTTTGTATGTAAGATTTGGAGTCCGGGATACTTCGGCTCATTGCGGTATTCATGCCTACCATTTCGGGAAAAGCACACCGAAATTCCTGGCAACTTGCTGAAGCAGCCAGAGACCCGGAGTCTGCAATCTAGTAGGAAGGAAGATCGTTTATAACCCTGCTGTGTGCAGTAGGGGGCAGTGAGCGGCCATAAGACATTCCCAAACCGCAAAAAGCTCGGCAGTGCCTGAGGTAATATGATGCAAGTACGCGAACAGTAATGAGCATGTTGAAGGGTCGTCGTCATCACCACCACCATCATCATCCTCATCATCACCATCATCATCATCGTCGCCAGCAAAAGCAGCAGCATATTCGTCATCTTTCATCACGGCCATCATCTACTGCAAGAGTCCCAGGGTCGAATTGTCCGATGGTTCTGAAATTTGTCGCACTGCCTGTCCTTCTGGGCTGAGTAGGAGCCTTTAACCTTCGGGGTTTACTTTAATCTCACTATAATTCAATAGGTGAGCTGTTTAAAGGGCTGGGGGACTCAGCCCATAAGATCCCTTAGTATCTTGTATCTAGTGACTCCTTCATTCCTTTGGTATAAAACACTTCCGAGAAATTCGCTACGATGGTCCCTATAGGGCCCGGGTTTCTATTACAATGAAAGCTACGGAAGGGATGTTCCCAAAAGTAGGTCTTCATAAGGAGCCTCATATTGTCCAAGCCGGAAGCGCCTAGGCAAAAGAAGGGGAAGCTCTCAAGTAAGGGATATTGCAGCCCCAAAACCCTGAAACCACCCCAAGAGCTCCGAACCTCAAATTTGAAATCCCGAACCCTACACCCTTAAGCTTGTCTCTGGGAAGGAGTCTTCTCCTAGGCGCTTCCCAGCACATCGGAGCCTGGCCCTTAACGTTCGAGGGTTTAGGGCTTCGGGCTTACATAGGGGTTTAGGGTTTGGGTGTTATATGCGTGTGGGGTCCACTCCTGACTGAGTGGAATCGCGGTTTAGGGTTCAGGGCGGTTTAGGGTTCAGGGCGGTTGTGGGTTATAGCAAGTGTGTTTAGATGGTAGTAGAGTTCGTGTTCTCGACACGATTGTAGAGGGTTTGTAATATGTATGACTCTTTAAGATTGCATTGGTGACTGTGTTTTCTGGATTTGTTACGCGCGCAACAAACATCGTACATTGCCGGGCATCATATTGCTTCGGGGCATACCGGAGCTTCTAGGTGAGAACCTGGACACCTTTCGATTTCACGCTTGTTGGAGGCCCTCCTAAGACGGGTGATTTTGTGGGTGCGCGAACCAAGTCCCTGAGCTTAACCCATAGACCCCAAAGTCTGTAGCCTATACCTTTAAATCCATGTTAAATCCAAAAAACACGACGAGGCATCGTCGCAGCGTGGTCTCAGCCACTGCAGTCCATGCTCTGCGGCAGCTTCGTAGAAGGATCCTCCAGGGAGGCTGGGAGCTATAAGCAGCTATGAACAAAAAGACCCAAAAGCCTAAACCCTGAACCCTAAACCCTACCTTCACCCGGAATAACTTACCTTTTTAGGACCTATATGAAATCATAATCAGGACACCAAAAAGGTAGGTTATTCAGGGTTAAGGAAGCCCTTTGGACTCTGGATTAGGGAGCTGGCTCCAGGGGTTTCGGAGAGCTGGTTGGTCAGGGTGCCACTACGGCAGACGATGGGACCTGGCCACCTCGCATGTTGTCTGAGCTTGCTTACACTTCTGTGACTTCCCCCATGTGGGTGGTTGTCAAAATTAGGGTCCCCTTTTGGGCTCCCTATTATAGCACGGCACCTATTATTTAGGGTACCCCAAAAGGGGCCATAATTTTGACAACTATCCACATGTTGAGCCACCCTTCATGGAATCGGTGTTCCTGTCCGAAGATTTGGCGCCTAGGGGTCTTCTCTTCGTTCTTTGGGAAGGTGCTTTTTTACAGCCCCTTTGTACAGTATTTCTAAATTCATTGAAGATTGAAGACGGCCGGTTTTCGGAAGGTGGTATAGCTCGCTCTACCTAGACACCCCCAACTTATACCCCGAATACCCTAAGGACCATAAGGGCTCTGTGAAAGAGCATGTGGGTGGCCCTGGTAAACTCTCTAAGAGAGGGGCCTTCATAATTAGACTAGGGTTTTGGGGCCCATTATACTAGAACTAGATAAGGAACCCCAAGATAGTATTGGTAATTTTTACACCCCATTAATACCACTTATAGTAACCCTAGTAGGACCCTTTTCAAGAACCCTTGTAAAAGCCAGAAAGTTGGAATATGATTATCCTAAACCCTGTATGGTAAATGATAGGGTATCCTACCCTGAAACCATATTCCAACTTTCTGGAGTTCCCTTTAAAGGAAGGCCCCTGGACTACATCATGGTTTGGGGGCCCAGGTTTCAGGGTCGGTGCTAAGTTCAGGGCTTTGGGGTGGCCGGTCGTCACGTTGTGTACTAGCTACCCGTAGTCTTCACTGTAGGACCTTGTTGGGCTACCTTTTAGGATTCGGAACTTAAATATGAAAGCCGGTTAAACCACAGAAAGGAACTACAATGGATACGACACCCATAGGCCCCACAGTGCTGTAGTTCCTTTTTGGGATTACCTTATGGAGTTCTAAATATGAACCCCAATAAGGAACTACTATGGGGCCTATGGGTAGCTAGGGTGTCGTACGGCTGCATGGTTTGAGGTCCACGCTTCCTGAGACGATGACTTGTTTGTGTTGCTCGGGCTTGGGTCCTGTGGGTTAGGGTTTAAGGTTGAGGGTTCAGGGGTCAAGCCCTAAACTAAACCGAGCAGTCGAACGTCCTGAACGTACCAATACTCAGCCGAGAGAAAATGTTGAAACCCGTGTTAAAAGACCTGGAGAAACTGCCAAGACATCCGCGCGGGGGGTTAACTGAGCCCTGAATTTTTGAGGGCCGAAACATGATCAAACCCGGCAGGAAACCTTTCAGAGAATCCAGTGAGGTGAGGCTCCTGGATGTCGAGCCGGCGGCATTTGAGGTGATGCTGTGGCCCTGGCGAGACTTGGGTTCTTCGGATGATTATGTGATTTGGGGGCTGCACGGGGTGCCAGCCCGTTTTCGAGTTTAGTGTTGGGGGTTTAGGGTTTTGGCTTCTGGACGCTTGGTATTGAAGTGTCTAGCAGGGATTTGGCTGTTGTTTAAGGGCTTTGGGTGTTTAGGGAGTACGGTCTTGTAGGTAGTAAGTGTTCTATGGTGATGTTGTAGCAGATAGGGGTTTGGACTGGGGCGTCTAGGGGTTTCAGATTGGGCTTCGAGAAAAGCTCTCGTGAGGCCTGTATGGGTACCTCCTGCTCAACGTCGCAGGAATTTGCAAACTCACCGGCGGACATCATTGTTGGTGTGGTTGCTGCTGTTCATGACAACAATGCAGACGGAAGCACGCCTGTTGCGAGTTTGGTCTGCTGGGACCTCTACGCTTCGATCAGTTTGCCTCGTTCAGACGAAGGGTTCCATCCTACTGGGGTTCTGCTCGCTCGAGCACGCGTATTGGATCTGTTCATAGTTTAACAATGCACACCAAATCGCGAGACCCAAGGGCCAGGAGGAGCAACTCGCCTGCAGTTTCATACGCAGCTAAATAGGTTGGAAACGGCAGTATTGCTGTGGCGAGATATTTCCACAGCTAACCTGAAAAAGGAAGACTGCGCAAGTCGTCCCGGAGCTATTGCGAGGATCACCATTTCAAACATGCACTTACAGACTCTGCCCTGGCAAAAGCAAACGCATCGACAGGTCCAAGTGTGTGTGGAAGTCGTGCGCGACCGAAAGCTCAGTCCATGGGCTTAAAGTTTGGAGGTCGTGTTTCGCGTTGAAGCCTCGCAACTCAGAGCTGGTACCTCAGGGCTTCAATACGCGAGTTCAGGGTTTCAGCGAGACTGGTTTAGGAGGTTGGTGTCGCCAGAGGTTGCAGCCAGAGTCGCGGATTTGGTCGTGTTCTTGTTCTGCTTTTGCTTTCGCTCTTCCTCCTGCTCGTGCTCCAACTCCTGTTCTGCTCCTGCTCTCGCTCGTGCTCCTTTTCTTGTTCTTGCTCCTACTGCTGGTCTTGCTCTTGCGCTTGCTTTTTTTCCTTCCCTTGTTCTATAACATGCAAGTTCCGGTAAACGGCGGGGATGATTCCAGTAGGGTTTTCCGACAACTACCTATAGTCTCCATTGTAGTTCCTTTTTCTGGTTTAACCGAATATATATTTGGGATCCTATAAGGTAACCCCCAAGACGAACTACAATGGAATGGAGACTATAGGTAGTTCTACAACTGGGATTAGGGTGTGCCTGTAGTCTCCATTGTAGTTCCCCTTTTTGGTTAACCAGTTTTATGGTCAGGACCCTATAATAGCGATTTTGGTTTACCAAAAAAGGGAGCTACAATGGAGACTATAGGTGTTCAATGAAAGGGGGAAGGGAGGAGCGAAGGCGATCGGATCAAGGTTTAATTGTTTTCTGGTTTAGGGGTTTAGGGTTTAGGTTTAATTGTTTTCTGATTTGCGGTGGTTTTTGGATGGTTTTGGGCTTTGGCTTTGGCTTTTTCAGTTTTCTATTTCGGACGGATGCAACCTTCAGGGTTCTATCCTGACGTTTCTATAAGGTGTCGTCTTTGGGCGTAGTGCTGCCAGGTTCGACATGTTTTGATACGTGCACAGGTTTTCGGGTGATGCGTGATTTAGGGTTTTTGTTCAGTGGAGTTGTTTTTTTGGGTATTTTTGGTGCGTTGGAAGGATTTGTTCATGTTTTTTGGGTGTTGAAAGTGATGCATCCGCTACACTATAGTTGCCGTAATCTCATGAGGAAGCAGGCTTCAGGATTGTATCAGGTACCGTGTGGAGGATGGAGATCTAGAGCAAAAGCATGCCGCACGATTTAGCCAAAACCTAAATGCCGAACAAGACATATGTTTCCATTCGCAAAGACCTCAACGGCATTCTGGGCCGAGGAGCAGGAGCAGCATGAGCACCATGGTCGTCTCGAGTCATCATCGAGATAAGGTTTCACAACACTTAGCTAATTGCAAGCTCACCAATGGCCAAACCCTTGAAGGGGGAGTCCCAGTAGTGCTCCGGAATTTTCAGTGTCTCATTCTCGAGCTGTGATTTTGAAGCCTTCGCACAACTTAAGCGTGAAATTGCAGCTTTAGGTGCATCGGGTTTCAGTGCAGCGAGTTTGATTTTACGTTTATGGTTACAGATGCGCATGCAGCGTGCCAGGAAACTCATCTACACGGGCACTGCGGAGATAACTGCGGAGACGGTGTTAGCCCCTCTGCCGGATTGTTTCCTCCAACGCCTTGTTCAACTTACTGACATTTAATGACCAATGTCATTTTGGAAAATATCTTGGCACAAACAGGGCTGTTCTTCGTCGTTTGCAAGCTAGTAAGGAATGACAGACACCTGACACCCGTGACAAATATTTTGCTCGGTCCTGTGAGTACCTTAATCTACAAGAGCCTACTTTTTTGTAGGGTCCCTATAAATTCCATATTATTGTTCATAATAACAACCAACAAACAAGTAGGGTTTGGTAGGTTAAGGTAGACCCTCACTCCAAAACCATGCGGCAGACATTGAGTCCAAAACATTCCTCACACCTCGGCTTAGGGTTTAGGGTTTGGGAGACGTCAAACACACTAAGTCCTCAGTCAGTGTTGTTCAAGACCCCAGATACCGCAAGCTACCCAAAGGCCGAAGTCCCTAAACGCTTCAACCCAAAATCCCAAACCCCACACTGTATGCCCTGAGCCCCAAACCCTAAACCCCGTAAGCCCCAAAAGTAGACTTTCTCGAGGTCTTGTAATCGCACTTCTAGGGTTTAAGTAACTAAGTAAAGGTTTAAGGCTTATAGGGTTTAGGGGTGCCGAGTAGGCCATCCTTGACGTCTCCGTGCGTTTCGACGTGGCGCCGCTGGTGCAATTCAGCGCCGGGAGACCCAGATAGGCTTGCACTCCTACAAGTTTGGGGTTTAGGGCTTGGAGTTTGGAGTTAGGTCTAGATTGGTTGAATTAAGCTTGCCATTGTTCTTATGGGGTTGTCCAGTTTTTTATAGATAGCGTTTTCTCAGACGGGGGTGTAGAAGGCTCGAAGTTATGGTCAACACTGCACGTGAAGGGCTTAAACATCTATAAGGATTGGCTGTAGCCAAACTCAAAACCCCTAATTCTTGCATCCTTCCATGTTTCCAAAGGTGTGACAACACGGTTTTATGCATGTTTCGTCGCAGGTGTTGTTTCTTGCCTGTTTTTCGGGTGCTACTGGTATCCTCGGTACCCTTGTTCAGACGCCAGCTTCAAGATACTGAATGAATCCCCCGAGAGCTAAGGCTGGTTCCAACCCGAAGACTCCAGACACTTTCTAGACCCTAGCACCGCAAACCTTTGCCCCCAGACCCTAATTAAGGCCGAAAATGCCCTCAATCCGTCTGCCAGGTTCAGTTCTTGCAGAACCATGCTACGAGTGAACATGCCTGCCGCATGCTCGAGGCGGACTGTGTGCCCCGAACCCTAAACCGTCCGTGTAAGTTGGGGCAGGCTGACGATAGTATTGTGTGATCGAGAAAGGCGATGCTGGTGAGGGGGAACGCTAAGCAGGAAAGGTAGTGGGCTGGAAGTAAAGGAGGAGCGAGCAGTGGTGCCAGCAGTTTAATCAGAGGACAAGCAATGGTATGTCTGATCATTTTTTCGCTACGCAGATACTCACAACAAGTACAGAGGAAAGAGTAGGTGCTTGTTCTCTCGCTTGGCCTTTCGGGCACGTTTTGCTGCTCTGGCGATTTAGGGCCTTGGCTCGATTCCGCAGAGCAAAGCACATGCAGAAACAGCAGTAACAATAACTTGAGAATCGAAGCTTTGCGACGTGCCACACGGGGTTGTACAAGGGATCGCAGATTTGAAGCTCTTACGTGCATGGCTGGCACTCCTGCATCTTTCCACCAGTCGCGAAGCGGCCATCCAGGCAATTGAACCTGCCCGAACTCCTGCAAGCATACTTACACCCCTCAGCAAACTCGAACTACCATCCTAAATGCCATCCCTAAACCCCTAAACCCGAAACCTCCAACAAAACCCTAAACCCTAAACCCTAAGCCCTAAACCCTATACGCTATGCTACCCCTAAACCCTAAACCCTACATCCAAACAACCCAAAGTTTCTACAGCAACCTCCCTGGCCTGCCATGGTCGGAGCTTGGATCATTTTGGCGCTGTCGGCTAGCAGGACCGCCAGTGTTTGACGATTTCATCATAGGGACCCTTAAAAGGGGGGTAGTGGGGAGGGGGGGTAGAGACCCTTAAAAGGGGGGTAGTGGGGAGGGGGGTAGGGGATTGTGACCGCCAGTTGGACGATTTCAGCCGAAATCCCAGGAATAATAGCCTTAGGGATTTAATTAAGCGAGTAATTAGAGAGTTTTGGGTAAGTATCATCACAGGGACTCTTAGGGGGGTAGTGGGGAGGGGGTAGGGGATTATACTTCGGTAAATAGGCCTTATTAAGTCTAGGTATTAAGGCCCCCTACGCCCCCTCCCCCCTACCCCCCTTAAGGGTCCTTATGACATCATGCTCCCATGAAGAGTTCCCATGACGAATATGGGACGAAATAAAAAATAGCTGCTTAAAGTTTGTGTACAAGTATACCAGTTAACCCCAAACCGTCGCCTACATATTCAGCCCGCGCATTGGGTACCCGGGTTTGGGCATAGAGGGATTTGTCACCAGGGCCAGAATTTTTGGTTTGTGTGCAGTTCAGGGTACTTCAAAACGGAAAGTAGGCTCAGGGTTCGGAGTTTCGTATCATCATACAGACCCTAAGGGGCGGGAGGGGGGTAGGGGACTATACTTCCTTAAATAGGCCATTAAGTCTAGGCATTAAAGCCCCCTACCTCCCTCCCCCCCCCCCCCCCTAAGGATCCCTATGATATCAGAGTGTCTGGCTCACTGCTTCTGCTGAGAGTTTGCCTTGGTTTGCGCAGAAGTTCCAGCGGCAGTGGTAGTGGTTTTTATTAGTTTTCGTGGCACAGTCACAAGCGATGACGGCCTAAGCTTAGACAGTAAACACCGTCATGTCAAGCCCTCAGGCCCTACCGATAGTCTCCATGTAGGTCCTCCTTCTGTTCTTTGGCTAACCTACTCTATGGGTGGTTAGGAAACTACAAAAGAAGCAGCCAGCCCGAAACAAGGAACCACAAGAGAGACTAATGATACACCGTGTAACTATAATACTAGAAGATAGTCCCCCCTCCCTCAATGCCCCATTGTGATAATAAACTATATATGGCCCCCAAACACTAAACCATAGAACCCTTAAGCTTATACCCAAGCCCTAAATCCAAATATGTTTGGCCTTCTGCCGTTTGCCAGGCACTCCGTTGCGCTGGAGGAGGCGTATCCAAGCCCTTGCATCCCAAGCCTGAAGCTACGAACCTGCGCAGCCTAAACCCTAAACCCCCTAAGCCCCAAACCCTAAACTTGCCCTGAGCCCTAAGTTGCCAGGGTTTTGAAGCCAGAGGCTTTGGCCCAGTCGCCTTTTTGTTGTGTCGACATGGCTCGTCGACGGCTTCGAAGCCCAAAGTTGAGTTGACAGAGTCTCTTAGGGGTACTTTGAAGCATGTTTTACTTTTTGGTTATCATAATCCCTAAGAAACAGCCAAAATTACAATTTTTGCTAGGGTTCTAAGTTCAGTATAGTTTAGGGTTGAAAGGTCTGGAGGCTTTCTGGAGGTCTTTAGGAACTGGTTTAAATACACAGGGTTCATAGGGGCTCCCGAGCGGAGTTAAGGCTGTCTACGATTCAGTTGTATCGGTTTGTGGTCAACCAGGTGCAACCAGCCTTTTAAAGTAAAAGCCAGAAAGTTGGAATATGATTATCCTAAACCCTTTATGGTAAATTATAAGGTATCCGACCCTGAAACCATATTCCAACTTTCTGGAGTTCCCTTTATATCACACAGCTGGCTCTTCTTCTGTGGATGGATACCAAGAGTTGTTGCACTTGAGAATCATTTCGGGCTTGTTGTTACCCCGGCCCTTGGTCTCAAAGCTTAGTACCGCTAGTTGACGACTCCCTAAACTCAAACCCTAAACCCAAAACCTTAAACCCTAAACGGCCCTAAACCTTGGTTACGGCCCCCACTCAGTAATAGTTGGATAATAGTTATTATATAGATATATTACAAAAAAGTAGCCCTATGAAAGACTATTACTGTATGGGGGCCGTACCTAACCTAAACCGTTGCAAGTAATGTAGACCCCCCAGCCGGGAAGATCCTGGTACCCAAGATCCAAAACCCTCAGACCCCAACAAATCAAGTCTTCAAACACCCAAAACCGCTCTACGCCAGCACCCTGTGTTCTGGTAGACACAGTTTAGGGTGCAGGGGTTTATGCTTCACTTGGAGGTTCATGGGTAGTTTTAAGTGGGGGTATAAGTCCCCTAATATGGCTTATAAGTATAGTTACCCTACTCATAACCCTACTTATAGCTACCCATGAACCTCCAAGTAGGGCCTGTTTGAAGAAGGCAGCTCCTGCGCCGCCACCCGTTCCAGTGTTTCCTCCAGAGCACGGGCCCCATCACAGAAGTCTGGGTTCTCGTTAAGGGATTTGAGATAAAAGGGTTCTTTGAAGGGATCTACAGGGGTTCCTTTAGGGGTGTAGAGTTTAGGGTTTGAGGTTTAAGTTGCTTTTATAAAGAAGCCATTTTATTTACTATAGATCCCTGTTATGGTAACTCAAATTATTGGACAAGAACCTAGCAGTTCTCGGCCCAGTGTTGCAGAAAAGACAAGCCAGAGGACTGCTTCACACTCGTAGAGGGGCCCAAACAATGCTATTCCCTAGGGCTCCTTGTTACAATTGCGGTAGAAAGTACCCCAAAGCCCCCAAAGCCCTGTTCTAATTATTCAGGCCCTGTAACTGACCTTCCTTGCCGGGTGTCTTGCAGGTAGCGATCCGAACTTCAATGTTCCATTTTAGGAATAAATGTTTTGCCGTACTATATTCGGGACCAGAAATGGGACCTGAATTTTGACAACCACCCAGACTTGTATGATTTGATGTCATAAGACCACAGAAGAGAAGCAACCACCCTATGAAACAAAACCCTTCTAGCAGCCTTGGGGTGCGCAAAGGTTCACTGAATCTTTTGACCCCGTCGCGGACCAGGACTTGCTTGTGGTAGTTGGGAGTCCAGCGTATATGTTTGTAGACTTCCTTTATTGTTCAGCATATATTCAATACAGAGCGTGTCTTCAAAGTAATTTGGGGACTCTTGAAATCGACACCCGGTGAAGGATCGGCCATTCAGGTAACCATAGTTACATCTGGTTAAGAATCCAATAACCGCAGTTGCGACACATATAGCCGTATTCGTACTACGTGCCCTGAACATCTGAGTATCCGTGATCATCATCATGATTGTACGCCTCAGGTAGCTGTGATGGCAGCTGTGGATCTCATCACCATGGTTTTGACTAGTGGCGGCTTTGGATGTTTTTGTGGTCGTGAAATGTCACAACGACGACTGATGTCTTCCATTTCCTCAAACTTAGGGTTTAGGGTCCTCTTTTGCAGGCGGTTCCAAAGCTCTTAGCTTCCTGAAGCCTATGCATGGAACCCTAACACCTTTGTGATCCGCAAGCCCGAACATGTCAGCATAGAATGAAGCTAGGAGGACAGCCAAAGGCACCACCACCAGAAACAACAGCATTGTCGACACAGCGAGATGGGTTACCACAGTGCAGGCCAACATCGCGGAACCATTGCACGGGTCAGGCCGGGTGCGGCAGGGCGGTTTTTATTCCGGCGATTGTGAAGATAGGGTATTCGGAGTTCGGACGTAACCCCCCCGCGAAACGAGCATCATCTTGAAGAGTGTACACACTTACGGGCTTGGGCTTCGTCAGTGAAGGATGCGGGCGATAGACGAACATGTGAACGGCCTTAGCAAGGATCAGTAGAACATCCTTCTAGTACAACAGTCGCCCACCGTAGTAGTACCCCTTACAACAATCCTAAACCCTCAAACAGAAAGCCCTAAACCCTACACCCCGAAACCCTCAAACCGAAAACCCCAGACCCTACACCCTGAACCCCTAAACCACAAAACCCTCAAACCGAAAACCCTAAACCCAAGATCCCAAAATTATCTGCAGGGGCAGATGAGGGCAGGGATCCGGACGCTTCGCTTCGGGAGCCTGGGCTCTCATCTGCTGGCAGCTTTTTTGTTGTTTTTGTATTTTTTCATTTTTTCTGTATCTGTATATACGAGTTCAGCTTTTTTTGGTGTTTTTGTATGGGCTTCTTATCAGGATTCCCAAAGGTTTCTATACCGGTACATCAGAGTTCTATATTAGTTCAAAATTAGGATGGGGTGCAGGGAGAGCTGTATCAAAAACTGTCAAGTCCTCCTTGGAGTACAAGGGCTTCTAGGGCTGCAAGCGTCTTCCAAGGGGGGTCTGCTTCTGAATTGAGGAGGCCTTATATTGTTGATCTTACGGTTTAGGGAATTCAGCATGCGGGGTTTAGTATCTTGGGTGTCAAATATAATAAAAATAATAGATGTTAGCAGCGGTGGGAACCCTGCCTCAACTCCTACTAGGCTTTAAACCTCGAACCCTAAGCCTGAATAGACCCTGTCAAACCCAAGTCAAGAACGCCAGACTCTGCAATGCAATCGGCCCTACGGTCCGTCTATAAATGCTAGACCCCAGCTGTCACTTCCAGAATTTTGGAGTTGCTTTAGGTTTTTTGTGTTTAACGTTTTGGTTTATAGGGTTTGTAAGCCAGTGACCCAAGGACTTGCTCGAGACGCTCGGGGAATCCCATGTCCGGGACGAGGTGTTGAAACCAGAGCCTCCTCTCGACGGCGACGTGGGGCGGCCAGGGCCTCAAATCGAAGAATATAGGGGCCTAAATAATTACCAATACTACTTTGGTGGCACCTAATTATGTATATATATATATATATATATATACATATAATATAATGGGACCCAAAATTATGAAAGCTCGTACATTAGAGACGACGCACAGCTGCTGTAAGGTAGCAGCCTTCATAACCTCCAAACTTGTGCACCGGAATCCTGACCCATAATTAAGCACGAATAGTGAGTAGTACCCTAGATCAAGCCAGAGCCCTAAGCTTTGTGCCATAAGTCGTTTTTCCATCACAACTGCCTACCCCCCCGCTTGAGCCCCAAACTCTGTAAAGCTCCAACCTTTGACCCATGACCCGAGCAAAGAAGCAGTAGCCTTAAGGACCGAAGTCCTTCTTTCAAAGGAGCACCAAAAATAGCAAGCAATGCCAACGGTAAATGTGAAATTAGGTTCTTACTCCTGCAAGAATAAGTCCATATACTAATCCCTGAACCCAAACTCTACACCCTAAACCCCTAAGACGAATACCAAATCAAAGCTTGGTCTCCAAGGCAGCACGAGAAGCGGGAAGATCCGGCTACTTATTCAACAGACCGCTCGGGTTATTGAAGATCGTTAGCAGTTCTGCGAGGGGGTCTTTGAGGTTTAGGCTTGAGGATTGTCCGACAATCCCCCCCCCACATTATCAATGAGCCCTCGACCCTAAACCCGAAGTCCTGAATCCCAGAAGCCCTCTAAGCCGTACAGGTCTGACCCTAAACCCCGAAACCCCTCAATCCCTGAAGCGCCTAAATAGATGAAAGTCTCTTTTACACGCCCTGGAGCCCGAAGCCCAAGTGCACAAGGAAGGCCCCTGTAAACCCAACGAGGTCCAGGGGTGTCTATCGGGGTTTAGGGTGTGGTGGTTTAGAGTTTTAAGGTTTGGGTTTCCGATTAAAAGGAACTCCAGAAAGTTGGAATATGGAATAATGGCAGGATCCCCTATAATTTACCTTAAAGGGAGTATGATAATGATATTCCAACTTTCTGGCTTCTACCCTAGAGGTTTTGACGGGCCTAGCAGCCATAAAGCACCCGGCGCCCTAAACTGTAGCTCGGAGCACTAGGGCTTGGCGCTTGATTAGGGTTTAGGGTTTAGGGTTTAGGGAAGTTGCATTAATTGAAAGCTTGGTCATGGTGTTTGTTTGTTTCTTTTGCGCTGTCGTCGTGTTTTGAGGTTCAGGGCTCGCGAGTATAGGGATATAGATGCCTGAAGAATTTTCGAGTATTTCCGAGGGATTAAAATAATGAGACTATAGCACCTCCGGAAAAAAGGTTCTAGGTATAGAGGCTCGTATATCAACCCATATCCCTGAACCCAAGCCCATGGCACTGAACCACAAGTGAACCCCAAACCCTGGACCCTCTGAAACCCGAGAGGAGTTGACGGTCGACCTCCAGGCAGCCTCAGAGCTCGCAGAGACCGGAGACGGTCGTGACAGCGCAACGCCCGAGGAGTTTTTGCCCCAGGGTTACTATGAATCCTGTAGTCTCTGTTGTAGATCCTTTTTTGGGGCACCTCTTAGGATCCTGAATATATAAGTGGTTAAACCAAACCTTATGGTTTGAGGACTGCACCCACTCTGTAGCAGTAGCAGCAGTCTAAAATTTATCACATAAGTCCCTGAAGCCCGGAATATGACCGTTCATGTAGACGATTACAGGGTGGGGGCAGTACCCAACCTACAGTTTCTTCGAGACCAATTTATAGTAGGAATCATATAAGGAACCCCAATAAAGGCCCAAGGTTTCTTAATCAGGTTCCTACATTATTATCGTAGCCTTATGAATCCCTTATAGTAACCCTCATGGACCCCTTTAAAGGAACCCTTAGGCCCAGGGATTCTTAATCAGGTTCCCACATTATATAATCCTGAACCCTAAACCACGAGCTTCGGGAAGATCACGGGTGGTTCAGATTCCGTGGCTGGCTTTGGGGCTCAAGAGCTTATTTGGTCTGGATTCCTGGAGTTTAGGTTGGTTGGTTTAGGGTTTAGGGTTTAGAGTTTAGGTTAGGGTTTTCGCGTCTCCCGGCCTTTGACGTACAGCCCCAGACAAAGAGAGACTCCTAATCACAAGACCCCCATGCGTATCAACAGGGCAGCCCAGAAAGAAGTCGTTTCTAATTCGCCGTCAAGCCCATGACGAAATCATTAATTGCAGTAGCTTGAGTTAGCACATCTACTTACTCCCACACTGCCATGCAACTACAACAATATGTAGCCGCTGCATCCATTTTTTCGGTATTGCTTGATAATTTCCCACAAGACGATACTCTGACCCATCAAAGCCCTATGAGCCCTGAATGCAGAACGTCCAGCGCACATCACCCTCGAAGTCTGAGACGCTTGAAGCCGGAAGAACCTGTTCCGTGAAGTCTTAAACCTCGGATGAGAAAGCTTTTTAGTTCATTCCCTGAAGCCCACAGGCCGGAATATCCGAAAGCCGAATCTTGGACTCTAGAGCCTTCTTAACCCCGAAGATGTCAATCCACCTTCCCCACATACTCCAGATCCTCCCCCAAACCCGGGCACCCCCGGACCCCAAACCCATAAAGGCCCCTCAGAAGGAGTCGACGGCGACGTTGCCGGCGGAGGAGGGCGAAGATGAGGGAGAGGCGTATCTGTCCGAGGCTCAGGGTGTGACTTCGGTGCCTTTGGGCTGGTGTGCAGGGCAGAGGCGGTGGAGTTCTAGGCCCTATAGCCTCTTGTAGACTTGTAGGCGAATAAGTCCCCGAAAGAGGATATAATTGGGTTATGAGATTTATACGCAAGTCTATAAAGGTAGACGTATAAGTCCCTGAAAGAGGATCCTAATTGGGGTTGTGATGTTTATAATTATAAGTCTATAAGAGATAGGGTTTCGGGTCCGGAGATTTGGATTGAGGGCCTGACGGTGCCTCGTAGACCCCCCCCCACCCGGCGAGTGGAGGTTGCTTCTAAACGGCGATGCGTTGATATGTAGACTTGTAGTTAGGGTTCGAGGTTTATAAGGTTCAGGGTCCAATGTTTAGGGTTTGGGGTCCAGGGTTTAGCCAAAGTCTGGGCCGTCCGATGTAAGCCTAACCCGAACAAGGAGGAGGAGGCAATGATGGGCTTGGCATAGGCCATGTTTTCCGAGCTTCCAAGGGCGGAGCTTGAGCAGTCTGTGACTGAAGGTCTTGCAGCCTACAGCTTGGTTTATGTAGTGAGGCAAGCTCTAACCCGAAACTCCAATGCTCCGAAAGAGCGTTCCGCTGAGAGCCCCACACCCCAGTGCAAAATACACTAAAAGACCTAAACCTTGACACTTTGGGGGAAGAAGCTGAGCTCTCACACCACGCACTCCTAGCCGTACCTACCGCTCCAGAGTTTAGCTCTGGGTTTGAGAGTTGCCGAGGCACAAAGCCCGTCAGCTGAGCTTGCAGAAGTGACTGGGCAGCAGCTGGCCGATCTCCGCAAACAGAACAGTAGTACCAAGGGTAACAATGACAGTTTAGGGATCAGGGTTTATAGGGGTTTAAAGCTAAGTAGTAATTGTTCGGGCGGCTCTCTTCTGGGGAAAGTTTAGGGATGATCATAAGTTTGTTTCATGAAAACCGTATGACTACCATAGATTGAATAAAGCAAAGCATCATTGCGGGCTCTGTCCCTTCGTAAACTAAACCGCTGCAGCCCTGCTAAGCTCCTGCGGGGTAGGGGTTTAGGGTTTAAGGGGCTTCAGGTTTTTGTAGCAAGGGCTTAGGGCTTAAGGGCTTTAGGGCTCTAGGGGTTTAGGGTTTAGGGCTGTAGGGTTTTGGGGTTTTAGGGCTCTAGGGTTTTAGGGTTTAGGGCTCAAGGGCTTTAGGGTTTTGGGGTTAAAGGCTTGTAGGGTTTTAGGGTTTAGGGCTTAAGGGGGCTTATAGGGTTTAGGCCGGTATCTCGATGACTTACTAACGGCTGGAGCTCAACAGCCTAGCCTGATCAACAAGCCCTGAGCCAAAACCCCTGAGCCCTACGGCTCCAGCCTTAAACCCTGAAACAGCTCTCAAGCCTGAAACGCCGCAAACTTAAAATTTCTGGAAGACCGGGATGTGCACATAATAGGGCTCCTGTTGAAAGCTTGATGAGTGTCCTTGCATTTTCTGATGTATTGGCGATACTTGCAAGGTGTCAGCCTATATACCCTTCCAATACCCTACAAACCTGATGAAATCTTCATCCGAGCCCTTCATTATCCATGGAAGATTTCATGCGTTGAAGATCCCGTGAAAACCTAAACTACCCAAGGAAGATGCAGCGAATCCCTACATAGCTTTTTGTAACCCTACGGTGGATGAAATCCTGCCTTTCTTTAAGGACCCTAAACTATGGGAATTATGGTATCTTCCTTATTATGGGCAATGCAGGATTTATATCATCAGCAGTGTGAAAAAGCTTTACTCTCCAAGGAAGACGGTGTATCCGATCGAGTTGCTGGCAGGGGGCTGGCGCCAAGGCTAGAGCATTCCTGCGTTGGAGAGATGGGTGGTACGGTTGATGATATAAATCCTGCATGACCCATAACAAGTAATATACCATAGTTCCCACAGTTTAGGGTCCTTAAGGTAATGCAGGATTTGTATCATCAACAGTGTCTGCCGAGTTTCATAGGGTTTCGAACCGTACACCCTGGGACCCTAAACCCTCCACCGCAGCCCCCGCACAATCCACATGTTAGAATGTTCGAGGCAGAGGTTCCTTTGGATGATCCGGCTAGGACTTAGGATGCAGGCTGTAGGATGTAACATAGGGTCGGGATAGTTACACGTATCATTCCTTCCTGTTCCTTCTTGCAAGAAAAGTATACTAGAACACAAAACCCTAGTCCCTAACCCAAAACTCTAAACCCTAAACCCTGAACCCTGAACCTTCAGTCCCCTGTTGGCTAGGCCTCGGGTCTACATGTTCAGGTTGCGGAGAAGGAGGGAGCCTGCCTCTGGGGGTTTAGAAAGCTGAGGCCCGAAACGTTAAGCATCTAAATCTAAATCTTTAACCCCTAAACCCAAAACCAAAACCTCAAGCCATGAACTCAGAACCCCAAACTTACGATTCAAAAGTTTCGGAGGGGTTTAGGGTTCAGGGGTTCAGGATTTCAGGTTTCGGGCACTTTCGGGTCGAGGATGGGTCCTCTTATCTCGGGCTTGGAACGAGGCAACGCCGACCAGCAGCTCTCTCGGCCCTATGGGGCAGCCTTGCTGCAAGTCAGGAGGCATTGCTTTTGGTTTAGGGTTTAGGGCACTGTTATTAGTTATAATAGGTTTTCGGTTTTACCAAACCCCCCCAAAGTAGGTAAAATAATTGCCCAATACCTGCAAAAGGCCATTATTCTACCCATTTTTTGGTGTCCAAGTAGGGTTGATAGGGTACTGCTATTAGTTATGAGATTGAGGCTTTAGGGTCACGTGCAATACGGTGATATGTTGTTTGGTTTGGGGTTTAGGGTTTTAGAGTACCGTCATCAGGTCCTGGGTTTCGAGTTTATCGGGTGTTTAAAGTGCTATGATTAGTTCTGGGGTTTCGGGTTTAGGGTGTAGAGCAGTGCCTTGGTTCTGCCTTTTGTTTGTTACCCGCAAGTCGTGGCAAAAATGGTTAGGGCAGCAGCCACGCTTTAAAAGGAATGACCCGTAAGACTCGTAAGACCCACAGCAAGAGTCGAAATAGGAGCGTACAGTGGCAGGGGGGTTTTGGGCGCTATCGTTGTGCGTGATGCTCAGATCAGGCGTGGTTATCAACCGGAATCGAGATCCTACTGTAAACAACAGTAAGGCCCTCATAGGGAGTTGTTGTAAATAAGCAGGCGTCTACACAAATCGAAACGAGACCCTGCAGCCCTAGGTGCCTAAATAGAGCCCTCCAGCCCTGAAGCTGCGGAGTCGCTGTTGGCTGAAATTTTAGGATCCCATCTGAATCTTCAGCCACTAATCTTCGCTTGAGACGTCTTCGCATCCCGTGAAGGTATCTCTTTTGTTTGGGCATGCATCTTTATCAATCGCTATTTGGAATTTGGAACTGTTATTCTTACTGCTGACAGGAGTGTTTGCGTTTCTTCATGTATATTCCTGTGGTGTTCCCCACCTGACAGGCAGGTGCCTGCAAGCAGCTACCGGGTAGCTCTTTCGGGTACCTGTGAGGTTTTGCCTGGTGGGCCTGTTGGTTGATAAGTTCGTATCAGGGCAGACACCAACAGCTGACAGGTAGTAGGACCTATAGTCTATAGTCTCCTTAGGAATTACTTTTTTATCGTGTTCATATAAGCCCCATGAGAAGATTACCAACATGTTTTGTACTATGGTTCCAAGGGGGGTATAGTCGTAGGACCGGGGGGCCAACCATTTCCCCCTCATCCGTGCCATCTAGACAGCTTATGTGTAATCTAACCCTAGTCGAAAGACTCTTTACTGAGGGTCTCCAGTCCTCCAAGCAGACTCTGAACCTTAAGCCCAAGGTGGTACGCGACGAGACCACAGGTGCCACGTACGTGTCAGATACGATGAACCATCGCATCCAGAGCACCTGCGGCATTGCGATGGACAGTTCTGCTCAATTCAAAAATGATGTACAGGTGTAGGGCCATCAGGACTTGCCACACTGCAAAAGCAAGGGAGAGTAAGAACGACAAGAAATACTTCAACATCGCCAAAATCATGGAGCTACTGTCAGTCGCTGCAATTAAATGGAGCAGCATCAAGAGGGGCCAAGATTTAAGATGCAGGCCACTGCCAAGTCTAGAATCTGACAGCATCATCAGACGTAACCTTGGCCCGGATTGTTATGAAGGTTCACTTTTGGAACCCTAAACCCGCAAAGCCGCAAAGTATTCGACCCGGACTGTGAAGGTGGTGTTACTCGTAGGGTTTGGGGGTTTCGCAGTGCGGGGGTCTAGGTTTGGGACTTTTGGCGGAATGTCTGCAACCTGCTTGCAGCCTCAATGAGAGCTGGATGCATGAGTTCACTTGGTAGCTGAGTAGGTAACCTTTGACTTTTTGGGGCTTATATAACCCTACCGTGAAGAGGTTAAAGTTTCCTGGGCTAGGGTACTCAACCACTAAGTTCAAGTTTCCGAATCAACCCTCATCTTTACGCCTTTGAGCCCCAGGCTGTCAGCACGAAAGTCCGCAGCTCGAAACCCTCAGTGGTGAACTGCACCCTAGACCCTAAACCCTAAGCCTTAAACCCTAAGCCTTAAACCCTAAACCCTAAGCCTTAAACCCTAGACCCTAAGCCTTGAAGCAACGCCTGCAGAAAGACGCGTCAGGACATGTTGAACAAACTTAAAAAACCATCAGCCTTAAAGCCTAAATCCTAAACCCTAAGCCTTAAACCCCTAAACCTTAAATCCTAAACCTAAACTGGCCCTGATCTCAGGAAGTGGATGCCAGGTTCCCAAGTTGTGGAAACTGTCGCCGGTGGTCTCCGCGCTGGTTCAGGCCAAGCCCAAACTAGAGCTTCGGGAAAGCCACAACAGGTTCGAAAAACAGGGATTTAAGTTTCTATACAGCGGTATCAGGCCGTTTGGGGTTTTATAAGGGTTTATGTACGGATTTGGCAAGGAGGGTTTTCAGTATGTAGGGTACCCGGAACAGGATCATGTTGCGGGCAACTAATCTGCACTATTTGCAACTCCTCCCACGGCTCACTCCGCAATTCTTGGATTTGCCATCATTCAAATTTCTAAAACCGAAGCCGTTAAGATTGCAAAAGGTTTGGTGTTTCCTTTTGCGGTTACCTGTAAGTTCCTTGAAGGACAAGTGGTTAAACCAAAACCAAGAGCTACAGCGGAGGCCATAGGTGGGGGTAAAACCTAGGCCTATTCCTGAATAAGAGCATGAATAATAATGAACTTAGCAACAATGTTAACAATACCAACACTATATAATTAATACGAATAACGCTAATACTCGCTGCAGGATTTTGGGGCTCTGGACTCAGGCAGCTAAAGAGTTCATGGCCCCGCGCTTGCGGGTTTAGGTCCTGAGCGGTTTAGGGGTTTCGGGGCTTAGGGTTTAGGGTTTAGGTGGGTTTGATTTTAGGGATCATGGTTCCTGGCTTTGGGGCTTACGAAGTTTAATTACTCTTTCAGGACGACGGTACTTTACATAGGGGCCATACTAGCTAGAACTAATAGGGTCTTGAAGCCCAGCATCCTTTAGTTATAATCAGGAACTCCTAAAATAGTATAGGCAACTCTAAAATATGCTCTAAACTGCCATGTGCATAGGTATGTCCTGAGCAAGGTTCGAACCCTGTGCTTGAGCGTACAGACACGTTGTTGCTTGGTCCTATCTGGGGTTTCTGCGAGGTCTCAAGCATTTGAGGCTTGCGTGCTCATGAGCGTCTGAGAAACAGTGAGGGCCAGGGCCGTCATCAGCATGATTATCGTCTTCGTTCAGAACCCATAACGGTACTAGTCACTAGTCATGCTCATCTCAAGAACCACCTACTACTTGAGGTTTACGGTTGTTGTAATACTGTAGGGTTTAGGAGGTTTGCGGGTGAGACTTCTGGTGTGCTGCTGCGATCACGCGGCCACGATATGGACTCGGACCTTGAGCGATATCTGAAGGGGCTAAAGGTTTAACTTTTAGTAAAATAGGAGGGGTTCCGAAGTCAGCCAAGTATAGTCTCCATTGTACCGCAACCCCCAAAAAACCTACCTTTCTAAGGACTTCTATAAGGAAGGATTTATGGGGTCCAGGTAGTTCCTGTTTTGTTGGTTTAGCCAAAATTGTATCGATGAAGAATCCTCAATGGTAACCCCCAAATAAGGAACTACGGTGGAGACCAGCAGGTGCTTGCTTGGAGGATCATGGGACTTAGTAAGTAAGGTTATAAGTACCCTAATTGGGGTTATAAGTATAGTTACCCTTATTATAACCCTAGTTACTAAGTCCCATGATCCTTTAAGTGTGTAATGTCCCCAAGCAGCGAGTCGTTAGCCTGCGAGACTCGGAGGTCTCTTCAGCTAAGAGCTGTGAAAAAGTACCCCTGAACCCCAAACCCTAAACCCCCAAAAACGCTAAACTCTAAAACCTTATGTAAATCCCAAATTCCCAAGACGCTAAACCCTAAGCTTCAACCCTAAACTTCAACCCAAGCCTTGATTCGCAGATTCGCAGGCCTTGATGAGCTCAGATTCCCTCGCGGAATCTTCTTGGACACCACCGGCCGCAGCTCGGACTTTCTGGGAAAGAGGTACTACCATCAAAGTTTAGGGTCTTTGGTGTAAACCCTAAACCCTGAACCCTAAAGGCCCAATTAAACCCTAAACCGTCCATAATTCTTAAAGGCACTCTCACATTCGAAAGTCAAGGCCACAAAGTTTGGACTGCGCAAATACTGACCTACGTTGCTACGATCCTAGACCGGTACCGAATTATTGGGTCCTTTGGACCCTATATAGACACCGAGAAGCCCTTTGGAATGACTTCTCTCGCTCTGCCCTCAACGAAATCGGACATGTCCCGCAGGGTTTATTGGCACCACTGGTTTGGGTTTCGGGATATAGGGCAGAAAGGGATCAGGTTTAGGGTTCATAGGGCTCAGGTGTTCGGGGCCAGGTTTCAGGTTGTAGGTGTATCCAGGGGGTGATGCACCTCGAGAGAATCTTGACAGCCCCCGCAGGCTGTCCAAATCAAACAGCGCACCTCCTTTACGCGCCTTTGATTAGGATCTCTATTCAAATTCCCTTTTCAGGTAGCGGGTTTGTTAAACAGGGTCCACAATGCGATGAGGACCCTACGAGAGACCAACATTTCGAAAACACCACGCGAGAGCCTTGAAGCACGCGGCAGCCCAAAGAAACGGCTGAGAAGAGCCAAACTTCGAAAGCACAACCTGTCAACATGTGAGGGAATCGTTCTGACCGTTTAGTCCTTTTCTGTATTCTGACCGTTTAGTCCTTTTCTGTATTCTGACCGTTTAGTCCTTTTCTGTATATGCAGGGGTGGGCGCTTTCATGTCAGGCCCCTAGAATGGGAATCTTCACCAGCACGGCCCGACACCCCAAAACGCAAATGTCCTGAGCGCACACTCCCAGATACAACTCGCAGTCATAGATCCTAAACCCAAAAAAGCCTAACCCTCCCCAAAAGCCGAAACCCTAACCCCAAAAAGCCTAAAACCCTAAACCCTGCTGGCCTCCATAAGGCCTCTTCGTGGCTGACAGTGGAAACCATCGCGTCGTCCGCTGGGATGTTGGAGCAGGTGTCGGATGGAGCTCAGGGTTTGGTCAGGGTTCTCAGTCGGAAATACATGCTAAATTTTGGACGATAATCCCTGAGAGGTAATAAGAAATGGAATCTTTTTGGACAGGGTCCTGAGTTCAGGGCAATAGATACTGTCTGAGTTTTCTCATCCTTGCATTGAGGGTCTAGGAGATGACACATTACTTGATTTTAGACCCGCCCCCACACTACCCGGAGGCCCCAAACTAGTTCCTTTGTAGAGTTCATATGTAGAATCCTATAAGGTATTCCCAAAAAACGGAACTACTATGGGGCCTCTGGGTACGTTAGTGCGGCACTGTACCAGGGGCTTCCTCCGGAGTGCTGGTGGCTGGAGAGCTCGGCGTCCTCTACGAGTCCGGGCTCATTCTCGCGGAGTGCAGAGGGGTGCAAGGTCAGTCAAACTCCAGGCGTGGTTTAGTTGAGCCTCCTAGCCCCTAGCAATACTGAGTTTTTTTTACATGAGTAATTCCCTAGTATACTAAGTGTATGTAGAGGTCTGCACAGTCAGGGTTGGATATCCTTGCATACATATGCTGAACATGCTGTAATGCACATATCTCAAAAGCCTACTCCAAAGACCAAGGCCCCAACATCAGAGCCCTTACAGTAACCCTCATAGTAAAATCTCTATAGTACCCCTTATGGTGCCTCTCTCTCTCTCTCTCTATATATATATATACATACATACATACATATAGTTTTAGTTTCTGTATTTGTTGAGTCTGTGACATGCGAAATCCCGACGCGCAGAGGGTTTAGGGTAATTTTATGACTATAGGGTTTAGAAAACCCTAAATGGGAGTTTCCGAAAATAGGGGACCCTAATATAGTACCCCAAATAGTAGGATCCTCATTATAAGGACCCCAAAATAAGGTACCCCTAGTTTTCGCAAACTCCCAAATGAACCCCAAACCCCCAAACAAAAACGCTAAACCCCAGGATCGGCAGGGACAGATCCGCGGATACGAAGCCACGTGCTGCCGCGGGGGACCAGGCGCTGCCTCCCCAAGCATGGGTACGGCTTCACGTTAAGGGCTTAGGAACCCTAAAGAACCCTAAACCCCGAAACCCTAAAGTTAAGGGTTTTAGGGCGCGGATCCGAACTGTAATTTAAAAGCCCTTCAACCCCAAACACTGAACCTTAAACCCCGGATGATTCATCACCTTACTAGTGCCCCCTGTCCCCGAATCAGAAGATATCAGGAGGCGCCGGGCTCGTACTCCCTCGAAGCCCAGATGAAGCCGGGATACTACCTATAGTCTCCATTGTAGTTCCTTTTTTTTGGTTTACCAAAATCTCTATTATAGGGTCCTAACCATAAAACTGGTTAACCAAAAAGGAACTACAATGGAGACTACAGGTATGTAATCAGCAGGTTACTACTGTCCGTGTATAGCCATAGCTTAGGGTCTATACGACTCTGCCTCGGACCTCAGAAATTGCAAGCCTGCACTGATCCTCAGCTCGCGCACAGCTCAAAAGGAAAGGAAGTGATATATATATATATATATATATATATATATATATATGTATCTGTCTATATAATGTGCGTATATGTATGTATGTATGTGTTTGTGGATATATATGTATATATTTATGTATTTTATAAAGATGTTCCATACATATAGAAGTTTTTAAAGCCCTAAGTGATGACAATCAGCTCTGCGGGTACAGTGGCCAGGTCTCGATCAACTTCTGGATCCGCACGGGGTGTTCGTGAACTTGGCCGGCGAGGTGTTCATTGCTGACACTTGCTCTGGTGGGGTGTGATCCCTGAACCCTAAACCCTAAGCCGTGATGTGACCTTTACTAGACGTGTTCAGCTGTCTACCATTAATGCTTCGCAGTTGACAGTCATCTGCATCCTCTCTACCGACACATGGAAGGGTGTCCCAAGCCATTCGAAGTCGATCTGCAGTGCAACAAGGACACCGGGAACAATCGCGTCCAGTGGGTCGTTGGTGCGGTGACCACAACCATTGCAGGCCAGGAAGATCAGAAGCATCAACATGGGGTGGAGTTACAGTGGAGATGCGACGAGAAAACGTCCCCTTTCGAAGGAATCTGTAGTATTTGCCTGCACTCTCATCTTTGTAAAACCGGTACGTCCCAGATCCTCACGCGAGTTGTCGACGAGAAATCTCGGTTCTCCTGCTCCTGCGATAAAGCCTACATGTTTCGAGCATTTGGTTCCAGCTCCTTTGAGGAGGTGCTGGAAGGTTATAAGTTTCGGGGCCTTCATAAACAGAGTAGGCTTTGTGCGGGTTTTAATTTTCGTGTATAATATACCGCCCCCCAAACCCTATTCTAATTGTTAAGGCCCCTACATTACAGGGTTTGGGGTTTGGGGGCTGCAGAGCTTTGGGTTTTCAAAGCCTTCTAGGCCCGCACCCATGGACGTCTTCAGGCAGGGTGTTGGAAGCAACTCACTTACGAATCCTTGTCAAACCTCCAACATCATCGAAGCCTTTCATGCAAAGATCTGCAACCTGAATCTCTGAATCAAGGCCTGTCTGATGCATCGCGATAACATGGAAGCAGATCGATAAGCGCTCATGTACATTCGTAATCATGCGTATGTACGTATAGATAGGTACATGCATGTCTGTACTGACACGTTGATATGCAGACAGGGCCCTACATGACGACAACCGAAGTTCCTCCTGCGTAAGTATGAGCAGATCATTCCAAGCTGCTGCTGATGCTGCTGCAGCTTAGGCCATACTTAATCATGAGTCAAGCGATTTAGTAGGTAGGGCTATAACTAAGGCAACTAGAGGTATATCATGAACGCTACACATCCCGAAACCCTAGGCACACAAAAGCAGTCCCAAAATGCCCTAACTACCCGACCTGAACGGGCTTTGGAAGTCATCCTAAGCTGTCGAAGCCTAAACTGTAATCATCCCTAAATCTTTGTCATAGTTGAGTAACATGTTACGTTTTATGGGTACTTAAACCCAATAAGGAATAAAGATGTGTATAGATGTTTAATCCTATCCCAACCATGAACTAGTAACCCCAAACCCTTAACCCTAAGCCCTAAACCCCAAAACTCCCTAAACCCTAAACGGAGCTGTGAGGTGACCTCATCCGGCCAGAGGCCCTCCGTCGAAAGGGGGAGATCAAGGTTTCAAGATGCTCCGGTTGGGCCTTAATAGTTAGAATAGGGTTCCCTTTAAAGGGGTCTATATAAGGGTTACTATAAGGGATCTACAGTAGGGTACTTTAGTATAGGGGCCTTGATAGTTAGAATAGGGCTCTTTCAAAGGGTTCCTTTAAGGGATACTATAAGGGAGCTTTTAGGGTACTATGGTATAGGGGCTTTAGTAATTGGAATAGGGTTTGGTGGCCGATTGTTCTGTAGTTCTTATGGGGAACCCCCACAATACGGTTGATGATATAAATCCTGCATGACCCATAATAAGGAATATACCATAATTCCCATAGTTTAGGGTCCTTAAGGTAATGCAGGATTTATGTCATCAACCGTAGTATTGGTAATTATCTCGGCCCCTTCAGTGGAGGTTGGGCCTTTTTGTTGCAAAAAGGGCCGTTGAAGTCTTTGGCTTCGAGCTGTAGCCCTAAAGGTTTAGGGTTTAGGGTACCCTAACGCAGCCTTTCAAAACTTTCGGACCTCGGAGTATGAGGGTGTGGTGTCAGGGGTGTGAGATGTAAGGCGACTGAAAGATTCAGAGTTAGATGGGGGGGTGAGCTGAGGGCGGCTTCGGACTGCCAGAAATACAAACAGCAAGAATTATATTCGAGTCATAATGCAGTGATAGAGTACTAAGACCCAGTACCACTTGCTGGTTATCATACTCTGCGTGTGCTGTGGGTTGTTCCTTCTCCACTTGGTCCGGTTTCCGGCACATAGTCCAGGATCTCGGGTCCTGGACCCTACACATCCTAAACCCTAAACCCTAAACCCAAACGTTTTGCAGACGGAAAAAAGGGCCTTAAAAACATCTAAACCCGAACCCCGGATTTTCGAATCCGAGCCTCTAAACCCTTATTCTCATCACAACCCCGAAGCGGAACAGACTAAGAGGCTTGCAGGGTCCCGGGAACTGAAGAGACTCGGACGGGCTTGGGGCTTTTAGGGTTTAGGGTGGGATTCTAGGAACTATGAGGACGTACCATGCAGCTTGGGGTGTTCACAGTTTTCCCGGCTTTGGGGAATAGTCTGAGTTTGGCGTCTACACATCACAGCCGTCATCATCATCATCATCATCATCAGACCGCCGTTTGCAATGAACACTCTGAAGTGAAGTGTGGAGGCCGTCTTCGCCACGACGGACTCTTTCGTCTACGTAGCTGACACTGGGCAACATCGTGTGGTGAAGTATCCACTTGCAGGCGGCTCGGGAGTCGTGGTGGCACCCAGGATGCACTGAGCTTGTATAGGGGCCTTCATAATTACCTATACTAGTTTTGGGGTTGCTAGTGTAATCATGGTATACGCAATGGACCCCCAAAACCCTAAGTCTAATCATTATAGGGCTCCTTAAGTATGGTTTCTCTGTTTTCAAAGTTACCACTCGAGCTCGAATGCCTATCAGCCCGGGCCCATGAACCAACAAACTTTACACTTGTAGAGTGGCCTTCTTGCTGAGACTCCTTTCTTGGCTAGACACTCGGTCAATGTCCCGTTTCTTGTGTTTCCGTACGCGTGTCAAGAAACGGTCTCAGTTGTTGAGGCCCAGCGCAGGGTTCAGAAACAAGTAGGGTCTTTCTAAATCCCAGAAGAAGCAAATCGCTGAGCCCAAGCCGCAAAGTCAGAGAAGCCCTCCACCCTTCTGAAACTCAGACTCTATCCAGCCCTGAACCCCAAACCCTGGGACCTAAACCCCAAACCCTGGCCCCTAACGCTTGGCCTTAAAGGCTGGCGGCAATGGCATCGGCACTGCTCTTGACCAAACTTCGAGCCCATCGGCGATCTACGTGGATGACAGTGAGCAGGCACAGGGGCTTTGAGGTGCAGGGCTTCAGGGTATCGGGTCTTTAGAGTTCATGGATGTTTCGGGTGTCTGGGTTTAGAGGATGTGCAGTTGTTTTTTCTTGTTTGTCCTTGCACCAGCTATCCCAGTAGCCAGAGTGTGTTTGTTTTTGTTTTCAGTGTTTTTTATGAGTCGCGCAACAGGACATGGTGAATTCGTTGTTTCAGGCGCTACTGAGGAATCTAGGTTGTTGCCGCAATCAAAGCCCTAAAGCCTACATGCAGCAATACATCGTGGATCGATAACTTCATAGCACAGGTGAAGCTATCGAAGCTCCGCCAGAAGTGTGCTTTTGTCCTATTGGGGGTTGCACGCTTCAAAATCCAAAATCAGGCTCACCAGTATTCAGATGGGTAGGAAGCTCCTTTGCACGAAGGTTTCGGAGGCCTCAACCCTGCGTCAGACTGAAAACCCGACAGAACCCAAGCCCTAAACCCTGAAGTCTGAAGAGTCTAGCAGGACCCCCCAAGTGCCCTTTAATGGAGCCCTCATGGTCTTTAAAAGAGGGTATCTGGGGTATAATAAACGGTAGTTGGGGGTCTAGGTAAACACCAAACCCAGAGCCCACAAATCATTGAATCACTTCAGGTGGGGGGAGTCCCCATTAGAAACATCTACATCGTCGATACGGACAATCACCGCGTGGTGGCCTTACACTTTTTCGGGGCTCCTGGCCTTTGATGCTGTAAGGGCCTTGTGCGACCCGGTGAATCCCAAGTAGCCATTACATATGCTTCGTTCCGAATCGAAAAAACGACAAACAAGAGTGGTTAGGGGCCGTCAAATTAAAGGTTGCGAGGGGTTTTGTTCTGTATGCTTCGTATCGCGAGCAATCGGCTCCTCACTCTGAAGAAGGTTCAGGGTTTAGGGTTTAGGGTTTTAGGGTTTAGGGTTTAGGGTTTTAGGGTTTAGGGTTTTGGGGTTTAGGGTTTAGGGTGCACAGAACTTCGTGCTATAGAACTGTCCTGTGTGTCAGAAGCTGCATATGAAGCAGCAGAGGAAGCGCGACGCCACTGCCAGCACCCGATGGACAGGAAGTCCAATCTAGGCTTACATATGGGCCCTACTATCATAGGTTGCTGAGATTTCAGATGTTCGTGATACACTACCGAATTACATATAACCATAAGTCATTTTCAGCCCCCTACAGTGAATTATGGCGAATAAATGGTTCAGAGTTTCAGGTTTAGGGTTGTTCAGGTAGTCTTCTATCCAGAGGCTGAGGGTTTCTTCACCCGCAATCCGGGAAATGCCGAGTGCAAAGCACAGGTGCCCAAATACCAACTTTGGGGGACCATCACAACGAGGCCCCTACAATGTCGTCATGTTTTGTGTGTCCCTTGCATTCGGCTGAAAAACGTGCACGGTTTCAGATGCAGGGTTAAGGGCTAAGGGTGATAAGGGTTAGGCATGCTAAAACTCAACTGCCGTCCTACTGTTGCTGACAACTATAATAATGATATAACAATAATAATGACAACTGAAAGTCCCTGTCAAGCATGTATCTTTCGAGGCAGTCCTGGAGAGGCACAACACCCTCAGATACAGCCTCAGCCACAATTTAGCCCGAAACTCTGTAAATTCTTAGAATGACCCTAAACCGTAAAATCTAAACCTTAAGTTCCTGAATGACGACCGAACGGCATTCCAGGTGGCAAAAGTCCGGGAGTCCGATGGCAGCACGTCCGTGGCGGCTGGGGGATGCCTGGAGAACCCGAGCTACATCGACCCCTGTATCGAGGTGGGGAGCTGCCGCTGTACTAGAGAGGCCGTAATAACTATCTATATTATTCTGGGGGTTCCTGATTATAACTATAGTCTAATATAACCCAGAACCCTATTCTAATTATTTAGGCCCCTATATTGGGCCTAATGATGTTTGGGGCTTAGGGTTGCCAGTGGGGCGAGAAGACGGAGGTGGGGGCAGTAGGGTCTTCAATCTCTAAGAAGGCGGCAAGCCTCGACTAAGCTCGACGACTTACTTCACCCTATGCGCTTGGAAGTCGGCAGCACCGACAGCCACCTGCGTAGGCAGAGTCTGATTTACCCTAATGTTCCCGACGTCCAAAACAAGACAGACGAAACTTTGTCGTCTACATGAACCTGAAGATCCGTTGTTGAGTTTACGAGACACGCAGGGTGGGGTGCACGATCCTCCGCGACCGCATCCCGACGACGAGGACGTACTGCAACTCCACCATCGATGTTCCCTTTGATCGGGGGCTGTAGTGTCTTAGTGCACAGGGGCATGCTGAACATCAGCGCTGTGTGTGCCTGTGGTCGGGGTTCTGTATCTGGGTCATGAACATTGCGATTGCGGTCGGCTTTTGGCAGTATTCCCATCTTGTTCAGCTTAAGACTGCTGTCATCCACGCTGATATCACGACTGCCAGCACAGAGTTAGTATGCTTCCGACAGTATGCTTAGACGACTACCTCTTGTCACGTATCATGCAGAAGTCATACCTACTACAATCACTGCTATTATGATCCCGACTTGCTCGACAGCGGACTCTCCAGGTGCTGAAAGCCTTTCTGCAAACAGCTTGTGCAGCCCTGAACCCTGACCTTTCTGCTCCAAGCGAAGTAGGATTTGTATTGAGGCTTGTGCTTGTAGTACATGCTGGGCACTAGTGACAAAACCCTCCGCCATTTCCAACAATGTCAACTCTAGAGAAGATAGAACCCTCTCATCTTCATAGGGATCCTTAGGGGTGTAGGGGGGAGGGGTGTAGGGGACTATACTTCCTTAAATAGGCCATATTAGTCCTTCATGGGCCTTAAGGCCCCCTACCCCCCCTCCCCCTACACCCCTAAGGATCCCTATGACATCTCTCAAACTCAGGGGTCAATCGCATTTACCTGCATGGAAACCAAAGCATGTGTCGCGCTGAGCAACTTCATACCAATGTTCATGCAAGTCGACTTTTTGCCGGTGGTGGTGATGGCGGTCGTGGTCGTGGCGGCGGCGGTGGTGGTGGTCGTCGGCTTAACAGTGGTAGTAGTCGTCGTAGTAGTAGCAGCAGCAGTAGTAAAAACCGCAGTAACAGGAGGAGCAGGAGCAGTGGCAGTCGCAGTGGTGGTAGCAGCAGGAGATAAGAAGAACCGGCGGAAGTAAGGCAAGGTCAAGATACAAGGTTAGGTGCACCCTGATGCTCATGGCTTAATGGTCTTTCGTGTATTCTATAACAAGTAAGGCCCTAAACCCTATAAACCCTTGCTTTGCCAGCTCGATTCCTTGCAATCAGGAGGCATTGAACCCGTCCTTTGACAATCCGCCCATCTACCACTTCTGGGGTCCCTCAGGCCATGCAACTTTGAGGGTTTAGGGTTTAGGGAAAGAGTTTCCAAGAATTAGGGGTACAGTACCTCATTTTGGATCCTCAAAATAAGGATCCTACTACTTAGGGTTCACCCCCCATGCAACTTCGAAGTTCTTTTGGTGGAATTGGTCCCCGAACTGTTTAACACGCTTCTGAAGATCTTCCAGGTGAGAGATGTTCCTGCCACCCCTCGCGAGTGTTTACCAGAACTATAGCTAAGACAGGATGGAGGTACTTCACATATCAGTCAGGGTGTCATTATCCAGGCTGCGCATCTTTCGGCCACCAAAGCCGGGTTATTGTTGCAGTGAGTAGCAACTCAGACCGCTATATGCGCCTGTGACTCAACGCCGGAACATATGCCCTGCACAATTTATCCTGAATTCCTGAACTCGAAACTGAAGCCACCGTCACTAGAGACTATTATTAACACTTGGGCCCGAACATCGAGGGTGTAGGGTTCAGGGTGTTTGCAGGCTGGGGCTCAGGCGCTTGGTTCATAGTATTCTGGGTGGCACTTCGGAAACATTTCTAACTCCCCGCTACGGTTCACATAGAGGGACCTATTTATAAATGCTGTTGAGTTCCCTTTATGGTTCATAATAATGAGACACGCATTCATAGTCTTCGCTGAGGGGCCCGAAAGCTTTGTATTTGCAGGTCCATCTCGAGGGATCCAAGTAGAGGCCGAAGTCTCACTGCAGATGTGCGAGGCCTGCACGTGAACTCGGGAATCAACAAGAACATCACCGTCGCGGACACCTTGAATCACAGGGCTTGGGCCTTAAGACCCATGAGACTCATGAGACGAGTGAATTGCAGGTTAAGGGGTATGGATCAGGGCTTCAATTCTGCATGATAGCAACTATATTGGCACCGTGGCTATCGAAGCAAAAGGTATCAAGATGTGCTAAGCATCTTTAGGTACTACGTGCTGCTCGGAGCATGTGTGCTAAGGTCCTGGTGTGGTATTCCTGAGCATCCGAAGGCTCACACGAAAATCTTCCTGGACCTGAGCCTTTGCTACTGCTAAAGGACCCCTTTGCCAGCTTCTGGGGATAATCCGGATCACCTCGGACTTCTTTCCTGGTGGAGACATGCCAGATCGAGCAAGAACGTGAAGAGAAGTTTGTGAAGCCTTTCTGCGCTTTGGCTAAGATTCTCACAGGTCTCCACGATCTGAGCAGGCGACGAAGCGCAGGACATCTGCAATGGGATGATGACAACGACAGAGACTCAAGCTCGCGATGGAGTGCCACCGCTCTGCACCTGGAAGATGACTAGCTGGGGATAACCGAAGGTGTGTCTTTGGCCGGCATGAACTGGCACCAGGTCCTTCAGACGACGCTTGCAACGCTCGACATGACACTGACCCTCGCTGGCCCAGTGTGCACTGATCTCCACGTCCTGAACTTCGCCAGCTGCATTCAGTCGGCATGGGAGTTTCCGAAAATTAGCGGTAACCGATTTTGGGGGTCCTTATAGTAATAAGGACCCTACTATTTAGGGTACTATATTAGGGTCCCCTGTTTTCGGAAACTCCCCATCGATCTTAGGGATCCCCGGCTGTCACGCCCACCTTGAAGCAGGAACCTTCGATGTGGGTAAGCCCAGGGCTCCAGCTACCTGTAAATACTGAGTTACTGGGTTACAGAGTATACGGTGCATGGTATATATATATATTATATATATGTGTGTGTGTGGTTACAATATAGTGACAACAATCATATAATCTCAAAACAACAACAATAATCATGATATAGTAACCTACTATTAAAATTTGGAGCAGGGTAAGGTTCATTGGAGCTCGAAACCTGGTAACCGCGGCTGTGATTTTCAAGAGTGGGGCCTAGAGGCAGAGGATCTCGAACTTCCGCTCTTCAACACACACAGAGCGCTATCAAGCCTAAATGGCTAACAGTGGCTCCAGAAGAACCCGTTTTTAAAGGCGAGGAAAAGGCTGCCACACGGTTTCCCAAAATTTCGAGGGGGCAAAAAGTCACCGGGCTTTAACCTAGAAGACGCTGAGCCCTGTAACCTAATCCCCTTCGGGTTCACGCTTGGGTCGGGGTTCAAGGTTTGCGGTTGAGGCCAACCATACGTGGTCGAGGCCTAGCGGTGCTCTCTGAGGACTGTCTTTGCAAGGGCATGTTCCCAAACGACACTGGTTGTGCGAAAGCGACAAAAGCTCAACACCTTGCAATACTCACTTAACTTGCAGCTCCACGGCCCTTAAGCGATGGCAACCTGAATCCCTTATGCCTAAAGCCCTAAACTCTAAAGATGCTTCAAGGAGCAGCGTGTCACTTAGCTGAAGAGATACAGTTACACTGCCCTAAAAGCCCAGTTCCCGACCTGTGGAATCAGTTACTATACACATACATACATGCCTTTGTCTATGTATACGTGCGCGCGTTTGTATACATATATGAACATGAACCTTACAACTGTATGCGGGCATGTATGTATGTATGTGTGTATGTATGTATGTATGTATGTATGTATGTACGGGTATACGTATGCCCAAAATGTATGTATGTGTGTATATATATATATATATGTATGTATGTATGTATGTATATTCTACATATAGGGACGCTAGCCTACGATCTGATTTTTCTGGGCTTCTAGGGGGTGTTGCGTGGCTTATGGCTTCAAAAGCTTCAATGCAACGGTCGTGCCATGCGGAACGATCTTGCCAGGCTCACACACATCTCTTGCTGACCATTGTCTGATCAAAGTGTTACCACCAAGCTGATCCCTGCACAAGTTATACTACCATTGACATCATATTTCTGCATATGCCATTTGTGATTACACTGTTTGCTTCCTCCCAGTTGCATCTAACATGGGGGCCTGAATAAATACCTATACTATTTTGGGGGTTCCTTCTTACATTCATAGTATAAAGCGCCCCCCAACACCCTATTCAAATTATCAAGGCCCCTATATTAGAAGTGCGCCTCTGCGTCTCCTGTTCAGGTGGGCGTCCAGTACGGTCTCTGCAAGCTTCTCGGCCGTTCTCGAGAACATTTTCACTAGAAGTATGGCCTAATGTTGTGAGAAACAAAAGTCATGAGATCAAGAGGATCTAGGTTTCAATATTCGTAGATGAGGTTCTTATGGTTAGTCGGTGTTGAAGGGGCTGCCGGTGCAAAACGCAGGCTGGTAGACAAGTGCATCGAACTCATTGCCTGGATCCCGGCACGATTCGAGACACAGGTTACGGGTTTAGGGTTTAGGGTTCAGGGTTTAGGGTGTCCGACGCCTTTCCAGGCTTGAGGGTTTTGCTTTAGGTCTTTTGGTGTGTTAGGGGTGTTACAGCTTTTAGGGCAGGGCTCAGAGCGGTCGGGCTTAAATCCTCCTCGCACTTTAACCTTGGGCTGAGAAAACTTCCTCTTGACCATCAGAGCTCCCTTCACTTAAGGCAACTCCTTTCATAGTGTTCCTATCTAGTTGATCTAAGTTGATCTAGTTGTTTTCCTGTAAGGAACCCGAAAGGAACTGCACTTCAGCACTAATCTGCGTGGCCTGGGGCTTTCCGCCGCGTTTCAAGGTCACCGATGATCATATCCTCGACTCAGAGGACGCGGTCACGTTGGTTGTAGGGCTTTGGGTTTAGACTTTCAGGTGCATAGTTATGCCAGTGCGACGATAGCACCAGCACTGCTGATGGACAAAACCCTGATGGTCCATTGCTGCTTATACAGCATTTCTCCTATAGTTTAGGAGTTTTGGATGCTCAAGGCATTGCAGGATTTTGTCAATGAGTCAGCGATCCTCCTCCCCAGAAAAAGTTCCAAGGCTGACGTTATTTCCAAAAGCCTTTGTTCCCCCCAAACCCTAACCTCCACACTCTAAAATCTGAGCCACACTACGTCGAAGCCTTGCGCGCGTGCACCAACAAGCCCACGCATCCTTCAATCCCGATGCTCTCAGCCTCAATGCACCCTCGAAGGCCGGGAGTTTGAGGGTTCATGGGGTTTAAATGGGGTTTATGGGGCGCAAGGGGGTTTATGGGGTTTGGGGAAGTTTAGGGCGGGTTTCGGGTCTCAGTTTTTGCTTGTCAGCGAACACGCATTTGTCACCATTGGTGATCCAGATAAACTGCTCAGCAGAGCCGGAGCTATCATCTTGTAATTCCGGAAACCTTGCGCAGCACATCCGCACTTGCAACTTCCATGTCCTCGCATGTTTGCCCTCAAGCCTGCCAATGCAAGACAATGGATGCAAAGAGGATTGGGGACTAGGTGGCTACCCTAAGGCCCCAAAGTAGTTCCTTTTTGGGGTTACCTTATAAAATTCTAAATATGAACCCCCAAAAGGAACTACTTTTGGGCCTTTGGCTAGAGCCCAGAGTTGTGACTGTCTGAAGCCTGCAGCATTGGACCAGCTTAAGCCCGGACCACTCCAGGATTTCAATGGGCTGTCCCAAGCGGCTGTGGTGGAGATGGTTGGATCCTTACCGGAATCCCTGCTCACGGGGACTCATGCAGCCTTCACTATAGCTGCCGTTCTTCCATGATGTCAGTGCGGCTAGCGTCAGGCTCCTTATTTTTGTCAGTATTGCTCTACTTGCTGGCAACGAAAGGCACAAACACTAAACCCTACACGCCCAAACCCAAAGCCCTAAACCCCTACCACCCCCAAACCCAAACCCAAAGCCCTAACCCCTAAGCCCTATAAACCCTAAACCCGAAGCTACTCGAATCCTCCCAGGCCAAGCATGACGCTTGGAACCTTCACGAAGATGGCATCTACGACGTGCTCATGCGCTTGGCACCTGGCCAGGGGGTGACCTCGTGTTCAGTGGTTCAGGGTCTAGGGGTGTAGGGGTGTAGGGTTTAATTTCTGGGTTCAGGGTTGGGGGTTCAGCATAGGATTGAAGGCAGTCTTGCAGGGTTTGCCGGCCTGCTTAAAATATCCGAAGGCTCTACTGAACTCTGACCGAACCTGCAGACTCGTTGCCGATCATGGTCGAAGTTGAGCATCCGGTTGCTCAAGAGACGTCCACATCAAAGCAATCCTTTGAGCTGTTGGCTTTAGGGTTGAGGGGTTCAGGGGTTAAGGGGTTTAGGCTTTAGGGGTTTCGGGTCACTGCACCACTTTCTGAAAATTTCCGAGTCCTCGAAGCAGGCTCCTGGTACCAGGAAACCGCGAACACAAGATCGCCCCTGCGGGGTCTTCTACATGAGGGGATCCTATGGTCTCTGGTATATTGTAGTACAAAGGGGTCTGAAGAAATGTATGTAATATGAGCTTCCACAGAGTATTTAGATCCATGTGCTAGGAAGCTATGCTACAGTGTAGACCCCAAACCCTATTTGGATTGCTAAGGCCCCTCTATGAATCAACTCCTAATGCTTGTCGCTTCTAACGTCCTAGTTGCAGACAGCCCCTGCTGGTAGCTTGGGTAATACCCTAGAAGGAACAGTTGATTTAGCAACAAAGCCTTATACACCCGATTAATATGGGGCGCTCAACACCCGACCCTAAACCCTAAAGGCCCTAAGCCCTAAAACCCGAAACCCGTAAACCCTACAACCCCACACCCTAAACTCCTAAACCCTAAGAACTCCGGGCTTTCGGGTTTCTTGGGGCGAAGCGCGAGTGCCTACCGGAGCCAGACAAGTTTCCTGTTCTGAAACCTAGAGCCTCGAAGCCCCAAGCCCTTGAACAAGTAATTACGCCCACAGCACCTGCGACGAGGCTGGGCCGGCGCCAATGCCGGCGACGAGGAAGAGAAGCGACGACTTTCGCAGCCTTTTCTGGTGCGGCGGCTGGGTTTGGGTTCAGGGTTCAGGGGTTGTAGGGTTTGGGGTTTTAAGGTTTGGGGTTCAGGGTTTAGGGTTTTAGGGGTTTCAGGGTTTAGGGATCAGGTTTTAGGGTTCAGGGTTTAGGGGTTTTGGGGGTTTCAGATAGGGTGCAGGGCCGGGGTTTATAGGGTTTGGGGCTCAGGCGTCGGTGGAGATGGGTGTGTCAAACATTACAAACTCAAGCATTGTGGCAAAGGAGCACGCAACGAGAATCGCTCCATTTCGTGGACTTATATAACCCTTACGCAGCAGGAGCGGCCGAGAACCGACGTCTCATTTTATCATATGTTGTCATCATCTGTCCTTGTGTTGTTCATTGAATACTTGGTCTGCATGGATCTCCATTTGCCTGTATGACGCAGTCGATCTGGGTCAGTATCATCCGTTTCTTGGTTTGATACTTCTGGAGCCAGCAGCTTGCTGGTTCATGTCGAAGATTGTGACATTCGGGCACATTTGTTGTCTACTGGCTCCCTCCATGCACAGGCCATTTGTCTGCCAAAGCCATCCTGTGCTTGAAACCAGTCCATGCACCCTACCATTGTCAGCACCAACTGGTGTGTGCCATTGTCGTAGCAGTATGCCATCTGCAAATTCTAAACCTAAACCCCATAAAACCCTAAACCCGACACCCGGATCCGTGCAGTCGGTAGAGTCAGGAGCACCTTCGATACCCGTACATGTCTGTGGAGAAGCTGAAGAGGCCGCTTTTGGTTCAATCTGGTGAGTTTAGAGCCGGTCACGTGGGTTGGATTCTGCGGGCCGAATTCTCGAGCTTTGTTTTTGGCCTTATGAATTATCAATGTGCAAAGCTTGGAGGTGAAGGTCCCAAACATGCAGCACATTTCATTTCATTGCGTTGAGGACTTCGTCGGAACAAAAGCGGCTGGAGCCTGGGGCACTAGAGATTCTAGACTCTGTACGCTGGACTCTTGCCTTTGAGCACCGAGCATTGGATAATCAACACGGTTCAAGCATGGTCGCCACGCGATGTTATGTTTAAGGTTGGGCCAAACAGGGTGGAGGGGTACGTATCAGACAAGTATTGGGACATCAACTTACAGATATTAGCAGATTAGCAGATGCAGTATAGTAGAACAGAGCATGCGTTGACGCATCTTGATATCTTCACAGCCTACCGCCCAAGACACTAAATCCCGAGGATGAACAAAACGCCTGCTTTCCATCCCTCAGCCGCCGCTTCTTTCCTAAACCCTAAACTGGAGCAGGCTCAGTGCGACTGCCGAAGTACCGACCAACTTGGTCTTCGAGGCAATCTGCATTCCCCAAACCTTAAACCCTGGTTCTGATGCCTTAGGAGCTCTGGATCTTCGTGGGTGGGTGAGGAATCTAAACGCCCGAACTGTAGTAATACGTAGTTTTACTATTCCTCAAAGGCTTCGAGTTTTGCCGTGTAGCAACATGGCCCAAAACCCTATTCTGATTATCCAGTTTCCTACGTTAGGTGCGTACAGAGCCTTTAGCCTGTTGCGTGCTTTCGTCTGCTCTCATCGCGGAAGGCAGAGCTGGTTTGTTGGCCAGGGAAATCAGAACTTTGTAGCTCAACTTACTGAGAGGATGGGGTGACTTAGTGAGTGGGGTTTAGGGTTTAGGGTTTCCTAAACCCTAAACCCTTAAGCAATATAACTTTAGTTTCCTCTGCTCGCAGGCCCTAATAAGGTACTTGGACCTCCACGTATTAAGTGAAAGTAAGAAACCATGACGGGGCTACAACAAGTATTGTGCCCTGCATAGCAAGGTAGCTTCGGATTCAGTTCATTTTTTCGACAAGAACCCAACCTAAAAGACCCATAAATTCACAACCTGAAATCCACCTGAACCCTGATTTATGTCTGGGTCGTAAACTTAGCATTGCAGCACAAGATCGGGAGCCTGATGTTGTTCGGAGCAGACGAAGTCACTGTGAGCCAAGGCTTTGTTCTTCAAGCTGAACTGCACGGACGTGGAGGCGATGACGTGAACTAAGCTGCTGAAGTTCCTACATGCCGAAACCCCGCACTCCCACTATAAGGCTCATGGCGATGTTTAGGGCATTACGTGAAGCAGCTGCCAACGGTAGTGTATAGGCAGTTTTGAGTGTGACGTGGTTTACCGGCTCACGGTCAACTATACGATATCCTAAAAACTAGAACCGCAAGCGCAAACGGCAGAGCCGAGCAAAAGCCTACAGGAGGAGCGGGACGACTGCGAGGAGGGTCGGGAACTCAGATAGCTTCATCCACTGGGGAGTAGGGTTTCGGGTTCAGGGTTTATGCAGGGATGTAGAGTTTCCTAGAGTTTAATAGGGCTTAAGGTTTATGTCTAAGTCGGCTCAGTCCTTCAGCCGCTGCGTTTATGGTGTTCTCTTGTGATGGGAGTCCGATACGATGTTCAAAGGCAGTTTAGGAAACTTCAGTTAGTCATGTTTTCACAGTGAACATCTACAAGTGGTGTATATATATATATATGTTCATGTATATATACATATGTATATATATATATATGTGTACATATGTATGGAATCGTAGCATACCGTTTTATACGACGACAGTTTAACATCATAGAATACAGTGCATAATGCAATATAATGTAATATTACATGCAAACAGCACATGAAACAACTGACTACAAAAGTTTTTTGTAGTGTAATATGGTAAAGCATATTAGGCCATCATAGAACCAATATGATACCATAGAGTTCACTATAACTCAACGTGTCAGAATATAACATGATATGGTGTGATAGAAAAAGAACAACACAGCACATTTTATACAGTGCATCATAGTATCTTCTGGTGCAATATAATACAGTGCATCATCATCTAACATGTCACAATGTAATACAGGGGAACATGTTTCGTGTAACATAACATAACATAACATAACATATTATCACATACAGCAACATACCAGACCATAGCATAACACAACATATCACAGCATAGTAGAATATAGCGTACCAATATATATATATATATATATATATATATCATAACATAATATTCAACATGACATGGCATGACATAACATAACCCAATAGAAAATAGTATAACATCAAAAGATATTATATATTGTAACATAATTTCCGACCAAATTGCCCTACTATTCTCAACACTAAATCCTAGTTACTACACCCCAGTACCCTAAAAGACCATCATATTCGGGTGCTCTCAAGCCAGTACACTCAGCCCTCATAGGCCCGAACAACACCAACTCTCGTCTTTAGTAGTCCATCTTCGATGCTAGAAGGTAAGGTCCAGGTCTTATGCGGCTCGGGGCTCGTTTAAAGTTGAGGGTTTAGGGCTTAAGCTCTCGAAGCATAGGACCCTAAAATTCAGCCATAAAATAAGAACACGCCTGATTAGAGTGTCATTGAATAGAGTGCCCAGTGGCCTTGGGTTTGGAGTCATAGACTTTGATCGTAACCGCGAACCTTAATCTGCAACGAAGCTTACTTATGAAGCTCCTCTTAAGCCGTCATAAACGCCCACCCGGTGATGTGTTCATAAACAGCTTCCGACGAGAAGGGCTTTATATAACCCCATAAACCCTAAACCCTGCGTGCCTGAAGCCGCAAACCCAAAGCAAGCCGCCAATCCCGTGAAACCGAAACCCTAAACCCTAAACCCTAATCGCTAAACCCTAAACCGGCTGGACCTCATGCAGAAAGGCCCCATTGCACTTTAAGAAAAGAAAGCCTAAACCGAGCCCTCCCCCAATCCCTCGAAGCGGTTCTCCGCGACTTCAGGGGTCTCCGACCTATCCGAGCCCGGGCCCTGGCAAAAGCAGGGCTTGAAGGGCTCCACAAAAGCTCTATGATGGAACTCTTTAGGGTTCTTCAAGGGTTCTGTCAAGGTCTAGGTTTAGGGTTTAAGGATCTAGTGATTTAGTGTTTAAGGCTTACGGTTTCGGGTTTTGCCTGGATCTTGGAGGGTTAAGGGGTGCTATTTGGATTTATGGGTTCAAGGGCTTTGCATAGAGGGGGCTTATGGGAACGGTTTGTAAGGCTAAAAGTTTTTGTAGTGTTTGTATATGAGGATGTACAAGGCTTGAGGCTGTCGGGGTTTGGGTGGTTCAGGGTTTAACACCCTTGAAAACACCAAACCCTGAACCCGAAACCCCCTTTAAAAGCCCCACCTAGTCCCCCTTAAAGCTGCAGACCTTTCCAGAGGCGCACGGCTCTGGCAAGTCAGAGACACCGGCCTTGTTCTTAGCCTAAGAGGTCGACACCGTAAGGTGGTGCCGCTGTGCTTCGGGATTTTGAGATTTAAGGTTTCATATCTTTAGTAGGCTTACAAGAAGGGTTCCAGGGTTCGGGATTTTGAGGTCTTGTATCTTTAGTAGTGTCACTATAAGGGTTCCATGAACCAGCGCTCACGAAGTTTACGGTTGAAGCTCTCTTCCTCATTTTGTGGGCTTGGTAGGGGTCGAGGGTTTAGATTTTCTCATGTGCCTCGATGCATGCATCGATGTGTGGCCACCGAGATCAGCAGACTCAAGAATCTCGTACCCACCCTACTGGTTCGATACCCGAAGACATCTGGAGAACTCCGATACCACATCACCCTAATCTCCCAATCTACGGGTCCCTGGGAGTTTCAGAAACTCAGCCTAGTTGCTGTAAACCACGAAACAACTGTAGATCCTAAGCCCTCGCAACCCTTACACCCTTGAAGCCTCAAGCGCTTGTAGCGAACCTTCGAGTCACGCTTCTAGAAGCATTTATAGAACCCTGGTAAAGGATTGAGAGCGTCGCAGGCTGCAGCGGCAGGGATCATTAGGGATTTAGGGTTTGAAGGGTAAAGGTTCTGCACGGTTTAGGGGTGTAGGGCTTAGGGATTTGGGGTGTGCAGCGGAATCCAGAAAGATCGGAACATCACGATCCTGGTGTCCTCATGGTAAGCCAGAAAGAGTCTCAGCACTTAACCAACCTCAATCTACGTTCCAATTTTTTGCCGTTGCTGTAGACGCCTAAATAATTTCCAACTTCGAATATTATTTTTGAGGGCCTCAGGGCTCCTTATTAATTATAGTTATGGCATACTTTACGCCAACACCCTATCCCAATTATTACTTTCAGGCCCCTGCATTACTTGTAGCATTCGAAGGCCGAGGATCTCACAGTTTGGGGTGATAACCTTGTCCAGGACCAGAGATCAACGTGTTTTTCGGGTTTAGGGTAAAGGCTAAGGGTTTACGATTTAGGGCTTTGGGTTAGCCATAGCCAAAGGTAAATTCTAAAACAGCTCTCGCAGAATTTGGCATGTGATTAAAGCGATAAGAGCAACCGCCGTTGCAAGCGTTCTTAAGAGCTCCTGTTCTTCGGGCTCCGGCGACTCTACGTACTTGATTCGAGTTTTCCCAAGGGGCTTGGTTCAAGTAGCAACACTAAAGGGAGCATCTAGTGAGATTGCATAAGTAAGACTTAAGCAGCGAAATAGATAAGCAAATGCACACATACATACACATATTAATTTACATGTATACATATGTATATATATATATATATATATATATATATAGGTGAGTGTGTGTGTGTATATACGCATCCATACAATCAAATAAATCCATACATACATGCTTACATGTATATACATATATATATATATATATGTATTTATGTGTGTCCCTTTAGTGGTAACCTTACTTCTTTTCAAGCAGCCGGGCCCTTGTTGCCTGGCTTGCGGTTTCCCAGGCCTCGCCCCGGCTCGCTCTTGTTCTCATGGGCCATGGGCCAAGGAGTTGGTCTTGTCTCGTTTTGGGGTATTTTGGGGAGTTGGGATTAGGGGGAGCCTGGGGGATGTGGACCGTCTCAAACCTGGTCCTTTTTAGAGACCCAGAAGTAGGGTTAAGAAGGGTCCCGCTTAAGGGGTCTTCCTTCTACTACCTAGGAATCGGGGGGGGGAAGAGTGTCATGTCGGGGTCCGGTAGTAATCATGTACGCCTTCCATGATACGAGCCCCGAATGTCCGAATCGGTTTAAGGTTTAGGGACTAGGGCCCCTAAACCCTAAACAAGTCCATCTTCATTACATGTAGGGTTCAAGGTGGGTAGTACTTGGTCCGAGCAGCACTACTAGTACCTGTCACTGTAAGCTTGTTTGTTTGGGACAGTCTTCGGTGGTGATGGTGAAGGCAGCTGTTAGGATGCTAACGCATACTACGATGTAAATTTGCACACTCAGTACGCTCTTCCTTATTAGTCACCTTAGCCGTCTCTGGCTAACAATTTGTAGTCCATATCTGTTGGTTGGAATGTAAACAACATGCTTCCAATTTTGTTAAGTATCGAGACCCCTACATTGCCTTAAACTAGCTGTGCACGAGAGCCGCTTCAGCTGCTGACGAAGGTTCCAACTTCTCGGGTGACTGTGAGCGGCGCCTGCCTGCCATGCTTAACAATTAGGGTTTAGGGATTAGTTTTTGGGGCGTCGGGTTTAGTCTATAGGGCTTTAGGAATTTAGGGATTACTTTAAGGCTAAGGCCTTCCTTTACATCTGGAAGACGAGATGCCATCGGCTTGGATGGCTGTGTGTACAATCAACAAGCCCCGGTGTTTGGATCAAGGGGCTTACATCCCGAAACCTAAGAACCCCAAAGACGCCCCTAGTTGGATAAAGCTTGACCTTGCCATGGGAAGCCCTCAAGCCTGAACCACTAATTTCTAAAGCCCCAGACCCTGAAACCTACACCCTACATCTGAAAGCCTAAACCCTAAACCCTAACCGCCAGGCACCGAGGGCTGAGCCTTTCTCGAAGAGCCGGGAAATAGACATGGCCTTGATAACTTTAAGGGGTCTGTAAGGGTTAGTAGATACAGGCTCTGTAATGCAAGGGCCTTGGTTGTCAGAAAACGGCGTTGGGACATTTGTAATACTTGTATACCCATCACAATAAGCAACACTAAGGAATAAATTTTGGCAGAGAATGACTGGGGCTTCTACATTGGATCAGCAAGGTGGGACCAGGGATCATTTGCACTAGTATCGCCTCATAGTCTGTGTGCTCAGGCTTATGCTTTAGGGGACGATGATACCCCAAAAGCCCCGCTCTATTGTTTGAGGCATCTGTACTACTGCTGTACTTTTTCAGGTCGAGTGTGAGTTCAGGATGAACAGGGCTTCTACAGGAGGCTGTAGACAAGACATGATGTATGTCAGCAGGCTCAGACGACACCCGAACCCTAATTTAGGGGTCTAATTTTTTTGCAATACTATTGTGGGTGTTCCTTACTAGGATTATGGTATAAATCTACCCCAACACCCTATTCAAACTGTTTTTCGGCCGCTACATTAAACACTCACACGGCAGGACCTTCGGGAGAGTGCACGCCACACCTCATCGAATGGCTTCACGGGCGTCCGGGGCGATCGGCGCATGATGCGGGTTTCTCAGGCTGCCAAAGATGTGATCGGTTTCGGGTTTCAGGGTTTGGTGGTTTTAGGGTTCAGGGTTTAGGGTTTAGGGTTTTAGGGTGTATGTTTCAGGGTTAAGGGTTTAGGGTTTAAGGTTGATCCTCATTAAGGGGCACGTAACCAAAACCCCAAAGTATAAGATCCCCAATATACCTGAACCCTAAACCCAAAGTATAAGATCCCCATGATACGGACTCATAAGGATCCCTAAAAGGAGCACCCACTTAGGGACTTCTGGGCCGATGATGCTAGGGACTAAAGCGCAGAGGCCCCAAAGTAGTTCCTTTTTGGTGTTCATATACAGAATCCTATAAGGTAATGCCAAAACGGAACTACTCTGGGGCCTCTGGGTAGAGTGTAGGGGTGTGGGTTTAAGGGCCGCGGGGGAAGAGATCATACTGTCATCTTGAGCTCAGTGTCCAGGCAGCACGCCCTAGACGCAAACCTGAAACCAAACCTCAACATGTCCGACAAGGCCCAAAACTCAAAAGCCCTATAGCTGCGTCCTTAGACCTTAGCCTTAGACCTCGAACCATTAACGCCCTGAGCCCGAACAACCCTTAAAGCCCTAATCCTGACAACCCTTTAAACCCCAAAGCCCTAAACCGTCAATTTCTAGTCGCTGACACCCAAACCCTGCAAAACAGTATGTCATCACCCCATAGTACTGGGCATGCCCTGACTACTAAACCTTAAAGCCTAAAGTTTCGGCTTTTGGGATACAGCCCCAATGCCTTTTAGGGCCCTCATAGGACCCTTACAGAGCCTTTCTACACCCGGTGTATCCAAGGCACGGCCGGCCCCCTACCGCCTTTACCCAGCCCAAAAGCCCCACCTAAAAGGTCATAGGCCGCCTTTTCTTTTTCAAAACATCAAGTTTTATGGCTAGGATCTGCAATGATATAGAAAAGCAGGACCCTAAAGGTAGACCAAAAGCAAGGCATGGCCCTTTCTTTCCGAAAGCCCTAAAGTTCTAAAACCTAAAGCCTGAGGCCCTAGACCCGAAAACCCCACAAGGCCTAAAACCCTGAACCCTCAACCCTAGGCCCTGAACCCTAGAAGTCCTGATGGCTGAAACTGACTGGCGAACGTCCGACCGTACCCTGAACCCTAGAAGGTCCTGATCCCTAAACCCTAACCCCTAAACCCCTACAGCCCCAAACCCGTAAACCCCTAAACCCGTACAGCCCTAAACCCGTACAGCCCTAAACCCCTAAACCCTAAACCCCTCAGCCCCTCAACTCCCAAACCCCCAAAGCCCTAAACCCCTTTTTGAGCCCGCAGCCCCCAGCTTCAAGGCATGGCTGCTTCTCCTGGACTGTGGAGATCACAGAGACTCAGAGCTCCTGGATCTTTGCCGGATGCTTAAAGGGGGGGGGGGTTAGGGTTTGGGGTTAGAGTTTAGGGCTTAGGGTTTAGGATTTAGGTTGGGCTGTTTAGGGCTTAGGGCTTTGGGGTTTAGGGCTTAGGGCTTTGGGGGTTTAGAGGGTTTAGGGGGGGGAGCTTTTTAGGGCTTGTAGGGCTTAGGGTTTGAGGGGTTTGTAGGGGTTACAGGGGCGGGGGTTGTTTAGGGCTGCTTAGGGCTTGTGGGGGTTTAGGGGTTATAGGGCTTGTAGGGCTTAGGGGCTTGGGGGTTTGGGGGTTTAGGGGTTATATTATAGGGCTTGGGGTTTTGGGTTTTTTAAGGGCTTGGGGGGTTATAGGGCTTAGTGTTTAGGGCTTGTGTGGCTTAGGGTTTGTAGGGGTTCGGGAGTGTTGGGATTAGGGTTTAGGGCTGAGGGTTTAAGGTTTAGAAGTTTAGGGTTTAACGGGCTCTTTTGGGATTGATAGCAGATGGAGAGGATATGCTGGGAGGGCTTGAATGAGGGCGGAAGAGTTGGGGTGTAGGGATTTGGTCGGCTTCAGTCTGGGATCATAGGGATAGGGTATTCTGGTTCGGGGTTTCAGGCATTGATGTCAGAAGCGATGCTGCCACAGACGTACCATGGTGCACTCTGGCATGCTATGCCATGCTTTCATCATCATGCTGCTAACAAGGTATAGCGCATATTGCATTGCACTGTATAATGGTCGAGCATGGCATGATATTGCAACTGTGTCTTACCATCGTAAACAGTTTCATCCCAGATGATGCTACCCGGTGTTGAAGCCTTGTTGTAGCCGTTGACTGTTACTGCACTGTATTGCTTTAACCAGGCAGTGGAAAGGTTTCAGGGTTTGGTTCGCAGTCTCAAGAACAGTCACACTGGCACCCAATCCAAGCTCCATACATACATAGACCCAGCGAGATTCCCACATTGGGCATGTGGCATGCTGCTGTATTGCTGGATCGGACGTGCTCTGAAATTCTTCCTCAGCATGATCAGGTGCTGAATTTAGTACGGTGTAATACCCTAAACCCTAAAACCTAAACCGTGGTTAAGACACAGCCGAAAGGTGGGTGTGGTCCAAGCCGATGACCCCGGCGACGTGGCCTGGCGAGGGAGTGGACACATGTCCGCGGCTTAGCATCTGGAACTGCACCTAGTTAGAGCAGACTTCGTAGAATGACTGTGGACTGCACAGGTCATGATATGGAATAATCGCCGTCCAGGCTGACATGGATATGATGCTAAGACGACAGTGGTGCAAAGGGCCTGCCCAGCAAGCCAGCAAAGGCATCGTTTCCCCATGCCCTACACTGTTCTGAAACCCTTGCCTTAAACAAAAACCTTGAACCCTATGGTCCTTCGACCCATATCCTTGAACCCTGCACCATAAACCAACCGACACAGCGGTGATTGGATTGTTGCTCCTGAGCAGCATGAGGGATGTTCGTGTTCACCAGCTACGGAAGTGTATCGGAGTAGGTTTCGTTGAAGCCCTAAAGAGAAGCCCTAAATCTCCGCAGCCCGCCCTAATTATGTTCCTTCGACCCTTAACCCCAAACCCCGAGCTCTAAATCCTAAACCCCGAACCCCAAAACTAGATCCCCTGCAGTGCATGATTAACCTTTGATATTGGAGGAGCTACGGAGCCAGGGATGATGATAATCCCTATTGGATAAGGAGCTAAAGAGCCAAGGGAAGCCCCAAACCACTGGTTAGATAACTGTGTGCTTCTATGCAGGCTGTATTGCCTCGACACCCGATGCTTTCACCAGGGCTCTGGCCACCACCTAAGTATGGGGCTTCGGGTTAGGCTTTAGGGGCTTAGGCTTCTCAGGGTTTGGTTTTAGGGGTTTCGGGTTTTCGGGGTTTTAGAGTTTGGGATTTGGGGTTTCAGGGTTCAGGGTGTTTTCGGGCTTTGTGGGTGGTCTCCAGACTGTTGGGCCTCCAGGGTATTAGGATTTGGTTTGGGGCTTCAGGGTTTCAGGCTTCTGGTGGTTTCTTTTCGGCTTGGGGGTATCAGGAGTTCTTATGTCTAAATAGGAGCAGGGAAGCAATGCTGCCAGCTCTCGTGAGAGTCATTTGTAGAAGCCCTAGATACTTAACTATCGATCCATCTACTCATCAGTCGACCTTGCTATGTGTCCATCTGCTTCCCGAAGCCCTATTGAAGCGATGAACCTGCCTATGCTTATAGACCCTATTCCCTATCAATCTTCACACCTAAGCCCTACTTCCCATCGACACCCGTCACCCTGAACATAAACCCTAATTCGTATCAATGTTCAACCCGATCATCCTGCAGACTATACGGCCCTACACCCTAAACCCTACCTTAACCCGGAATAACCTACCTTTTTAGGGTTCCCTATTATGATTATATAAGTCCTTGAATAGGTAGGCTATTCCGAACTCAACTCCGCGAGGTCGAAATCATCCCTCCGGGGACCGGAAGATCGTCTCTGGCGACTGCATCCGAGTTGCCAGGGCCACGGCTTCTCCAAAAAACTTGCTTCGTCACGGTGTGCATGCGTAAGCAAATGTCACGTTTACATAGGTTGTTCTTATGTATGTATGCATGTACGCATGTATGTATGGATGGATGTCTGTATGTATGTGATCCTATGTATTACGCACATATTTGTGGATATGTTTACATATATATATATACAGCTTCATGTACAAATGCATCGCAATTATTCGTATGGTCACGTCCTGCTTGCAGGACCTAGGGCGTCGGGGGCTTGAGACTTCGCCTCCAGTCTTTACCATGGGTTTGGGCTGGGCTCTGGCCTGCGATGTGCGCTAGGCTTCTTTTGATCGGCTGCACGCAAGACTGTTACAACCGAACCGCTCAGACTAGTCGCCAGTATTCCCAACCCCTGTGGAACCGCCGAACTCCTGAGCTTATTAAGCACAGCCACTAGGCCACTAGGGCTTTTTCGTCGGGAGGGCTGGGGGTGCTAGGTTTAGGATGATGATGTAGAATAGGGATCTTTGGGTTTTGGTTTTGGGGAACTGAATGTGTGCTGCAGGGCTTTGGGTTTAGGGTTTATGTGTAGGGCGTTTAGGATTGAAGGTGCAGTTCAGGTTTTCGGGTTGGGGGCTTCTCTGACATCACAAGTCTGTTGAGCTCCTTACCCTTCCACCTTCTCTGGCTATGCCAACTACGTGCTTTGATGTTTTGGCTTAGGGTTTGCAAGTTACCCTCTTCTTTCAATGCGTCTTGGGCTGTATGCACCGGAGCCCGACGGACCCTTGCCAAACAAACTTGCTCTGAGAGCCGATACAGCTGTGCAGATCATAACTCGTTGGTACCTTCGGCTTTACACTTCGTCATAAACTGATGAGCATACATGTCGACAACATGCGTATTGAAAGTATTCCAAGCTCCGCAGCCCTTCTCTGATGATTACGCCCGCTATGCTGCGCATCGGAAAAGATGCATGGTACCCTTATAGACCCCTTATAAGCCCCTTTAAGGAACCGTGTTCTAATTCGTTAAACATCCCTTATAAACCCTTTTAGAGGAACCCTATTCTGATTATTAAGGCCCCTATATATTATGGGGGAAAAGATGCATGGTACGTTCGCGCGAAGTCCACCTCAGGTCATGGACTGCTCCCAGCATACCCTGGCGTTCGGGTGCGAGCCCCAGGGATTGTAATTTTTGGTGCTTTAGGGCTTAGCATTCATCCTTGCTGTGGTGAAACTTGGCCTGTACTGCGAGGGCGCAGGATCTCGGCGGAGCGGTTGACATTTTGTTGGTTGTTGCAGTTTGGGCCCTTTTGAGATCTGCGTCTTGTGTAGGTTTGGCTTTCAAAGTGGTTTAGAACAGGGAAGGGTGTTCAACGAAAGGCTTCACTGCACCAGAGTCCTTACCATCGTCATTGCCTTCATCATCGTCAGCCATCGTTATCATCTTCATTATTCTATTCCGCACAGTGATGGTCGCAGTCACCATGAAATATCTTCGTCATCCTTGATCAGTTTCACATGTACCATGAGAGCAGCGAGTCAGTATCATCTCTCCAAGGGTGAACAACGAGACACCGATGGTCCTCTTCCATGACCTGGAGTCGACTTGGTACGTGCCTGCGGTGGACCTCAGGGATTGCGGAGACAAGGTCGGAGCGGGGCCGGGTTTTTCAAAGAAGATGTGCTGATATTGTAGGGGCCTAACTGATAATGATTTGGGGGGTTCCTTGTAATAACTATCGTATAATGAACCCCAAAAATCCAAAGCCCGCTTCTAATCATTCAGGCCCCTACATTATTTGCTGATGTTGTGCCTGGTGGTGAGGACAGTGACCTCTGCTTCTGGTGGTGCCGTTCCAGGAAACTCCTACTTTCTTTCAGCTGTGATGCTCTTCAATCTTCTTAACTACTACTGCTACTACTACTACTACTAAGTACTACTACTACTAGTACTACTACTACTACTACTACTACTACTACTACTACTACTACTCCTACTACTACTACTACTACTACTACTACTACTACTACTACTACTACTACTACGACTACCTACTACGACTACCTACTACTACTACTACTACTACTACTACTACTACTACTACTACTACTACTACTACTACTACTACTACTACTACTACTACTACTACTACTACTACTACCAAGACTACAGCTACGACAAGGACGCCGACGGCAACTATTACCGCGACTAGGACGACGAAAGCTGCTTGCCACACACCTCCACTACAAGTCTGCACCATCAGTGAGGCCTGCATTGCATATCTCCAGTCTTATTAAATCAAATCATGAGTCCTACAGCCTAGAAATCCATAGTCCTCAAATGAATATGCACCACATGGCTGCAGGTTCGCATTCTCAGCTGTCGATCAGAGTCGCCAGGCGCTAAGCCCCACCTGGCCCTGGAGAAATTGTCGTAGCCGTACCCTCTCCCTCCAAGGACCTCATAGTTAGGGCCCTAGACCCCTTAAGGACCCCATAATACGGTCCCTGGAGGCATAGGGGTACATATGAACGGTTGTAGGGACATGCGCTGTCGAGAATGTTGTTGTTATCATCGTCGGATTCGATTTCATCACTGCTAATGATACACTTGTCATGAAAAACAAGGTGCGCAACACTGGTCATAGGACTGCTTTAAGTTGAGGAACTATGAGTTGAGGACGCAGACCAGACGACCTGCTGATGTGTTGAGTTATCTCTGGTCTCCTCAGGCTTGCAAAAGCCCCTGAACCCTCGTGCAAGCACAAGCTGGACGACAAAACGGCCCCAGTCTTCTTTCGCTGCATACGGTTGCGCTGCCAATTATCAGGAATACTGGTCCCCCAAAGCAATCAAGGTGTAGGCATTGCTGTTCCCAGAAGCACCTGCGAGCCCCACGGTGGGAGTAGGTTTGGGCTTGGGTTTAGGGCTTTTACTGTAGGGTCCGAGCGGTTTGCAAAACTTAGTGGTTTCAGTGTTTAATACAGTTTCGGGGGTTCCTTATCTTAAGTCTAGTGCATCGGGCCCCAAATCCCTATTCATTCTAAGTATCAAGGCCCCCCATATCAGGTTTCAGGGGGAGTTCGCGGTCTCGAGCCGAGCCAGATCTCAGTTTGCACCTTGGATCCGAGAACCCAAGAGCTGCTCACGTCTTTCATCTAGCTTCCTGGGCATTATAGGGGCCTTTATAATATTAAATAGAAAGTCGTTTTGAGATTCAAGATTTCGTGTCAGACTATTTATATTTATATAATATTAATTAGTATAATGGGCACCAAAACCCTATTCAAGTATTAAGGCCTCTATATTAGTACCCCTTTGCCCTCCTGGTTATTGGGTTCCCTTAGTAACACCGAATAGTAGGACAAAAGGGTACCCTTTATTATAAAGGGACTACTCAGAAATCTAGTCCTCCACAGTGCGAAATCCACTCCGGAGAAGCCCAGAAGGAAGAATCAGGAGTATCATGCTGACAGCAATGGCGACACTAACAGATTATCAGTCATGTTGACACTGACAAACCATAACCGAACACTGAAAGCCATACACTCCTCGCCCAAGCCCACCTTCCACCTAAAAGCCTTCCTAACCCGAAGCCTACTCTCCGCACTCCCTCCCTCCCCCCCAACCCTGAACCCTAAACCACCCCCCCACAAAACAAAAACGCAAAGCAACGAAAAACCTCAACCATTCTCTGAGGAAGGCGGCTGCGACGTCTTCCCGGGACACGCCCACGGCTCTGGCCTTGGCTTTTGTGGGTTTTTGGTGGTTTTAAGGTCTGGGAATTTGAGGGTTTATGGTTTAGGGTTGCTTGGGGTTTTTGTTTGGTGATTTTAAGAGTAGTAAAGGTTTAGGAATTTCAGGGTTTAGGTCAAAGATTTTGTTGCGTAAGGCTTTAGGCTTTGAGTTTTGGGGTTTGGGCTTGAGGTAGTGTTGGTTCAGATCTGTTTAGAAATCCAGCATTGTCCACGGACCACCGCTCGCATAGTTTAAAGTACTTGCGGCAACGCGGATAACTGTACTTGGGGCTCCAATCTCCACCAGTCCCTACGCCTAGCCCAGCTCGGCTTACACCCTAATCCCGAATCCTAAACCCAAAAGAGGGTTCAACAAAAAAAATTCTCTAAACCCCGTAAACCCCTAATCAAACCCGATTACAAGCCTACAACAAACCATAAAACCCAAACCCTAGAAAACCCAAACCTGTAAAACCCCACACCCTATATGAACACCCAACCCTTGTAACACACCAAACCCTATAACACCACAACTCCACAAAGCCCCAAACATCCCCAAAATCTCTAAAGCCCAATCCTTATAAAACCCGAAACATCCCCAAACCCTCCAAAGCCCAAATGCTAAACCCTTTTTGTAGCTCTTATAGTATGCCTTACAGGAACCCTTTAAACGAACCCTATTCTAATCATTAAGGCCTTTTATTTCTAAGTTTTAGTACCCTACCATAGATCTCTTTAATGAACCCCTTGAAAGAACCCTACTCTAATTATTAAGGCCCCCATGTTAAGCCGTTTCTGTAGCTTTCCGCCGCCAGGCTCGTCGCGCCTCCGCGCCCGAGATGCGGAGTCGAGCTCGCCCCGAGGAGGTCGGGTTAAGGTTTTTGGTTAAAGGGGTTTGGGCGTTTAATTAAAGGGGGGTTGGGATTTATGGGGTCCCTTTAAAGGGGTTTAGTTTAAGGTTTAGGGGATTTCATGTTATAGGATCCCTTTAAAAGGGCTTAGTTTGCTGTTTCGGGAGTTCCGGCAGTTCTGGGTCTAGAGTAGTTTAAGGCTTAGGGTTAACAGGGGTTTAGGGCTCAGGGTCGCTTGAATGCGGTTTCGGGCTCAGCGACTATGAGGGGTTTAGGGTTTAGGGTCCGCGTAAAAGTTTTTTTTTTTTTTTAGGGTTTAGGGTCCCTTTGCGGAGTAGGGTTTAGGGTCCCTTTGCGGAGGATTTCTATAACGATTCCCGTGAGGAGTTCTTTCAGAAAGCCTTTACGGATTCCTTCAGGGAATCTTTTCACTTAAATGATTATGTAGAGGATCCGTTCAGGGATCTTTCAGGGTTCCTGTATAGGGGTGCGTATAAAGTATAAAGGATCTATAAGGGTTCCTTGCGGGGTTTAGGGGTCAGACAGACATGGGATTCCAAAGCGAATTCGAAGCCTTAAGCTCTAAACCCCTAAACTCTTTCGAAAACCCTACCCCTAAACCCTAAAACCCTAAACCCTGTGGGAGGTGCTGCTGGTCTCTCCAGCCCCAAGTCCTCAGCGCCAGTGGCCAAGACAGGTTTAGGGCTTATCTGGACCCCAAATAACCTACTGTGTTACGGACTTATATGAGGAAATCACAATCGTGAACCCGAAAAAGAAAGGTAGCGTCCAGGAATAAGCTATAAAGTTTCAGGGTTTGGGTGATGCTCGATTGCAAAGTGCTTGAGTTCAGAAAGGTCTATATCTGCATACGAAGACCCTCTTGCTATCACAAACTGGACCTAACCCGCCCCCCCCAACACGAATGAAGGACATTCCAACAGCCCCGAAGCCCCCAAAACTTGAAATAAATTCGAAAGTGCCAGAGCTCCGAAGTAAGCCCGAAACCCCCATCGAAGCAGCCTAGACCCTAAATCTTGCGAACCCTAAACCCCAAAGCTTCCTAAGCTTAAAACGCCGAAACCCTAAACCCCAAACTTCCTAAACTAAAGAACCCTAAATCCGAAACCCTGCACCCCAAACTTCCTAAACCCAAAGCCCTAAGGAATTCCGACGGAAGTTGGCGAGCCCGAGTCACCGACTCAGCCTCGAAGTGGGCGTGCTACGGTTTTGTGGAGTGGTTGAGGGTGTATATAGGAGTTTAGGGTTTAGGGATTTAGGGTTGAGGGTTGCTGGGGAGGTGTTGAATATGTGTAGGTTTAGGGGTTGGGGGTTTCGGGTTTTAGTAACATGGGGCCGTTGGTTTTGCGTCAGATTGTTTGGATGTTATTGTGTCTGGATGAGGAATCTCTTTGAATGGGGTATCTCCCCAGCTGGCCCAAGCTAGTGACGTCATGGGGATTTGTCGTTGCGGGTGCTTTGTCGAAACGGTATAAACCCAAGCCTCCAACGCAAACTGCGGTTCTTAAGATCAGATTTTAGCAGCACTCTGCACTGCTCTAACCAAATATTATCTGTCTGCTTTATAAAATATATCATGGCATGGTATAGTAGAACCAGTACAGTATTTTATAGCATGGTAGAGTCTAGTGTAGCCTAACATAGTATAGTATAATGTAGCCGAAGATAGCAGTCAGAATACCATGTGATGTTCTCATGTCTGGCTGCCAAAGGCAAGAGCTCTTGGCACCCCCGGCTTTGCAGGTGGGGGGAGGAACCAGGGTTCGGAGGTTGGAGGTCGGTTCTAAGGTGTAGGGTTTAGAGTTGACGGTTTAGGTTCTAGGTTTTAGGGGTTAGGAGTTTAGGGCTTAGGGTTTATGTTGTAGGGTCTGAGGATAAGGAATCCATGCTGTTATGTGAATGTTTGTGCCAACGCACGTATAAATCAAACTGGAGTTGTTGCAACTGCCAAACTCGCCTCGCCTCATTCGCTGCCATGTGGTGCAAAGTTGCATTCAGAGTGCAAAGCTGGAAACAGAAGTGTTGCGTTAATGTCTATTTGCCCCGCCAAACTCCCTGCATGCTCCATCGGTTTTGTTACACAGCATTGTTTTTTCAGGGGCCCCTCGGCGAGACCTCCGGCCTCCTGTCAGCAGGCCCACGACAGCTCGTTTGAAGTCAGTGGCTAAGGTGAAGCTCAAACAAGCTAGACACGACTTCAACCGATTTATGGCAGAAAGCCGGTTGCACCTCCTACAGACGGAGACAGACATAAGGTATAGTTTTCGTAGATGCAAATGTAGACATATATCTAGATATAGACTTAGGCTGAGATGTTCATGATAAAGCTAGAGGTATAGGCCCGTATAGGCATAAGATATAGTTACACAGACAGTAGAGATAAGGACAGAGATAGAGACGGAGATGGAGCGCGAGAGAGAGAGAGAGAGAGAAGCAGAGAAACGGAGAGACAGAAACAGAGAGAGAGAGAGAGAGACAGGGGGGGGGGCGAGAGAAAGGAACACAGTGCAAGAGACGAGCGATCGGGGACGTCGTCAGTTTTAGTGAGGCTTCTAGACTATAGAAGCCTTAAAGGGTTCCCCAGGTTAGCTGTGGGTTCAGATTACCCCTAAACCCTAGACCCTAAACCGAGAGTCTTGAACTTTCCGCCTGTGATGCGAATGAGGGCCGCCCTTCGCTATATGGGAGTCTGCGTAATTTGGACATTTTTGGGGCGGTGTTTCTCTATGTTACAGTGATGCTTCCAGAAAAGTACCCTAAACCCTAAACCGTAATTAAGAAATGGCGAGTGGTGTTTGAAGCCTCGAGGCTTCCATTTCAGATACTTTGGGGCTCAGGCAACGTGGGCTCCAAGTCTAGGTTTCTGGCTCGGAAGGTTTCGGGTGCAGGTGCAACGGGTTAAGAGTTTTTCAGGCCCAGAGGGTGCTAGGTACTGTTATGGGGGATACTTCCCAAATCATACTAGTAACTCCTAATATAGAAACCCTATACATTCTACCATATAGGTACGTTGGACCCTTTGGGAGGTAAAAATGCAGGATGTATGGTCTTGGGCTGCGAGCACCTTAGAGCCGGCGGGGAACAGAAGATGAGTCTGCGCTTTGTATGCTTCACAAACCCTGAGCCCTTAGAACCGTACTCTGAACCCTCAACCCCGAGACCCCCTAAACCCTAAGCCCTAACAGTCGTTTAAAGGTTTGTGAGGGTTCCTTTGAGGGTCCCTGTGAGGGTTCCTTAAAAGGTTTTTCCCTCCCAAAACCCTTGAAAAACTTGCAGAAAGCCATAGAAAACCCTAAGCCCGAAGTCCAGAGCCCTGAACCCGAAACGCTTATGCAGCCCTAAGCCTTGAGCCTTCAAAGCCCGGCGGAAAAACAATAAACAACAAAGAAGCAAAACAGAACACAAAACACCACCCGTTTCTCAGATTTGGGGCAGTTGGCTGCGATTGACGCCGCCTCCCACGAGGTGCGAACAAGGGCTTTGAGGGCCACCAGAAGCACAGAAGCAGATAGGGATATCACATAATATGGGAGTTTCCGAAAACAAGGTGTACTTTATTTTGGGGCCCTTCTAATACGGATCCTACTATTTAGGGTGCTAGACTAGCGTCCTCTATTTTCGTTTTCCCATTACACACATAAATCCACGTCTAGTGGGAAATATGTGGTAAAATGCTTATACTGTTCAGGGTCCCTGGCTCCAGGCTTTAGGGTTTGATTAGGGGCGCTTCAGGGTTTTTTGAGGAGTTTCGGTGGCTTCAGGGCTCAGGGTATAGGAGCTTCAAAGTTTTAGGATTATGGGGCTTCGAAGTCTACCCTAAACCTTATAAACCCGAAGGCCCTAAGGGAGACATAGCGTGGGACCAGCTCAGGCCATTCCCTCTCCGACGGCCCATGCAGCCCTGTCGGATGTGCCCGCAGCCCGCCAGCTGCTCAATGGGGCCCTTGACTCGAAGGTAACGCGGAATACAGTACTAGGTGGCAATTTGGGAAACTTTTTGATTTTCCCTTATGGTTCCTATAGAGGTACCTATTCATAAATACTTTTCAGAGCCCCAAAACTACAACCCAGACCAGAGTAGAAAAGCTTCCCCCAAGTGTTGTTCGGGAACTTACGTTGGCATGTTCAATCGGTCCTTCAATCACAGTCTTCGAAGCAAGGGTACTATAATAAGGGTTACTATAAGGGTACTAATACTATAACAAGGGTTACTATAAGGGTACTATAATAACGGTTACTATAAGGGTACCATAAGAAGGGTTACTATAAAGGTACTATAATACGGGTTACTAAAAGGGTACTAAGAGAACATCGTGTTTTGGGTCTTATCTTCCGCAGTTCATGGGTAGTCTGCTGAGAAGGCCGGGCTTCCGTCGCTTTCTTGGAAGGCTTGGGCTCATTCCGCTTTAAGCCTACTATAGGCGCCCTTTTATATTATGGTTCCTTACAAGGATCTGCAAGGGTTTCTATAAGGGTGCCATAAGGTCTTGAGCTTTCCGGAGCCTTGAATTAAAGCCTCATGAACCCTACCTCAGACTGCCATACCTACCTTTTCTGTAGGTTCATCGTAGTATAAACCCCAATATAGAGCTTATAGGGTTCCCACCAAAAAGTAGGTTTGGTCCTTTAAGGTACACCCTACACCTCCGAAACAGTCTTCGTCCCTCCTGAGGTCGGACGGTGGGTGGGCAAAATGTGGTTGACGTTCCTCAGCTGGCGCGGATCCCAGGGCTTACCTATAGTCTCCATTGTAGTTCCTTTTTTGGGTTTAACCAAACATATATTCAGGCTCCTATAAGGTAACCCAAAAAAGGAACTACAATGGAGACTAAGGTACAGACCCACCTTCAGCTTTTGCATGGAGGAGCCTTAGGACTGAAGGATATACTGACGGTGTGGAATTGGAGGTCCTTATGTCCTACTTGACAGGTTTCAGTGTCAGCGCGAATCTCAAACCCTGGAATCCGGAGCCTCTCTATCATGAGCATGCCTGTACACTTTTCGTTGTTAAGTCATGTGTTGGTGTGTGCGCTTGGTCGTTTATTGATCTTTCGATTGTTATTGTTGCTATTATTGCTATGATTAATTAGGATGTTTATCATGATTCGTGATCATCATCAGTCTTATCGTTACGATTACACAGACCGGTCCGAGACTCTCACGCACCAGCCAAGGTTTACATTCAGGGCTTGGAGTTTAGGGTCTAGGTATAAAGCTTCGTAATCTCCTGGATAGCAGAACTAACCACGAACTTGGTCAGACTTCTTGTTATGCATCTGACTGAAAGTGGCATAGAACGATTGCAGGTATGTCCGGCCATCGTAGGGGCACAAAGTCTGAACAGAACCGCCAAACAGTTCATGGAGCAGGTGTTTGTTTGCCTTCAGGTGATACCGTTCCCCATGGCACATTTATTACTCTCTGGCTGCTAACAGCGAACGCGGGGTGAGCAATGTTGCATGAGTGCTGCAGCTCAAGGACGAAGATGACAAGGTTATGATGTGAATAGCAAACACCGGCCCAGTAGCGTGTGCAAGCAATCTGAAGGAGTGAAGCAGCTGAGGCTTTTGCAACCCGCCCCTTGCAACCTCGCCAGTGTGGGCAGCGAGCTCGGACTACTTGATTGCAGTAGGTTATGCCTCGAACTGTGTCCTAGTAAGGATGGTGCTGGTGATGGTAACGATTCTGATGACGATGATGATGATCATGTAAAAGGAGAAGAAGATTATGACATCATGATCATAATCATGGTGATGTTCATGACGATGAAGGTGATGGTGATAGTGAGTATCGTCATGTCGTCGCCACTGTTAGGAACATGGCCATCAAGACGTCAATCGATGTCCCTGGTATGTCAATCACTGTGATTGTCATTGTGGTCGAGACAGAGTGCTTCGTCTCTGCTCCATCTCTGGACACCAATCCCTAGAGCAACAAGCAGGCACTTAGTGAGGTGGTGGTGGCAGTGCTCCTGCTGTATTTGCTGCTGCTGGTAATTGTGCAGGCTACGATGGTCAATTTGTTGCAGGAATTTGTGGTTGTAATGCTTAGGGTGCGGCTGATGATGATGATGATGATGATGTTTGTGACGAACACGATGACGACGAAAGCAAGCATGACGAACAAGTTGATGATGATGTCACCCAGAGCACTGGGAACGATGTTGCTTTCAGGGTGTGATGTTTAGGATCTCACAAGTGAGTAGGCACTGGGAACGATGTTGCTTTCAGGGTGTGATGTTTAGGATCTCACAAGTGAGTAGGTCTTGTTTTTGTATTCTTTGTTTTTGTTTACTGTGAAGAAGGGTCGCGAACCTTCTGTCGCCGACAAAGCCGGATACCTCCATGAGAAACGTCTTCACCAAACAACTCGACATATGGCCTCCGCAATACTGATACTAGTATTATCCTCACGGGCTCCTTGTCCGAGTTGCAGCATACGATATATACCCCCCCAAAAGAACCATATTCCACATATTTAGGCTTCTACATTAGCCGTTCGTGTCGAGAAGCTACAAATCCTCGCCTCCGCCCTAGCAGCATGAGCCTAAACCCTACCAGGACCTTCCTTTTACCCTCGAATAGGGGTATATGGTCCCAAATAGTGGGCATTTAGGGTCTAATAGAGGGTAGATGGAGGGTCTAGGTAATTTACTTTGAGTCCTTTCCGTATCCTCTCCCTCAAACCTCGGACCTGAAGCCCGCGCCCCAAAAGTTATACAAACCCGTTGTAAAGTCTTGGCTGCAGGCCCTTAAAGGCTTACCCAGAGGCCCCATAGTAGTTCCTTTTTGGGATTACCTTCTAGGATTCTATATATGAACCCCCAAAAAGGAACCCAAAGCCTCTGGGAAAACACTAGAAACCATGAGTTCTGAGCCCTGATCTCCCCCCCCAGCCTTTTCAATCTTCAGCCTTGTCATTATCGTGACCTGCCATATGACGGCCCCTATAAATCTTCAGTACTTCGAACCTGCATTGTCAAGTTGAGCTCTGGCACCAATCCAAATCCCCAGTCCCTTAACCGCTGCAGCGCGAACCCAGGTAAAGATGCTATAAGCTATATACTGTTTGCAGGGCCCCTGTAACTTGCATGGCTGGGGCTTGTATCATTTTCGCTACATCCCGAAACCCCAAACCTCTGAACCCCGGACCCCGAAACCCCTGAGCCTTTAACCCAAAATCCCTACACCCTAAACCTCAATGTAAGCCCTAAATCCTACACCCCAGAATCTAGAACAGCCGCCGAACTTGAGGTCGCAAGGCTCCGTCCCCGCACCTGCTGCAGCCACCTTGGCCAACGTCTCAGAGAAGTCTGAGCCCATAAAGAGGCATATGTATATATGCATACGCACGCACACACAATACATACAAACAAGCATGCATACTTACATACATGCATACATACCTGCACACCTGCGTACCTGCATACCTACATACACACATACATTCATACATACAGATGCAATCGTGCATATATAATTTACACACATACATGCGTACGTACGTAGGTAGCTGGTTGAAGATATTCATTTGGTTACGTATTCAAACCCCAATTTCTCGTGATGCACCCCCCCCTTCCGAGGCCGCCCTCGGCATGTCGGGCGATCGGCGGAGCTGGCGACCAGAAAGAGGCCTCTCACCTCACGGGTAGCCAAGCGCGCTTTAAGGCGATACGCGAGGGGTTCAGGTTTTCGTTTTGTATGGCTTTCAGAGACAGATTGAGGGTTTGGGGGTGGGGGGGGGAGGCAGGCTTTAATTTCGTATGGCTTTAGGTCAGAGCTTTATTAGGGTTTTAGTTTACATGAGGATATAATCGAACAACAACATACAGCGTGAAGCCTGTGTCAAGGTTCGGGTTGTTGTAAGGGCTTGTATGCTTAGAAGGATGTTGACTGTTGTTTTTCGGGGTCTTGGTAGGTAGGCTTCACTTCAACTGCCAAAACCTAGTTGAGGGATGATAAAGAACCGAGTCCGTATAGAGCCCAGAATATGAGCCCTGATACAGTATCGAAAAGTCAGCCCAGAGTAAACTTTGGGGGCCCTCCCCAAAGGATCCGAAAGCATGCATCCTGGGTTCAGGGCCCAGGTATGTAAGTTATATGAGTTCAAGGCCCAGGTATATAGAGTATAGGCATCGTCGTACATGGACTCATAGGGCTTTTGCCCCAGCCTAAACCCAAATTTCGAAGCCCGAAACCCCAACTGCTGCACACCTCTACGCCTGAATCCCAACCCTAAGCCTAAACCGCAGAGTCGAACCCGAGCCCTCCTTGTCTTAGGGGTAGTTAGAAATCACTTTTAATTTTGGGTTATTATAATCCCTAAGAAACAGCTAATTCTAGTTTTGCTCGGGTTCTAAGTTCAGTATAGCTATCCTAAACCCCGAAAACCCTAGATTCTAGATAGCTCTAGATTTAAAGCTCTCTAAACCTTGAACCTAAAACCCTAAAACCTCAAATCAAAAGCCTATTCGAAAAAAACTTACTACCCTAAACCGTACATCCCAAATCAAAAATACTGGTGATGGGTGCCGGCCATCTTTGCCAGGACAAGGACTCTTTCAGCCTCTGAGTAGCTGCCTTAGATGCTGGAGTCAGGGTTTTAGGGCTTTGGGGGTTTAGGTTTTAGATTTTAGGTATTAGGGTTTTGGGGATAGGGGCATGAGGATCTAGGGGTTTAGGGTACGTAATAGGGTTAAGGTTTAGGGTAGGGATTTGAGGATTCAGGATTGAGGATTGATTAAGGCGATTAAGGGGGTTGGAGGTTGCCTGATTTGAGGGTCATGACACCACTTATCGGATCTATCTATCTGTCCATCGGTCTGAGTCAGTCTATCTATCTTCTGTCTATCTAGCTGTTTATCTATCCACTGTCTTTATTTGGTGGTTGTTGTTGTTCTAGGTTTAACATACAAATTACGAATACGCATATATGTAGGGCAGAGGGGTCGAAGATTTGATGTTTGCGGGTATGGGCTGTCTCCCAAGACGTGTTCCCATCGCTGGTTCCAAAAGCTTTTCGCTACACCTTGCGTTTTAGGATTTAGGGCTTGCAGGTTTGAGGTTACCCTGGTTGCAGCCCCCTCGTTGTGCTGCGAGGGTGAAGAGTGCACTGATTCGACCGTAGCTTAAGCCTAAGCCCAGAATCCTAACTGAATATTAATATTAATATATGAATATTCATATTAATATTCATAGTAGTATTAATATTAATATATAAGCCATCAAGTCTGAAACCCAAAAACCACGAGCTTTCCCCAGGTCGTTCAGGAAGCAGGGCACGCAGCAGCAGCCACCAGCGAGCCCAGCCAGGCAGATACCGAAGATCTAAGACACCGCCGGAAGGGTCTTTATTGTGCATAGCATCATGCGAGCAGCCGACACGGCGGCCTTGATGACTAGAGCTTGTTTAACAGTCTAAGGGAGTAGAGCTACATAGGGCTATAACACCATCATGGGAGTATGACGAGTATGATGCCTAATTATTCAGACTTCCAGAATGCTTCAAAGGGTCCTCAGAGGTTTAGAGCTGCCTCGACGTGCCGTGTACCTTATATTCTGGCCCATGAGTCCTGCTCCCAAACATGGCCCTTCGCCTGAACACAGCAATTGAAACGGTAGCTTGAACAGCTCAATCCGTTCCATCATCAAGATCTCTGAAGGTAATCTGTGCATGCACAGGTATGCCTTTACAGCACCCTATCCTTTCACAGAGCTGTAAACTCAATAGCTGCCTCCACGAAGATGCGGCATCCCCTGTAAGCCTACACCCAAACTCTCTAAACCTAACCTTAAACCCCCTCTCACTTTAAACCACCATAACACCCCAAAACCCCCTACGCCCTAACCCTAAGCCAGACAGCACTCAGTAAAGGAGCTTCTTAAAAGACTGCTACACAGTAGAGGCTCGCAAGCCAGCCACGCCGAAGCGACGAGGCCTGGATGCTACGGCAGCTTTTTTGTGTTGGTTTCTGACCATCTGGTTTTGGAGAGACGGGGGTGGGTTAGGGATGGTTGGGGTGTAAGATTTGGGGGTCCCTGAGTCTAGAGTTTAGGGTTTGGGCCGAGGATTGGGTGGGCGGGGGTTTTAGGGTCTAGCCGGCGACTCCAAGGGTCTCTTTATACATCTGAACGGGGTTTCGGCTCGGGCCTTTTTTTTGTTTCTGTGAGGTTTCAAGACTGAATATTTCTTAAGGCCACACAAATCCTTTCCTAAGTATTAGGGCCCCGAGTAACCCTGGTACAAACCCCTTTTAAAAGGGAGCCCTATTCCAATTATTCTGGTCCGTGTACGTACCAAACAGTGCAAGTCTCCTACAGCTACCTTTGCAGAATCCTTTACGAGGAACCCTTATAAAAGTAACCCCAGTATAAATATCAAAGCCACGCCCCTAGTCTAGCCTTAGGATGCCTCGTTCAGGGTTTTGGGGTTGCGGGGTTTGGGTTAGTCGGGGTAGTGTATGTTGGAAGCAGTGGTAGGGCTGAGGGTTTAGTACTCTAGGGCTCTAGGATTCAAGGGTGACAGCCTGAGCCACACTACCAGAGTAATTATTGCAAAAACGGCCAGGAAGTTTGGAAAACCAAATAGTTCAGAGAGTTAATGCATATGTACACGAAGTTAGAGCTTCTCTCCACCTACAAACCTTCTTGAAAGTGCACTGTAGTCCGGGAAGCCCATAAACCCACACAAAAAAAAAATACAAGACCATGCAAAGGCCCGCAAAGCCCTCGAAGCCTCATACAGCCGCTTACCACCCTTTGCACTGCACCTGAGCTGCAAAGCCTGAAACATCCTTGCCCAATTCAAACCCCAAACCTCATCACCCTAAGCCCGAAGCGCTAGACCCCAAGCCATATATAGTCACTCAACCCAACATCCTGAACCTTAAATCCTCAATTCTAATCCTCAACTTCCAGCCCCAAACCCCGAACCTTAAACCCCAAACACAAAGCCCCGGGCCAGTACATTATGGTACTCTTATAGATCCCTTATAGTAGCCCTTAGAGATTCCTGCACTTTGGAGGCAGCGAGAGGAGATCCGGGAGTCCGCCCCCTCCTCGCAAATTTGAGGGCCTCAGGGGCTTCAGAAGGGGATCTCGGATTTTCATAGGAGGTTTATAGGGGCTTGAGTTCGGGCTTCAGGTTTTCTAGCAGCTTTTTACTAACTTCTTAGGGAGTCATGTTGGTGTTATACAGGATTGATATGGGGCACCCGGCGCTTGTACACTGCAGCCTGTGAGTAAAGATCGAGAACATGAAAACTATGATTTAAACAGCCCCTAAGCCCCAGGCCTGTTGGGTTTACTCCTGCAACTCTAAACCCTAACCGCCAGGCCCCACAAAACAGGAAGCCCGACAAACCCCACACCCTTGTAACATGATATAGACCGCTACAGTCCTTCAAACCCCGTACACAGCATGCCATACATCACCTATAGGCTCATACCCTACCCCGTTTTTAAGGTACCTACTTTTCTAAATAGGAGATCATAACCATAAAACTAGGTAACCTAAAAAAGGGGTAGGGTATGACCCTCTAGGTATCCTCTTGTCCAAGGCATCGCCGCCCTGACCGGCGGTCACTGCACCGGTTAGACTTTTGAGCACGCGGTTGGACTGTGCGGAAGGAAGACTCAGATGTAAGGGAGCTCGGGAATAGAGTCCTGAAGCCCTAAGGCCACACCCTAAACCCTAAAGCGATCTAAAGGAATCAAAGTTCGAGCTTTGGTTTGGACGTCAGAGAGGAGGGTTTGGCGTACAGGCATAGTTTCCTGGTGTATGGTTTCTTTGAGGGGTTCCCGTCAAAATCCGAAGCACTTCGGTGCTATGCGGCTGCAATGTTGGACGAAGCTTGAGACATGGAGTCGGTACCTTATCTAGGGCTTGGTTTTGTTTGTAGTAGGATGTAGCAGGGTAGCAGGTGAGACAGGGCATGACCTCGCAACTTCATATTGCCTGCTTCCCAATACGCTTGCTAACTCATTCATACCCATCCTCCACGTTCGGTTTGTAGATGTTTACCTGGCTTTTCGTGAGTGCTCAGCTTTAAATTGTTGTTGTTACAAGCGCTACAGTAGGGGTCGCAGCAGTGGTAGCTCGGGAGTCACAGTAGTAGCAGCAGTCGACAGTAGTAGTAGTAGTAGTAGTAGTAGTAGTAGTAGTAGTAGTAGTAGTAGTAGTAGTAGTAGTAGCAGCAGCAGCATCAGCAGCAGCAGGAGCAGCAGGAGTAGCAGCTGCGGTAGTCGTAGCAGTGGTGGTGGTGGTGGTGGTGGTGGTGGCGGCGCTAGAGACCAATGTCGCCTCAACTGTGTTTTTTTTCTTTGCTTTCGCGGCTGTAGCCGCTGCCGCGAGCTTCGCAGCAATGTACATAGTCCCGTATGCCTCGCGACCTCATCCAAAAAGTGGTTGAGTCTATAGCGGTGGGGATGCTTAGGGCACAAGGTTTTAGGCATGCCGAGGCTGTCTTTGTGACCTGTTGCTGTTTCTGGGCATGAGTTGAGCATCTAATTACAACTGCAGATGCAGGGCGACTGCTAGCATCCGGTTGCTAGGAGCCGCAGCAGGAATGTCATCGTAGTCGCCAAGCATCCCGCACTTTTCCTAGGTTTCCAGATGTTTCCAGCCTACTTCGCGCCTTTTGTTTGAATCGGCCCCTTGCAAGTGGCCAGGTGCGAGATTTCCTTCCCCTGTCTTGCCACCTCTTTGTCTTGGTCTGCAGACTCAGATGCAAAAGGTGGGATTGGAAGTTGCAAGGTCCCTGCGTTCGTTTTGAAGCTGGCATATCTCTTCCTGTGCAAGTGCTCACTTGTTTAGGCATTCTTCAGACTGTTTCGCACCCATGTATATCTCCCAATACCCATATTCAGAGCCTGCTTGCGTGATGAAAGTATGGTTCGGTATCATTCGACTACACGGTCGTCAGTTGCAGCAACGCGTGGTCATTTCCACCATATGCGATACAACGCATGGAGGGCACCGAAGGGTGATGTCGACGATGCAGTGTGTTTGTTCCGTGCCGCGCATTGATATGCTGTCGTACCAGTCGTACCATGTTATGTTTGGCTTTTGAACAATGCAGTGTCAGTGAAAATCCCAACTTCGCGCAAGCACGCTGGAATTGCAGACCAATCATTCTCTAGTTGGTGCGCAGTTTTAATGAGTAGGCATATAAAGGGCCAAAGCTAGACAGCATGTGCTGCACATGTGATGTGATGTGCAGCATTGCCGGTTAGCGAGTGAGCACAGGAGGAAACTTGCGCTGCTACTTGGATGAGCACATACTGTACCCAGACGCCCCATAGTAGTTCCTTTTTGGGAGTACCTTATAGGATTCTTTGTATGAACCCCAAAAAGGAACTACTTTGGGGCCTCTGGGTACTGGTCATGCAGTGCAATCTACCTCGCACCGTCCTTTGACGTGCCGGGATCGGCCAGAGCTGTTTACGGCATACTTAGCAGGCCCCACGCGTGAAGCTCTGAGCCCAAAACCCTTAAACCCTGCTAGCCCTATTTAGACCCCAACACAAATTCCCTCAACCCTGAAAACCTAATCCCTGAGAGTTCAAGCCTGATATCTGAACCCGCAACTCTCGACCCATCTCGACGCTGTGTTAGGTCGGAGGCCGGCGCACGGGCAGCAACATGCACAAGGCAGGTACCAAGAAGCCGGAAACAGGGAGATGGGGTCTTTTTTGGGGGATTTATTGTATTGCAGCTCAGGCTTCATCATGGATCCACGTTCCAGGTGTCTGTTGGTGTGTATGAGCATGTTGTTGTTCAGTGGCGCTTTACTGTCACATACGCCATTGCTACGTTGATCATCGTTCCTATGCTTCAGGCTTCATCTGTATGCAGTGGTTTTCATTTCATTTTTCGGGAGAGTTGCAGGGTGCGTCGTCTCCTTCTTGTAAATATGCTGGCACCATTCGCTGTCTCATGGGCTTCCAAGGCCCTACGCCCCCAAAGACCCTAAACTCCGAACTTGCTTCAACTCTGCGCGCCTAAGGCCACATGAACCCTAAAGCCTAAACCCTACCCGGACCCTCGAAGTATGTAGAATAATAGCCTCTTATAGGTTTTGGGCCATTATTTTAGCTTCTTTTGGGGGTCTTGGTAAAGACCTTGAGCCTGGCATCCGAACAGCTCGCCAGACCTCCGACCCGGCTCAGGACAGTACTGTACACGCCGTAAAGCTGGAAACCTAAGAGCCTCAATCCTTAAGAGTATAATGTATAGGGAATCCCAGCACTAGTTGCCCTCAATCCGGTCTCCAACTGTTAAATGGGGGTTACTGTATAGGGTTCAAGGTTTATGGAAGCCTGTGGGGTTCCTTGATACAAGTACTACAGTGCATCTCCGAAGCTTTGTTCTAACTGCTAAGGTAGGGCTTGACACCGGCAGCCTAAGGCATGTCCCCGGCATGAGGATGATCATGCCCATGATCATCCCCCCCCACCCCCCCCAGGCCCGATTGATCATCATGCCCCAGGCCCGATTATAGGTATAGATCCTAGATTCCTAGATGATACTAATTTACTAATATAGTTATATTCAATACAGTAGTTTACTTCGTCTTGAACAGCCTCGCAGACTTCAGGCTCGAGGGTCCGATTATCCTAGTCCTAAACCTCAAACTTCCCACCGAATCCCCCTAACCCGAAGTCCTGAAAACCCTTTAAACTTTAAACTTTCAACAAAGCCTTGAACCCTCCTAACCCTAAAGTTCCTGGCGCTGGCCGCGGTCATCCCCCCCCAGGCCCGACTCGGGCAGGGTTTTGGGACTTGGGGTGGTTTAGGTTATGGGACTTGGGGTGGTTTAGGTTAGGTTAGGGCCAGGGTTTAGCTCGGGCAGGGTTTTGGGACTTGGGGTGATTTAGGCTAGGTTAGGGTTTAGCTCGGGCAGGGTTTTGGGACTTTGGGTGGTTTAGGTTAGGTTAGGGTTTAGCTTGGGCAGGGTTTGGGACTTTGGGTGGTTTAGGTTAGGTTACGGTTAACGGTTAGGGTTTAGCTTGGGCAGGGTTTCGGGACTTTGTGTGGTTTAGGTTGGGTTAGGGTTTAGCTTGGGCAGGGTTTCGGGACTTTGGGGGGTTTAGGTTGGATTAGGGTTTAGCTTGGGCAGGGTTTCGGGACTTTGCGGGTTTGTTTTCGGTGGGGCAGGGTTTTGGGTTTTGGGGATTTGGGGATTTTGGTGGGGTTTCTCAGCCTCGTCATGCAAATGTCACGACCTTCGGGTCGTGGCTGCCGCAGTCTTCGGACTGGGGCGTCACAGCCTTCGGGCTGTGGCTGTCACAGCCTTCGGGCTGTGGCTGTCACGACCCTCGGGTCGTGGCTACCGCAGTCTTTGGACTGCGGTGTCACAGCCTTCGGGCTGTGGCTGTCACAGCCTTTGGGCTGTGGCTACCGCAGTCTTCGGACTGCGGCGTCACAGCCCTGGGCTGTGGCTGTCACAGCCTTCGGGCTGTGGCTGTCACGACCTTCGGGTCGTGGCTACTGCAGTCTTCGGACTGCGGCGTCACAGCTCTCGGGCTGTGGCTGTCACAGCCTTTGGGCTGTGGCTGTCACGACCTTCGGGTCGTGGCTACCGCAGTCTTCGGACTGCGGTGTCACAGCCCTCGGGCTGTGGCTGTCACGACCCTCGGGTCGTGGCTACCGCAGTCTCGGACTGCGGTGTCACAGCCCTTGGGCTGTGGCTAGCGCAGTCTTCGGACTGCACGTCACAGCCCGAGGGCTGTGGCTGTCACAGCTTTCGGGCTGTGGCTTCTGCATGACGAGGCTGTTGTTTCGGGGTTAAGGGTTCAGGGCTTAGGGCTAGGGTCCAGGAGTTAAGGGTCAAGGGTTCAGGGTCAAGTTTAGGGTTTGGGGCAGAGTTCAGGGTGTCAACTAGGACTTAACACCCAAACATCTTGCCCTAAACCCTGGCCCTAGCCCTAGCCGTAGCCGTAGCCCCTAAAAGCCCTAATAATAAAATAAAAGTCCCTCCTAAAGGCTTTTAACTAAGTAACCGAACCTTTCTTTTTAGTCTTTAATTCTCAAACCACAAACCGTAAACTACAAACCCTTGACACTCAACCCTAATCTAAGCCTGAACCTTGACATTAGTTTTCACTGTCGGTATTTGTTATATTATATCATTTTATTCAACCCCGTCTGTTCATCCTCAATTTCCTTGTTAGCCTTAAACCAAACCCTAAACCCTCGACCCTCGTGCCTAATCCCTTAACCCTAGGATTAGCTCCCAGGGCCCTCAGCCCCATTTGTTTATCCTTAAATAACCCCAAACCTTAAGCCTTAAGCCTTAAGCCTTAAACCTTTGCACCCTCCACCCTAATCCCAAACCCTTAACCCTGAATTGTGGAGACCCGGACCGCCATGCAGCACGCCGTCGCCCGGAGAAGGTGCCACCCGGGTTTGGGATGTTTGGGTTCGGGTCAACGGGGCCGGGTGAGGTGCTGGGCAGACCTGAATGGATTCGGAGTTCTGGGTAGTTCTCTATAATTAGGGGATCGGCGACGGGATTAGGGATCAGGAGTCTTCACCCTGGCATTTCACGGATCATGGGTGAAGGGGTTGAGGTGTTTTTCAAGGGGGTTCTGCAGGCATTTTTTTATTATAGGAAGGGTGAGTTGTATGATGATGCTAATCCTGAGCCCGAAAATAAAACCTGTGCGGGCTTCTTTCTGGCTTGGTAGGAGGGAAATCAGCAGCCCCAGAAGCACCCAAACACATACTCCCGAGTGGGATATCCCTATCTAATTGGCATAATGTCAGAGGGGATTCTGGGATGGCACCACCTCACGGTTCAGGTCCTAGTTTATGGGTCCTTCGAAAAAACATAAGACCCAAATACAAGCCACGACCCCTTTATTCAACCCTCACCTCTAAACGGCACTGGAAGATTCATGTCATGTGCAGCATTGGGCTTCAAGCCACGAAGCCTGGGGAAGGCCAAGGGGCAATTCGGAGTGCTTTGAAAAGCTGCATATAGGACCTAGGAAGCCGTAAATGACCACATCATCGGTTGATCGACTATGACTATGTGATTATGACTAGTGAGTGATCCGACTCAAAACCCCTGGGCCCTAGTTGCCCTTTTGATCGACTATGGTCAGTGATTAGTAGTGACTTAGTAGTGACTAAGTGAGTATTGGTCCGACTAGTTGCCCTCGGTCCGATTCAAATTCTTTTGCCATGGCCTCTTCTTCAAAGTTCGATGAGGATCCCCCGGAGGAGGAGGAGGAGTCCCAGCAGGAGGACAAAAAGAAGAAGAAGAAGAAGAAGAACAAGGACGAAAAAAATAAGAAGAAGAAGAAGTCCGACAAGAAAGACGATGACAAGAAGAAGGTTGGCAAGAAAACGGACCAGAAGAAGGACGGCCGCAAAGAGGGCGAGAAGAAGAAGGACCCTGGGCCCGAGAAGAAGGAGAAGGACGACAAGCAGAAGGAGGAGAAGAAGAAGGAGGAGAATCCATCGGCTTCTGGGCCTATATGATTTCATTTCTGCTTTGGGCTTCGTTCATGCCACATCAGGAAAAGGAAGGTCGATAAGTTAGTACTTACTTATACTTATTACAAAGAATGTGAGATGTATGCCATGTATGCCAATGTATGCATTATCGGCAGGTCCGATTGGGCAACAAGAAGGGCTCCAACTTCATGGCCCCGGTCTCTTTGTCTGGATTCATCTGCCTCTGTGGTTCTTGTCGGTTCCCTGAGTTGAGGTAAAAAAAGTATTCAAAGCACACCATGGCAAAAAGTTGCTAAGCCAAGCCAAGCACAATTCGAGGACCCGAATTCCAAGCGATCCCAGAAGCGGAGGGTGCAGCAGGAGCGTCGGGCTACCCCGGGCCCGAAGGCTTTGCCCGAGCCTGCAACCCCGAAGGGTCCGAAGGCTGGCTCGGCTGCTTCGTCGGGGTCGCGTGGGCCCGAGTTGAATCCAGAGGAAGCCGTTCCACGGACAGGGTGGAGTGTGGCAGCCTGGCTTGTGATTTTAGTTAGCTGTTTGTGTCATATTGCTTAGGACCGAAGAAGGGACTAGATGAGTAGATTCATCAGTAGTCGTGTATGCTATGATAGCAATTTTGTGTTGCTTCCTTGCAACTAACTCAGGGTCCGGCGGAAGAGGCCCGATTGCGAGACGAACTCGGCTGCACGCGGATCTTGTTTTCCCTCGCTCAGCAGCTCGCAGCTTGGGTTGTTTCAGAACACATACTCCATAGGCCAACCCTGAGCATAGTAAGATAGTCTAGTAAGTGAAGCATAGATAAAAGGCTTAACCATGCCATCTACGATTTGCTACACTAAGGCCTATGGGAACATCACACCGGCCTACTACCAGCAGCAGGTGGCTTCCTACTTCAACATGCCCGTGGAGCAGGCAGGGTGCTTGACGAAACAAATTCCGGTTCTCAGTAACCAGTGCTCAGTAATCAGTAATCAGTTATGATTAATGATTAATGAATGATTAATGATACAACACAAGTGTTTTCATTGTGACAGAGTTTGCTCCTTCTACTCCCTGAGGTGCTAATGCCCCCGACTCGTCCTCCTTTGCCGCCGCCGACTTCACCAGCGCCTGTGCGTCCGAATATGGTGGATCCGAATGTGGTGGGTCCGACTGCTCCAAAGGCTGCAGGCAGGGTGGAGCCCTTTACACCTAGGCCTGTGGGCCCGAAGGGTAAGGGTAAGGACCAGGGCAAGGACAAGGGCAAGGACAAGGGCAAGGACAAAGGCAAGGACAATGGCAAAGGCAAGGGCAGCACATGATTCCGATCATCTTGGCCCGAGTTCGCCATTGGCCCGAGATCTTCCCGCGGCGATGCTAGCCAACTCGAGGAAAAAGGTTTCACCAGTGCTATCAGTCAACACTAGGTTAGACCAGCCCCAAACCCAACATGCCTGCAAATGCATTCGCACATACCATACCACTGCCATTGTCTCTACTTAACTTACATGGTGGACTCCACTGAGTGGCAACAACTTTTTGATTGTTGCCCCCTTCAATTGAACTACAGAAGATACGTACACTTACAGCATTGCCTCCTCCATAGCGATAAGGTGCAGCCAGCCTTTCCCTTTTGCAGGTGCTGCCCTCGCCATCGCCTGCCACAGGCCTGAGCAGGTTGATCGGACTTTACTTCCCTGGCTTTCTCCTCCTGCATCCTTTGGATTTCAGCTTGGTTTCGTGATGAGACATCGGATATCATGGACCATTCTGGTTCTGACCAATTGAAATAACAGTATAATAGTAGAACATTGAAATGGTCTTATCCGATGGAGAAATTTGCACAAGCCGACTGCCATAGTACGTTCCATTAGTAAACCCAAATCATTGAGACTCAGGTTGATGATCACAAGTGTCAAGTTTAGACCAGCTTCAGTGCCTAAGGCTGCATCCCTGTTTACTGATTTATCCTGTCGGGACTACCGTGTTTGGGCTCTGGATCCTTCCAACCATTAATCATTAATCATTAATCATTAATGGAATTTTACAGTTTACATTATGCACAAGGAAATTTGGATGGCCGCTGGTGTGCTATCTGTTCGTGTTGGTATCAAAACATTAAGCATTAAGGCTCAGTAGCAGCTGTCCAAGTACAGAACAGTACAGCAAACACTGTATCTGTTTGCAGCTTGAAAATGCTCTGCACACGTCCGCCTGCAGGAGCGACCGCCTGCAGATGGCCGCAGACTCCTGAGATTCACATTCCAGCATCATGCACATCATGCTGTGCTGTGCCGGAGCCTTGTGACATGTTGTGTTCTGGAAATGGTGCAGTTTAAACTTGAATGATTCCTGAGCATTGGCTGCCTTCTTCTGTTGTGCATTGTGAGTCAGTGACCCTGGTTGGTTGAGCTTTGGCCTGCCTTGTGTTGTGCATTGATCGACTGTTGCGAGCTGCTTGGTTTTCAGAGGCAATGCTGTTGTGCTTTGTGCATGGTAGTAACGCACGAGGCTTGTGGGTACCCACGGGCAACTCTACTGTTCCGGTATCAGTAGGCAGTATCAGTAATGTCATATATCGGCCCGAATATAAGAAGCGATGGCTTTTGCGATGGAGTTTGTGGTAGTGGTGTTAACACAGCCCGAATATCATGAGCGGTGGCTTTAGCTTTAGAGTCTAGCTTAGTCTAGAGTCAAAGGCTTGATGTTGTGGTACTGGTATGCACACACAGTCCCAGAGACAAAAGCACACATGCATGCACACACGTACATGCATACACATACACACACACACACATATGCACAGACACACACACACACATGTATAGGCACACACACACACAGACACAGACTCATCCTCTACGTGGCCATCATCAGGCGGCCTTGAACTTATCCGCCGAGCCACATTGTGGATATGTAATGTAATTTGACGGTAATGCAAACAGGTCCAAGTCGACTTCCATCTTGCGAGCGAGGCACATGTCCTGCTGTTGCCCTTGGTCAGCGGAAGTTTGCATGATTGCAGCACTTCTTGATTCTTGCACGGCCCGAAATCCAGCTTATGAGGACATGTCATGACATTGCAGGAGGCATGAACATCTCCAGACCATTTATCAGACTCCCAACCATATGCCTTGCCTGGATTGTCCGGTCGTGAGCGCCTCATTGTCTTAAGATGTCATCGACCTTGGCATGTAGCAGCAGCCAAGTAAGTAATCACTAGGTCCCTAGGTAGCCTTAGGGACATTTCATCCCCTCGTGGCATGTATCTGAAGTAATTTCTAGGTCGCAGTGGTGTAATGTTAAATATGTAATTTCTAGCTCGCCTTTGCGACACTTTAAATTGAAATATTTCGTCTCGTGGCATGTAGCAGCCAAGTAATCACCGGGTCGCCTTTGCGACATTTGAGATTTACCCTTATTGGGCTTCCTGGGACATTATCTACGAACATTTTCAAGGGCTTCAAAGGCCGGGTGGTGACAGAAGCCATAGCTGCCGCCTGCGGGAAGCCTTGAGCCATTTGTCTGGGCTGCATCTCGGCTTTCCGAGTTGATGATGGTATGCGGCTGGAAGTGAACAATTCTGATTTTGTTTCAAGAGCACTGGCTCCTGGCAAGGGTCGTTTTCGCAGCTTCACTGAGGTGCTTTCTGGGTCCGAAGCGGCCCGCATCAGTCAGGGTCCACGTGCCTGGGCATTCTCCTGGTCCTACAGGCATTTTGCTCTGAAATCTCTTATTGTCGGCAGCTTCATTGAGGTGCTTGCCTCCTCCTGGGCCCGAATTACTTCCTGGGCCCGAATTACTTCCTGGGCCCGAATTCCTCAGCGTGTCTTGGCTTGCACATTATATTCTGGTGTGGACTGCTGCTGTGAAACTTACATTTGTTTGTTTGATAAGGGTTCCTTGACACTGGCAGGATGGATTTCTCCCGCTACCCAGGGGAGTTCATCAGCCGCGGGCTGGCGGCAGGCCCGACATGTAAGTGTCGAGTCACAAAGGTGACACTGAATGCAAAGCCCTACTGTGAGGTCCGAATGCCGCTAGACGGCGGGGCTCCTTTGGAGCCATTGATTTTTCCGGGGCCGCCAGCCCGAATGTGGCGCCGACGTGGCGCAACCAGATGGCCGCGTGGCATTGCATTAATATGCACCAATGCACGTAGGTGTGTGTAATGTATGTGCACATGACATGGACATTAATGGAGTGTCGAGGTCCGATTAAGAGTGAAAACAATTCACTACTACGTGGCATGGGTCCTGAACGCCACCAATGGCGACATGATCAACTGGACCGTGCCTTGACTTAACTGTGTGTCCCACTTGCATTGTGGTCTTAATTGAAGTATACTCTGAGTCACTTGAGTCACGTGCTTTCTCACCTCAGGAATGCCTCGCTCTGCTGTGCCATGGCCATCCTCGGGCCCGAGACATGGTTGTAGAGGTAGCGGACCGAATGCTGCGCAAAGCGCAGAGGATGAGCAGAGGGGCCCGATGCGAGTTCTCGCCACCGGGCAGCACTTATGGGAGCAACTTTCCCTGATGGTTCCTAGACAAGTGTCTATAACACAATAATTAAGCATTCCCCCAAACTGCAAGCCAGGGCTTTCTGGTCCGAATGCTTCAAGAAGATCTTCGTCTTCCTTCGGGCCGAGCACCATAGAAGGCCGCCTCAACGCGGCGACCGCGGTGCAAGGTGGTTCGAGGACGGGTCAGTTGAAGTGAAACAGGAACAGCCACAACAGAAAGCACGATGCTTCAGGACCATTGCGAGGAGGTGGAGGCATCGGAGGTGTGGCAGGAGACACCGCACCTTGCATGGTGTTTGGACCAGCTCGAGATCACCGATGCCCACACGTGGTCCGATGCTTGATGAGATTGGGATTCGTTTGTTTGTATCTACAATGCAGACTTTGTTGGAAACCACAACAGAAAGTTCTTTACAATCTCCATCCCATCACCACCTCAGGACTTATACGGTCTATACGAGCACAGTGGAGTAGGGTCCGATTACGTCAACGAGCACATCAACAAGTTGTGCTCGGCCGTATGGACCAAGAGCAGCTTGGTTACTGAAAGTGCCGGCCTAGCAGACTGTCCCAGCAAAGTGCCTTGCATGGATGGCCCGAGTGTGACCGCCGAAAATCTCAGGCTGGCATGGGTGGGACCGAATGTACGATCAGCATCTTCGAAAAACGGTGCACAACCTGGTTTCGTTTTACAACGAGAAGATGGCATTCGCCAGGCGGCTCGGCCAAATCCTAAACCCGCCTCTATGCCCCAAGCTCTGGACTCTAGACTTAGACTTAGACTTCAGACCTGAGGGATGAAGCCAGTGGCTACAAGCGCACCACGGTCGAGCCCGATTTCGACGATGACACAGAGGACGAGGACTGCCACTACATTATTAGATGGGTCGCGGGTAACTTCGGAGCATCAACCAAAATCGCAGGCTGGCCCGACTTCTGCTGCATCGCAGCCGTTTGGTCCGCCGCCTGGTCCGCCGCCAGGCCCTCCGCCTGATGTCCTGCCCCAGGACTGCTTCGATGGTCTACTCGGATGCACCACTGGGGTTGGGGATAATTTCAAACCCAGAACCAAATTCAGCTTGCAGGATCCCACCGCAGGTCCGAGTACTACTTCTCCACCTCAGGACTGCCACTATACTCGGTATACTCAAGACTAGCCTGGGGTTGGGGATAACTTCAAACCCTGAACCAAATTCAGCTTGCAGGATCCCACCTCGGGTCCGAGTAGTACTTCTGCACCTCAGGACTGCCACTATACTCGGTATACTCAAGACTACTTTATGTTGCAGATGACTGCGGACCCTCAACCAAGTTCAGCTTGCAGGATCCCTCGCAAACGCCTGCCTTTGTACTTCATACGTCGTACACTTCTATGGGTTGCAGATAACTGCGGACACTGAAGCAAAGCTCCAATTGCAGGATCCCGACGGACCATTGTATTGGAGCCCGGACCAGGACTGGCACGATACCTATACTCCCATACACATTGGGTTGTGGTTGGGTTGCAGACAAAAGCGGACGCCGCTATACCTCTATTCGGATGCACGTAGGGTGCTGGATAACTTTGGGCCCTCAAACAATTTCACTGTGCAGGAGCCATCGGGACCACGTGCAAAGGCCAACAAGGTCGGGCTTGTCTTGGCGGGCCTCTGCTCCTGAAATGTTCCACACATGATGCACAGGCACCACGATCTGCTCAAGCTCGGCCCGAGGGGCCCGATTCAGCATCCCCGGGTGCTGAAGATCGTCGCGATGGGCCCGATGCAGCGTCCTTGGTCTGAAGACAGAGACATAGGAGTTGGCAACAGGAGACTTTTTACTTGAAGACTTGATTGATCCAAATTGCTTGGGTCCGACCGTCTCAGGCACCGGCTTTCCAGGAGGACGATCAAAAGGTGCATCCAGAGGCCATGGAAAGGGTCAGCTGTTTTGATATAATGGTTGCACATTTGGCCACTGCAATCCTCAAGTTCTAAAGGCTGGGGCTGGGGTTCCAGCCGCCGGGAGCTCCGGTGCCAAGTGGCTCGACGAGGCCACGGCAGGTTTTCGTCGTGACATGTCAAATTATCACGAGACATCCAGGAACCCGAAGCGGCCGAGGGTCCCATCGCCGTTGCTCGGAGCAAGCAGACAGAATGCCAATTGACATGTGAGCAGCTTGATTTTGCAATGGAGTGAGTATGCAGCCTCAGGTCGACGGTGAGCAAGAAGCCGGTGATCCCGAAAGCGTTGCTTGGTCGCTCAAGCAGGCACAATCCACAGTGACACCACATTCAATTGAAACAGCCAGCCTAGGTACGGGCCGAATGCAAGGTTCCCACCGCCAGCATCGTCACCGAAGGCGTCACGTGGCCAGCAAGTCAATCTGATTATGAGTCAGCGTGCCTGTGACTTCCTGTTCACATGGGACTTCAGTCACCCTCCCATGGCATCATCACGACATTCGAGACATCAGTGACACTTTCCATGTCCAGCCAAGGACGGCGGAGCCGATGGGACCGAATGCGGCGAAGCCGAGTAGCAGCATTTGGTGTTGAGATCCCTGGCAGTAGGCCTTTTTTTCCTGCATGGACCGAGTGACTAACTAACTATAGGGCTTTTTAAATGACATGAGCTATCTTAGTGCCTTGATCCTAAAGCCTTAAGGTAGGCTTAAGGCTTAAGGCTTAAGGCTTCAGGCTTAAAAGCCTTAGGACTCCGGTTGGTCGGTTCATGCGGGACGCATAAGAGCAGTTCATTGGAATCCCAGCCCTTGATCAGCTGGCTGCAAAGTCATGACTTGGTGCAAGCTTGAAAAAGTTTGGACAGGTTGTAATTGCAGGCTGCCACAGACTGCATCTTGCCTCGACTTGCGTCTTATTCTTTGCAGTTCCCTGTTGCAGGGCCAAACTCCTTCACAGAAGCAGTGCCGAAGCCTTGGATTCGCAAAATGCAGGCTCATGTCATCGGTGTGACTAGTGAGATTTTGACTTTCGAGGCCACATCGATCAGATCAGCTTGAGTCCCAGGAGTTTGGTGTCTTCTTTGCAGGCAATCTCTTTTGGGTGCCTTGCCTGGCAGCATCCCGGTAGCCTATCTATCACCGACTACAGGTCGAATTCGATTCCAGTCCCACACTCATTGAATCGAATCCTAGCCCAGATCTGTCGCATGGGTGGGAATCCAAGTCCTTGCCACGTCAGGTCGCATTTTCGCACTACCCACCACACTGACGGCAAGGCTTCGGTGTAACTTAGTTCCAGTGTTGCAGAATGAAGAGGCTTTGCAGCAGGCTTCGACTCGGTCCAAAGTCAATGGTCCAAGGGTGAGAAGTCAGAGCATGGCGTCTTGCGTTCGGATTGCAGCTCGTGCACAACCACAGCAGCTGAGACAGAGAGAGACGAGCGACTCATTGGCACTGACTCATGGCTGTTTAAAAACACTCGGACCGAGTCAGGGCGGACTGTCAAAACCTCATCCGTAACAGGCCGTGACTGCATGGGCCACATGATCTGGTCGGATTGTCTTGGGCCCGGGCTTCTTTACTCTGCATTTGCTCTGTTGTCGATTGTTGGATGTCTTTGCATGCCTTGGTAGTATTGGCTCGAATCTGGATATACGACCGTAGAAGCAAAGCACACGAGTAATTCACACTCGCTTGCAAATGCCGGGCCGCCACATGTGCCCTTTTGGCAAGCCAATCTTTTTGCCTCGGAGGAACGGTCCGACTTCAGCAGACCCTGAGGACAAGGGCAAGGGCGACAAAGGAAAGGCTGTCGTTTTGCCACCTGAAGAGAACAGGCGAAGCAGACGAGTAACCGAGACTCGAAAGGTTCGGGGTCGAAAGATGTTGCGTCCTCGAGAGAACCATCCGACTTCAGCAGACCGCAAGAACAAGGTCAAGAGCGGCAAAGGAGAGGCTATCTTTTTGCCTTCTGAAGAGAACGGTCCGACTTCAGCAGACAGAAAGAACAAGCACAAGAGAGGCCAACACCAGAAGGGCAAGCCTTCATCGGGATCGACTCCCAGAGCAAAGCCATCGCCGTTTCGTGCAGATCCTCCGAATGATCTTCATCAACGCCACATGCCATCAGAGTCAGAGGAGGAGACACATGAGTCATCGTCATCTTCGACACCGACTTCAGCAGCACCCAAGGCTAGGCCAAAGACTGCCCCCAGGCAGCTGCAGCACCGTCTTTATCGTCGGCCCGACTTCTCATCGCCGTCTGCGGGACCGACTTCAGCAGCCCCCCAGGCTAGGCCAAAGAAGGCCCCCAGGCAGCTGCAGCACCATCTCTGGCATCAGCCCGACTTCTCATCGTCATCTGCGGGATCGACTCAGGCGACTAAGGGCAAGGGCCGAATGAAGGGCAAGGCCAAGGCTAAGGCGGCCCCTGCAAACCTTGGTCATCTTTTGGAAGACCGGCCATCGCCAAAGCAGGTGCAACTTAACATGCAGTGACCATGACGCCTGGCATGTGGAAACAGTGCCGTCGTTGCACTTGCATGTGCAGGACCTCACATGTTGCTGCATAGGTATAGTCTTTCCTGCTTTCGGGGGGTGGACTGCATGGCTGAGGCAGGCGCTTTGGGCACAGCAGCCGCTGTGCGGCTCTCGGTCCGATTTCCCAACAGCAGCAAGCCGCTGACTGGCTGTCTCCCAGCGATCATGTAGCAGTTTCCGGCTGGTGGCGCCTGCGATCGCCAAGAGAAGTGTGATCCGGCATGTTGCTTCTGTGCATGCTTGGGACCATCTCCGGCCGGGACTCTGGTTGAGCATTGGCGTGTTTCTTCGGTTGTGCATTGCACCGTGGACCGACTAGCAGAGATTTTCTCTCCATGGCCCATGATTCATTGATTGATTGATAGATTGATGGATTGATTGATCGATCGATTCATGGTAAGACTCGTTCCAGGACTTGGCCCAATGCTTGTTTTTAGCTCATGACATCATGTCCTCAGTGACAGTCAGAGTCTTGAGCCTTGAGAGTTGCCAGCGGCATTGCATTGTGAGTTGACGGCCGACCTTGGGCCGTCAAATATTGATTCTGAAAAGGCCGGGCCCGAATCTCCTGCCGTCGCTTGCCTCAGAACGTCATGTCCTCAGTGAGAGTCAGAGTCTTGAGCCTTGACAGCTTCCATGTGCATTGCATTCTGACTCGGCATGAGTTTGCCTGTGCATGTAGTTCTGCAGTGCTATTTGGCTCTCCTGGTGCTAAGACTGCTAAGATCCTAAGAGCATCAGCTCCTGCAGTTGACAGTTCCATGTCTGTGTATTCTGGGCCAATGCCAAAACCAATTCCAGGTGCTCTAGTCAGTAGTAGATCCTACTGTAGAAGTGTAGCAGCAGCAGTGTAGCCGCAGCATCACCACAACAAAAAAGAGGCCCGAGCAAGCATGGCCGATCCTTGCTGTAGTCAGTAGTAGATCC
>CAJNDT010000902.1:826077-924417 GCA_905221615.1 Symbiodinium sp. CCMP2592
CCCAAACCCCACCCATAAATTAAGAACGTGACTAAGAATTCCCTTTCCAAAACACAAGCACATCCAAAATGCCTCCACTGCCTAAACTTGCTCTAGTCAACCCTGAGAAAACTAAACCAGGATTCTCAAGTCTGATGTTGACAAGAATGTTGGTATTTCTTAAACCTGTAACCTGATCCTGAACCCTGATCTGTTCAGTTCCCGACCGACCCTGAAGCCTGAAGTGACCGCCGTCACATGCAAGCCTGAGCCTTGAACTGACTTGTTAATTTTACATTCTAATAAGATAACCTGACAACTGGGGGTGGTCAGTGGATTTGGCCTTTTGCTCCATCGCTGGTCTGGGCATTCGGTCTGGCTGCCCAGGTCCGGCGGTGCTGCTAGCTTGACGTAGGCGACGTGGCCCGACAATAATAACTATAATGTGTCGTTTACGATGAATTCAAAATGAACTGGAATCAGAGTCAAATATACCCGTCACTCTGTAGTAAGGTTTGCAGCTTTAAATTACTTATATTGCATCTGACACCAAGCTTGACACCTCTGCCTAAGATTGCCGCAGGAAATCCCCTCAACAGCAGGGTACTGGTCTTCAAAGACATGGCCATTATTTAACGAACTCTCGGCTTACTTCAATAATTTAATTTGAGATCACATTTGCTCACGGCTTCTAGCAACGAGGTGAGTTCCTGGTGTTACTTCCTCCTCTATAGGGCCTCTAGGGCTGCTGTGCTGCAACTGCAGTTGCGCCCGTCAGTGATGCAATCCATGATGTATAATTTGAAAAGGTTTCGAAGTTCAATTTGAAAACTTGCCGGGCAGGCCCGAAGCGCCTCCCGAAGTCCGTCACGGGGCTCCGGGTGGGTGGGTGCCAGAAGAAGCCTAGGCTTGCGATGCTTTGGGGGAAATGTCGTTGAAGATGAGGTCTAAGTGTGATATGAGGGATGCCTGTGTTCAGCACATCTTCTTTACACCGTTGTGGGTGCAACCCTTCGTGGTCTGCATTTAAAGTTAAGCTTTGGGAAAGCACTAGCACATCATGCATTTGTTGGCGGACGAGCATGTGTACTGGGCCAGGCGGCTGATGTCGCTTGTCCTTTGCCTGGTGCCGGCTAGGGCCTCAGTCAGTGCTGGCTAAGTCTGTCGTAAAGCGGATGACTAATGTGTTGGGTTCCGACGAGTGTGTGACATGCGTGTGCTGTGGGTGGAGAATCTGAATCTGCTCATGAAGATGCAAGATCATGTGTGCATGCTCTAGTCTAGATTGCTGTTGAGTTGTGGCCCGAAAAAAGCTTATATACGCCATTTTGATTTGTCGTTGGCACTCGCGACCTGCAACCATGGCCAACAACAAACAGCTGACTGTATGTACTTCACTTATGTTTTGGAATCAGCTTTTTGGTGGGGCCCCCACCGCAGCAGCTTGTCATCGAGTGAATTGGCAGCAAAGCATTACAGCACAGTACAGCATAGTACTTTTTATTTTCACCCGACCTGGCCATTATGCCTTCACTGCCACAGTTCCGGCATCTGCTTTCGGACCGACGCCGCCAAGTTCGTCTGACCCGATCCCTTGAGGATAGCGGAGCAAGTACTTTGTGGCAGCGCGAATGGGGCCGAATATTCATGTATCGGCCGTTCATCTTGCGGTTCATCGCAGGCTCTGTCCAGATGCAACTCCAGGACGATGGCACGTGGTACATCGCCGTGTGGCCCGAAATATCGTTCACAGGCCCCGTGCATGCACCGCACATTTCTTTGGGACGCTTCGAGCTCAGCGGGTCCGATGTGCCGGTTGCTTGGCAACAGATTGCTTTCATCGAGTCCCTGGGCTGGTCCGAAGTTTTCTACGAACCGTATGGACGGGGACTGCATTGGCTCATCACCCCAGGGTGTGAGCTCTATTTTGCATGTCGTCTTGCTCAACAACGACTTCGTCGGGTTGCAAGACGTGCTGTCCTCGTAGAGGACCTACATATCACTTGGCAGCGTGTACAGTCCTGGTCAGGCTGGTAGGCCCGAATCGGCAGTGTGGCTGGTAGGCCCGAATCGGCAGTGTGGCTGGTAGGCCCGAATCGGCAGTGTGGCCATTGCACTGATGAACTGGAAACGTCCGGAGTTTCAAGGGCAGCAGGGGTCTCCGAGAGTCTCTTCCAAGTCGCGACGTGGACCCAAGACCCACAACCCCGCCTGAAATGGGCCTGGCACTGTGACATTGAAGGGTTTGACTCCCGGCCACGGCCCCCGATTGCAGCCCGAATGCCGCAGCTGTAGTGACTGTGTGAAAAGTAGGTGCGGGCTTATGGAAGTGCTGCAAAGTTTGGGATAGACCCGACTTGTACATTCTACAGAAGGTGAGAGAACCACTGTGTGGTGAAGAAGGGTTGCAGTTGGGGTTTCACTTTGTAGTCTGCAGTCTGCAAGGTTTGGGTTTCAGGACTTTAGGGGTTAATCGATAGGCTTGAGTGTGTGGAAGAAGCTGAGCTTAGTTGGAGTTTGTTGTTAGTTGGATGATTACAACAACTACAATGCTCCCTAAGGGTGGTCTTTGGAAAAGGCACGTCTGGCGGGAATGGGTGCTGAGGGGCCAGAACATGCAGCTGCCATCAAACATTCCCAGTCCTGCTTGGAATCCCACTGAAGAGTCCAACTCCAGCCCCCATCCTGCCTTGCATCTCCTGGACCCCTACATGTCCCCGGCGTCCACTGGCTTCTGTTCAGCTCAGACACAAACAATCCTTAGACAGTCAGACAGGGCCAATCCTTTCTGTGAAAAGACGGATTTGTATGCATGGCCGGCTTCCCTTACCAACCGGCCGCCTAGCCCGTTCGGGGACACCCCAGCAGCAGTCCCATCGTGGCCAACATGCCAAGCCCGAATGGAAGGCACACATGGCCTGTGGGGTGGAAGCCCGAAAAACCTATCCTGAGGCACGTGGTTCAGGGGGGCTGGGGGCTCACAGACACCGTTTCACTGCATGGATTACCAAGGTCGACCGCCCTGTTAACTGCCTGGCCTCTGGAAAGCAGTGGTCCCGTTCTTGGGCCAGCACCTTCTGCAGGTTCCACTTTCCCTGAACCACAGCCCACTGGTCTCATGTCCTGTTTGTTTCACTGCACCAAGTCGTCATAGACGCTTGCAGCCCTGCTTCGTTTCGGCCCGAGTACCACAGTACATGGCTCACAATCGAGAACATGGATTAAACAAGGCTCTGGTGCGGTCCAGATACTAGTGGTGGTGCCTCGGCTTCTTGTCTCCTCCATTCGAGACTCTGCCTTATGGCCATGATTATCTGTGCTGCGAACTGCGAGCAGAGTTTTTAAAAGTAATGCAGAGCAAGGCCGGTCTGATAAAAATACAAAGGGTCCATAGAGGTTCATCGAGGTCCATAGAAATCCATCGGGGTCTTTAGGGGTCCATAGGGGTTCAGAGAAGTCCATAGTAGGGTCCACATGCAGCAGTCCATAGGTGTTGGTGTGCCCCCGTGCCACTTGCTCGGCATCTGTCCCGTTAAAGCTTTACAGGTTAGTGGAAGCTAGTTCCAAGCCAGGCCTTGTTGGGACTCCTGAAGCCTAGCAAGAAAGACATCCCCCACGAGTCTCATTTCAACCAAGCATTAGTGATTCAGAGGCCCCAGGCTTTGCTGTAATGTGCCCCCCCCACCGACTGCCCACCAGCACCCCCTAGGTCTTCCTTCAACCGGAAGGACGGCTCGGCAGCCAGGGTTTAGGATACCAGGGTTTTAGTTGTGTTGTATTCAGAAAAAAATAAACGTTTAGGCTGGTTTAGGGTTTTAGGAATCCAAGGGTTGAACTTCTGCACAGGGTCTCAGGGTTAAAAGGTTTGAGAAGGCCTCGGTGGTGTTCCCTGTCTTGGAATTGACAAGGTCGTTTACTGGCCCTGGTTTAGCTGGCGGGGTGTCGGTGCTTGGGTTGAAGACTTAGTTCATTGACTTGACTATTGGTGTTGGGGTCCAGTGACTGCAGTTTCCCTCTTTGGAGCCGAAGACGGAAACTACATTCACCACAAGTTCTCACCCCAGGCTCCTTCTGGCTCCTGTCGACCGTGGCAGAACAGGAGCCAGAAAGGCCTCCCGAAGCCCAAGCTAAATAAGCCTTGTGGATTCCAGGCCCCAGAGAAAGAAGGCCCGATCCACGTCGTACCCAGGAACCGTCATCAATCCTGCAGAGGTTAAAGCGCACCCAAGTAAAAGCATGAAACACTGAAGCCGCACTAACCCTAAACCCTAGACTCTCAGCTGATTGGAAACGGAGACGGAGATGCCTGCCCAGCCAGAATCACCTGCAGCCAGCTGCTCAAAACAAGCAGCTTTGAGCAGGTACTTCAGATTCCGTGGCCACTGCAAGAAATCGGCTACCGTCCGGAGTGGGCCAAAGGTTCGGAACCTCAAGGAAGCCATCGCAGAACATGCAAGCTGGACAAGACCGGATGTTGAATCTGTCCGTACCAGCCTCTGCACTTTCGCCGACAACCTTTATTCATTGCGCCAGAGCTCACATCCAGCTCACCAGCCGCATCGACACCGGCGGACGACGGGCTGTGTGGTGGTGTTCCTGGCATCACTGGCAGGATCTCCGTGCTGAGAGCAGGCAAGGCCCTAAACCCTAAGCCTTCCAAAAGTCAAAATACGGAAATTAAGACATCTGTAGTAGTGGGCGTTAACTGGCAACCGGCTAGCACTGCCCACTTGCAGGCTTCCTAGAGTCAACAACCAAACTCTTCAGCGACTGTGCCCCATGGCAGCCCATATGGGAATCTGCAAATTCCTACAGACCGTGTGTAGGGACAAGGTCGCCGAGATTTCGTTCTCCCTCATTGCAGGGCGAAACAGAAACAGAGTCCTTGCATGCCCCAACAGAGATGAGAATGCATCATGGCTGCAGCTCCGAGAATGCAAACAGCTTCCCTTGAAATGTGCTTTCCAGCAAAAAAGCATCATGGGTCCAAGTCGCCCTATGTCATCCTACTCTAGATGACTGTAGCTCATGGTGCCCTGGCAGCTCATGAACTAGTGAGGCCAGCCAAGCCATCCTGCACCGTCATCATCCCTTTGCCTCATTTTCTGCATCCATTCACTGTGCCCCTGGTTTCTTCTTAGATTTTAACCCACAGTGCAACAGGACGGAAACACTTCGGTGTGGGATGCCAAAGGCCCGGCACTTGGAGGCTGTGTGTGTGTGTGTGTGTGTGTGTGTGTGTGTGTGTGTGTGTGTGTGTGTGTGTGTGTGTGTGTGTGTGTGTGTGTGTGTGTGTGTGTGTGTGTGTGTCTGTGCTGACGTTGGCGTGGCATGCTGCCGCCATGGCCTGCTGGTGTCCAGACTTGCCGCTTTGGTGTGACAGTGTTGATTGCAGGCACACATGTTGAGTACAACTGCAAGGATGCCATGTGAATGTAATTCATTGCCTCCTTCCCAGTCCGCAGCCATGATCACGCCTCCAAGAAATATCCGGCGGTTCGGCGAGTCGCCATGGTCGAAGTCCTACCCTAGACTCAATGGCCGTCGACGTAGGGTACAGCCTGAACCTGTGCTTCAAGGAGCCTCGTCGACGATATCGGTTTCTTTCTGTGGTTTTGTCTCCATGGCTTTAAGTTGCACACATGACATGTCTACTGAAGACACCCCCTTCCAGCCGCCCACAAAGTCATGAGCTGCAACCCCTTCAATTCCTAAAGCCCTAGCCCTAGGCGAACATCATGGTGAGGATACCACCAGTCACAGGCCCGAAGATGATGGTGCTGGTGCACTTGTCCCAGCAGGCGAACATCCAGGTCCTAAAGCGCTAGCCCTAGGCGAACATCATGGTGAGGATACCGCCAGTCACAGGCCCGAAGATGATGGTGCTGCTGCACTTGTCCCAGCAGGCGAACATCCAGGTCCTAAAGCCCTAGCCCTAGGCGAACATCATGGTGAGGATACCGCCAGTCACAGGCCCGAAGATGATGGTGCTGGTGCACTTGTCCCAGCAGGCGAACATCCAGTGAAAACAGTGTTTCCTTCAATCTCTCGAGGTCAACATATGCTAGACATTGAGGGCCGAATGGACATGGTGAAGCCAAAAGGTGAAGAGCAGCAGAAGCTTCCGGATGGCCGCGAAGAGACAAGATCAGTGAAGAAGAAGCGGGCAGTGGAGAAAGATCCGCTAGAGAGAGAGGTCCGACCGCGATTCTTGGACCTCATTGATTTTTGGAGGGTTGTTGACTTTGGCAGGGCAGCACATGCTTTCCTGTTGCAGACCCCACCTCATCCGAGGACTCACAGAAGGGCACTATTTGCACCTTCTCCGTTGTGCTGAAGAGCACGAAAGCCTGCTGCGAGATTCAGAGCAGCTCAAGGCTGTGCTGCCGGAATTGGCAAATGCCAAGCGTACAATTTCAGTTCTCGAGAGCGCTCTCGAGAAACTACGTGCAGAGCATGGCTGCTAGCTGCTAGTGACTTGCGACTTCGGACTTAGTAATTTGCCCAGATCTGGCCGAGGGAGGGGGATTCCATGGCCCGAGGTGTTGCACAGATGAAAAACAAATTCCAGAGTGCACCAATCACTGCTGCATGTGCATTTGGGCCTGCATTGAAGCTTGCCTTGTCCTTGGACCCATGTGTGGATTCAATGAGATTGTCCTGGCTGTGCTTCCGGCAAGGCTACCGTGCTTGCAAGTTTCAGCTCTAGATGTTGAAATGGGTTACAGCATCTGTTCTTTAGGACCATCAAAGCTTCAGTGTTCATTCCCAAATACTCCTGAGTCCGTTAGGTGACTAGCTAATCTACAAAACTTTTACTGAGTGGCCGCGATAGAAACTTCCGGTGCAGTCGCAGCCCGGGAAAACGAGGCAAGCTCACGTTGTGTCACATCTCGGTGTGCTTGGCCGTGTTGTGCTGTGCCATACCAATTTCGTGGTCAGGCTTAAATCCTACCGAGCTCTGACCTCGTGTCCTCCTTTGGCCAGAACGAAAACCATGTCAGTCACGTGGCACACCGTCCTGATGAGTGCATTCTCAGCTAAAACTGCTAGGACTAATTTCTGAAGCCCAGAAGCCAGAGCCCGACGATGTGAGGTTTGAGGAAGTGGCCCCAAAGACGCGGCTGACCTCGATTCTGAGGCCGGGGGTTCGTCGTTCAGGAGTTGAAAAAAACTCTAGATTCTAGATGAGCACCAAGCCCCAGATAGCAGATCCTCCAGATCCTCGCTTTTAAATGGAAGATGAGGGCCGGGTGTCCTGTTTTTCCTGTTGGCTTGCTGCGGTTGTGGACTGTATGTCTGTACGTACTGTAATACTTTCCATTGGGCCGATTCCTTTGGAATCTTAAAGTCTTCAAGTCTTAAAGCGAAGGTAGTAGGTGGTTTCATGTAGTGACTCACGGCATTGTAAGCCCCAGTGGGCACTGAAACAGTAATAAAAATCGATCGTTGCACGAAAAGCTGCAGTGTCAGGGGCAGTCTCACGGCTTGCGGTTGTCCTAGGTCTCGCCGGGTCGAATTGCTTGGCAGTGGCAGGGCTTCTGGTTTTCGTCGCCTCGTGCGGATTTCCAGGTTTGCAAATTTCGGGAGTCCGGCCATACGTCGCCTTTGGAAAGGCTTAGATAGGATAGAGCTTCAGGGGCATTGTCGGGGCTTCTGGTGCCTGTCCTACTCTCGGGTCGATGTTGCAGCTTAGCAACATTCCTCACGTTTACACTAGAAGTAGTCGCTGTCGCTATGGCTTGCGGCGTCAGGGGTCGTGTCAGGGCTTGCGATTCTCCGAGCATCGGGGCCAGTGGCTGCTTTGCAATAGTCTGGTTTCTTCGGTTTAGAAATTAGAGAAACCCATATGCCATATGTCTCACCTGGATTGTCCGAGTGTCATTGCCGAAACCTAAGCAGCCTCGTCCTCTTGACAATGAAGTCCTGATGCTGGTGGTTCTACCTACAGTACCAGAATGTATTTCTGAAACAAACATCAACGTGTTACCCTGAACCAGATGCCCTCTCTGCACTTCAACAAGGCAAGTACATGAGCCTCTCGAAGCCGTAGCCACAAAGAGCTTTGAACTCCAGTGCCCAAGAACCGCATCAAGACCCAACCCTGAACCCTGTCCCTAATTCTTTCTTCGTGGTCGAGAACCTGACGGTGGCAAGCTTTGGTGCTGAAACACCGGGTCTTGGCCCAATTCATCTACTGCCAGGTGCAGTCGAAGCACCTTCTCAGCACAAGGGTCAGAAAGTGCCCCATTGCTTCACAGTGGCTGCATACACAGCCCCAGGGATGCCAAGTACCTACACTGACCTACAGCCAGAAACAGAAGCCGTGGCAGGAGGACGCACAGTGGAAAGGTCCTGCTTCGGCCAAGGAGTGTACTTCCCGGACCAGCCGTGGAAAGCATCCGGCACAACCGGCAAAGCCCACACTGCCGAGGAGCGCCTTAGTGTCCTTGACGGGCCATCCGCCCAGCTCCGAGAAGGTGTCAAAGCAGAAGCACGAGGACGAGGCTCGAAATCCTACAGACTACAGCAAGGACAAGGAGACGACGGACATCGCACAGCTAGACCCGAGCCCTTCGACCACACCCACCATTAATTTTTCTAGACTGGAGCTAGACTAAGCCTTGTGGCTGGATAGCAAGAAGGCGGCACAGGGTAAGCACCTCACCCTAGGCCCGAGTGATTTTGTAAACATGCCTGCCGGCTTTGGGTCTTAGCCCCAGCCCTCCTCGGCCACATGCCAGCGACTGCCACCGCCGCTGCCGGCCGCCGGGTCAGCCGACATGCTTGCTGGTTTAGTCTAGTCTAGACCTGGTAGACCCTACGAGAGGACGAGAGTTTGATGAATTTTAAGTTTTCAGGTTTTTTAATTTGGCGTGCCGCCATAGGCCAGCCGGTAGAGCTAGTAACTCTGATTTGGTACCGGGCCATGAAGATCAAAGGGTTTTGCATCCCAATCAACCATTCTTGCCAGGATTCCGGGACCCGCAACCAACAAGCCTGAAGTCTGGAATCACCCGGCTGCGACTCGCAGGTGCTACATGCAGATGGCACAACAGAAGGCTTCGTGGTGGAAGGGTTGGCAGCTGAGCAATTAATTACTTTGCGCAAAAAACTTGCTTACACTGCAGTGTCAGAACTGAATCGCTGGAAACTTTGGGCGGCCATGTAAAATACAAATTACCCGCTGTTGTGTTTACTAAGATCACAGTAGGAGATATTGCATTTCATCGTTGTCGCCAATTGGATCTTCCATGGTTATGTGCTCGGCATTCACATTGCATGGAGCTCAAGGCTTAAGGCCCCAGAATCAAGGCAAGGTAGAAATCTCAGGAGATGTAGTTCATCCTGCTCCTGTCACTTCTTTTGCATAACTGTTCCCAAGCCTTCAGTATTTGTTCACTAGCCCTCCTTGCTCCAGTCGATGCACGTGTGGCCTTTCTTTCCATTGCTGTTCTTTTTGCTGCCCCCTGGATTGCCGTTTGCCCCCGGATAGGGTCTCGTGCAGTGCTAGAATTTTCTGCCTTGGACCCGTGGGTGCGGGATCCACCGAACTTGCCATGCCACGTGCAGCTGGTCTTGTTGTCCATGGAAAGGTCGTTTCCGCTGACTCATCCGAATTTAACACAGTCGGCGAGCAGTCGCCCTCAGATTCGGGATAGAGATGAATGCCTTATCGTCGCTCTCATGTTGCTTTTGCTGTCTGTTTCATTGCCCTTTACTTCTTTTGAAGTCATTGGCACTGGCCATTGCCAAGTTATACACATCATGTTCCTTGGCCTCCGTCCCGGTGTCTGTCTCACCCCCTCCTCTTCTGTCTCTGTCTGATAGTGCTCGCAGCTTACAGCATCATGGACTTGTGCAAAAGTCTGGCAGTGGTGCAGATTTAGAAGTGTGTAGAGCGTAAAGTGTCAAGTGTAAAGTGCAAGTATAAGACTGCTGTTCGTGTCAGACAGAGTCAGTGACAAGTGTGCTACAGACACTAGTTTTGGTTGTTTCTGAGCATTGCATCATGCTGAAAGACGTGCCTTCCATGCACCATGTCCAGTGTTCTGGGTCTGTTGACTTCAGCTGGTCTGGACGTAGCAAGGGCTGCAGTTCCTGAGATGTCAGGGTTCTTAGAAACTGCAGGTGGTCAACATTAGACTGTACATGCTACATGAGTGCACCTGCAAGTTCTCCGAGGTCAGGCAGCAGGATTTCGGGGCCCGAGATTGCCTTGATGGCCTGGCATGTTTTACAGTCATTGCTAGGGTAACATGAGCTGACGTGCAGCACAATGCATGGGCTTAGGCCGTAGGCTTGGACTGAATATGCAGCATGCTGGGGTGCTTTGTGCTTGGCTTTCCCTGGACAATTGAACACACATGCTGCTGCTTGCCAGTGCCGTTGCCAAACACGGCAATCAGTCAAGGTGAGAAACCATAGATTGCCGTCAGTCGGGATGGATGGTACACCATCGAACTCCGGAGGTGCTTCTAATCTGTTCGGCGAGACAACGCCCACATCATTATCGAGGCCAGGTTCGGCAACTCCGAATGGCCCGAACACAGATGGTCCGAGCAGTGGCCCGAGTCCAGCCACGAAGCATGGCACGGTCAATTGGGACATTGTCCATTTTTAAGTATATTTTCCAACGTTTGAAATTAAAACACCATTGCTCATAAATGACTCATGTTCATGTGCTGACCAGTGCAGCTGCTTGAAATTGCAATCACCAACCAGATTCAAAGACCTCAGATGAGAAAGGGTTACAATGGTTACAGAAGGAAACTTTCTCTTGGCCTACGTCCCAGAAGTTTGTGGACTAGCAGAGGGAGCAAACGTGTTGCTTGTGAAGCAACACTTAGCAGTTTAAACCCAAACTGCAGAAACAAGTATAGCCCTCTTCTCATTCAGCCATGTACTGTTTTTTTTCTTTTCTTTAGGCCTACTCCTGTATTTTCCTGTGAAGAGCATAGCCTACTTCACTGATGCATGGGTTTGGAGCACCCAGAGCTACAGCTGCAGCAAATTGTTGTTTTGCAAGATGGAAACCCAGGACGGGCAATGAAGATCCGACATTGAGGGCACTGAGTGGAGCAGCTGCTGCTGCAGCGGCATCGGCAGCAGCAGCAGCAAGTGCTGCTGCAGGCACTGCTGCCATCCTGGAGCGCATGCAGCAGTTGCAACGAGGGGAAGTTCCGGGAGAGTGGAATATGCAGAATGTGCTGCAATCCACCAAGAATGCTGCAGCAGCTGCGATGGAAGCAGCCCATCAACTGGGCAGCTGCTTTCAAGAGGCCAGGCAGTTCATAGCACAGTCGCCTTGGTAATCCTCTTAATCCAGGCAGCATCCTGCAAGTTAGCATGATGTGGGCAACTGCCCCCACTGTTCCTGTATCGTTTGCAGCTAAAGCAAACAAATAGCAGGTTTCTGGTCCGTCAGTAAGCCAAAGACACAACAAAGCAGTTTTGCCTGCAGGCCAACGGCTCGGCCCGAAGGCCCGATTTGTCGGCCATTCCAAGATCTTGGCAAAGGCAACAAAGGCGCCGTCTGAGCCAGAGCAGCACGCCCAAGTCGACAACATCCGGCCCCAATTCGGACGAGCTGTCGGTGGAAAAGCTTCTTCTTGATCAGTGCCACAAGCCAAAAGTCACCTTGTATCACATGCGGGAGAGGGTGCCTGCCATGGAGAAAGCTGGCAAGGAAGAGGACCTGGCCCGATTCAAGAATCACTTGGCGGCCCTTCATGCGGCAGAGGCTCTTCGGCCTTCATCCGTCGGCAAACTCGAGGATGACCACATTGGCCAGCATCTTCTCACACTTCAACCCTTCTGGCCAGGCCCGCTGCCATTGGTTACTTGCAAGGGACTGGTGCAAAGAAGGTGTGAGAGATTGACGGCAGGCACGAATAAGAACATTGCTCGTTGCTTTGAGGTTCTGTGGCCCAAGTTGTCCGAAAACCTCTTCAATGCAGAAGAGGCCCGAGTGGCAACCCTGGCAATGAGTCAGGAGGACAAGGTCACATTTGCACACGACATTGTTGTGTCTTACTGTCTGCCGGAGATGATGCAAAACGATGATGTGGCTGGCCTGCAAGAGCTAAGCGAGACAATGCTGCAGAAGTCTGCGGATGAGCCCGAGTTGATGAAAATTGAGAAGGCAAAGCTCATGGTGCAAACGGTCCGAGCAGTGGGTGCTTTGGTGCAGAGCCTGCCGGTGAGAGATGATCAGCTGGAGGCATGGACCAAACGGAAGCACAATCCAGTGCTGTCCATTGCAGCCACCTCCAAGGTGGCGAAGCTCCTTCAGAGCGCCGCCTGGAGGAAAAGGTTGGACCGATTCTGGTTGGGCGCGAGTACCCAGGTGCTGCATGAGCCCGTGGTCCGAGACTGCTTGGAAGCTTTGAAGGGCGGTGATGAAGAGAAGCTGGATGCAGCCTGGGCCGACTTACAAGCCAATTGGGGGGCCTGGTCTCGAGAGTTGAACACTGAGACTCTGGCTTTTTTGGCTGAGGCAGTCCAAAAGCATTTGGCACTCGATTTGCAGAAGCTTCATTCAAGGCTGCTGCATGCAGAAGAGTCTGAACCGGAAGACACTGCAGATGCAAGGGCAGCAGAGCTGGAGTCTTGACTGGTGAATGATGTTTGCAGGCAGTGTCCAAATCATGAAATCCTTATACAGATGACATATAACCAGCTGTCGTTCTAACCTGTCATAAAGAGGTTAAATGAATTTAAATGGTAACCCCAGCAGCTATGCGGGTAAACTGCAGATGTGCAAATGCAAATACCAGTTACAAATGAAGTACTAGGGTCGTGCACAGTGCTTCTTCTCAATCCATGAACAAGGACCCAACGTTTGCTTGAAGAGAAAATTTGTGGGTACCACTGAGGTCCGAGTCTTCAACCTTCGAGAGGGCTGGGCCAGGAAAGTCGCGATCCTGGGTCAGAGCTTTTCTCTAGAAAGAGAGAACTTCCAGTCTACCATCGACAAGCTCAATGTGCGACTGAGAAGTCGCAAAGCACTGGCTTGGCTCGATGCTGCACTGGACCCAGGAAAAGAACTTTCGCCGGAAGATGTGGAGTCTGCTACAGCGGACATTAGCGCAACTTTCCTCGCAAATTGTTCTGTTGCAGTTGGTCTAATTTCACTTAGCCCATTTGTAGGACCTGGGACAGGACACAGGACTTAGACTCTCATGTCCCAGGTCTGGAAGCGGCCTTGACAGGGCAAGTCTTTATTCCTATTCTATGGAGATTGAAGTTCATAGCTTTGTCAACTTGATGTCTCATGTTGCAGAGAGCAATTCTGCCTGGGTCATGCCAGGCTGCTTGGACTCCCCGGCCGGTGTTCACATCCCTTCACTCCCATAATAAGCCGACAGCAACTTCCAGGACCCAAATTGCATAGCAAAAGCCATGGACATTCTCATAGAACTTGGAACCCTTAGAGTGCCTCAGAATCCTGAGGATGCAACAATTGACTTGGTTCATCTGCATCAGTTGAAGTGGATACATGGCTGTCGATCTATGCAGACCTACTTCCTATGTGTTCGGGCATACTGCCATCATGGAATGACTCTAGCTAGCGACCTTGGTCCCATTGCACAATAGGTTCAACAGTCAGTCACCAGCACTAGCCACTAGCCAGCCACTAACTACTAGTCAGCCACAACCCAGTTATCACATGTCGCAGTGTTTTAAAATGTGCGTAACGTTTAACGGGACGAGTTTGCATTATCCCGCCAACACAGGACAGTAGGACAGCTCAAGGTTTTTGGGACATCAAAGGCCTCGTCGTAGAGTGTGCATATTGCATTGGAACATCTCAGGCACTTTGCCACGTGGGTATTGCCGGCAAAAGCACCGAGGCCCGAGCCTGGTTGGACCGACTGGTCAATGATCCGGCTCTGGGAATTGCAACGTGCGAGCTGGCAATTGCGGTGGTGAAAGCTATGATGATTCCACAGGATTCAGAGCAGCTGCCGAGGCTTTCAAAGACTCTGACAGGGTTGAAGATTGAACACCATGTGTCGTCCGGGCCCGGTCATGACATCGAAAGCCTCAGTGCCCTGATCAAGTCTTGGGATGACTTGCAAGTGGCATCATATAAAGATCTCGAGGAGGCAGTTGCCAAGGCCCGAGTTTGTCTACAGACGAGCAGCCATGATGCATTCCGCGTGCAGCTGCAAAGTTCATTCCAGGCCTTCTCGGACCTGAAGCTTCATGCAGGAGGGACCGACAGCGGCGGAAACTGGAAGGCTGATTTGCCCAGCGGCCCGAGCGGCCCGACATGGGATGCGCTGTGCACACTTGCAAGGCAGACAGTGCTCAGGGACCGACTCCGACCATTCCACAAGGACTTGGACAAGCATTTTGCTTCAGTCCAGAAGTCCTTCGCCGAGCTGCAGGAGGCACTGTCGTGGCCAGATCTGCCGGCTGAGGCCCAGGAGGCCCGAGATCTTCTTGCTCAGGGGCCTGAGGTTTTCCAGCTCGCACGGATCACCGGGACCGAGGTCTATTTCATGGAGACCATTCTGTTGGTCCGATCCGACAGGCATAGGCCCCGATTGAAGAAGCGGCTCGACTCGCTGAAGGAGTTCGATGTGCCTGTGAAGCAGGTGCATCCTTTGATTTGGCAGAAGGTCAATGAAATCCTAGGCGAGGAGTAGGGACTTGAGGCCGACCAGGAGGGCCGACTTCACAGGGCCCGACTGAAGAAAGGGAGCGGCACTGTTCTGTTAATGATGGACTTGCGGCCGACCAGGGCCGACCATCTTCACAGGGCCCGACTCAAGAAACGGAGCGGCACTGTTTTGATACTGTTAATGATTAATGTGCCTTGAAAGCAGGTGCATAAGTTCATGCTGGGGAAAGCAATGCTGGGGGAAGCAGAAAAAAGAGCATCTGCATGAGGTTCAGTACATGGTTCAGGTTCTGTAGGTGGTGGCAGAATTTGGGCATAGGGTAGGCTAGACAAGTGCTTGAAAGTGCAGTCTCTCTCTCTCTCTCTTTGTCTCTCTCTTCTCCTCTCAAGTTTTTGATATGCCAGGTGATCGCGAAGCTTCGATGATGCGCTCATTTGTCGGCGAAAACAAGGGCCGTGTGTCATGCAGGGATCATGCCGGGGCATGGTAGGCTGCCGGTGTCAAGCCCTAGGGTAGGATGTTTATGGGCATGATCATGCCCATGATCATGCCTCATGTAGCATGTAATAGGTTAGGCAGGAATGTGCCGATCCCTATGCTAAGGCCCCTAAAAAACCCTGCGCGAAAAGGATCCGAAGTGGTCGTCCGCTTGGAATACCTTGCTGTGTGGGAAGAAGCCAGGAGCTCAGCGCAAAGACTCTAAACCTGAAGGCCACCCAGAGGCCCCAAATTAGTTCCTTTTGGGGGTTCATATATAGAATCCTATCAGGTAATCCCAAAATAGAACTACTATGGGGCCTCTGGGCAGTGCAGGGTTTCAGGGCTCTTGGGTCCTTGTTGCGCATTCGGTTGTTGATTGGCACGGTTTCTCGGTGCCACCTTGACCAGAAACACGATGAGTAGCCAAGCAGTGTCTACTTCTGTCAGACTGAAAGCACCGAGGTTCCACTTGAATCGAACATTGAGTTGATTGGGCTGCCTTGTCTCTGTTGTTTGGGCTTTTCCCTTTGCCTGGCCTTCCCCAATACTTAGTTTTGAAGGTCTAGCCGTTCCGGATAACTCGCCCTCACACCCTTCAAAGAAAGGCCCTACACAGAACGCCCCCGTAGGGGCGTGTGAATGCTTCTGTTGCCGTGTTTGACTGTCACGCGATCATGCAGAGTCTTTGTGCACCACTCTATTACGTATTTGGTGTAGCTCTGGAGGAAACCTATTTCTTTCTACATGTATAGGGCAACCATCTGAGAATGCAGGAGGTGGGTCATGTTCCCGCGCGACACACCAGCATCGGCGATCGGTGCCTCAGCACGAACAGAGATTTTTATCAAGGTTCGGTGTGCTATGGCATCTTTATGGCAAGTTTCGGATTTCATGTTTGTGGTTCTTGTTGGTGCATGGGTGTTGAAGTATACTTGTGGCTTCGTCAGTACAGAAACTCAAGTGCCGAAAGCGCTGGAGGTAGCAGCACTGGCCGCGAGACGTGGGTGTTGTTCATCGTCGATAGTCCGTGGTTGCATTGATTGGCGGTGGCTGACGGGCAGAGGCCCTTCCCCTAATATTAAACATGGGTACCCTCCCCAATAAAAACTCTGAAAGTGTTTACTATGAGGGTGTAATTTTAAATTATACAACGCCGCTGTCACTTTTGAGGGCTCTTGCTCTTGCTCCCGCGCGGGCTTTTGCTCCTGCTCCTGCTGCGTCTCTCGCTCTCGCTTCTGCGCTTGCTCTTGTTGCTCCTGCTCTTCCTCCCGCTTTGCTCCAGCTCTTGCTCTTGCCTTTGCTCTTGCTCCTGATCTTGCTCCGGATCCCCGCAATGCAGATTGGTTCTTGAAGGGCAGGGGCGATTTCGGGAGGATTGGCCCCAAAGCGTATCGACTTTTAGGGGCATTTTATCCATGGGGGAAGGGACGAGTCCTTAAGCCGTTGAGATAGATCCGTTACGCAAGCATCAGGGCAGAATCAACAAGTTCCTGTGAGGTGCAATGGAAGGCGATGCCTACAAGGACTCAGCGGCTTGTCCCGCCGGGCTTCGGGTCGGGATCGCTGGGCTTGCGAGGAACTGCATTCCCAATGGCAGTCGGTAAGGAGCCCGTCCGATTCTAGTGATTCTACTGCTAGCCGCGACACATGGACACCAGGCAAGCGGGTCCAAAGGAAGAAGACGTCCTCAGAAATGTTCCGTTCTACATTATGTTGACACAACCCTAAACCCTGAACCTATGGCCCTGTCATTATGGGGCTTGTTCCAAGTGAAGGTCCGTTGCAGTGCAGGCTGCCGAAACTACAAGCAATGGTGGTGCTGGGTTCTGGTGGTCGTCGTCGTTGTAACAGCAGTTGGTAATGGTGCTGGCGATGCCGCACGCCCCGAGCAAAAGCATTTTGATACTTTTTTGGGCGAAGAGTACTTAGCCTTGTTTTGCAGGCACATAAACTTTCCTAGGCAATGATGCCTACGGATGGAAATCTCCAACATCCCGGCAGAATCTTAACAGCGTTGTTCAGCACAAGGTCTTCCCATCGCATGTTACAACAGTGCTGGTGGGAGGTGTTTAACCAAAACTGCATGCAACATATGGATTCATTTCTTGCATGTAACCTTGCCTTCGACCTGTGCACACTGCACATCCGGTGCCCTTGTTACCTTCACTTGTTGGTTTCTGCGTTGCTGTCTTGCCGATTCGTCCCGAAACCAACGCTTAGTAGTTTACGTAGCTTTTTCCCCTTGGTAGAGGAGCACCAGCAGTAGTGGCAGTAGAATCAGCAGCAGTAATAGTGGTAGTAGTAGTAGTAGTAGTAGTAGTAGTAGTAGTAGTAGTAGTAGTAGCAGTAGCACAGTCCTAGTAGTCCTAGTAGTACTAGTAATACTGGAGTACTAGTAGAACTAGTACTACTATGTAGTAGTCGTAGTAGTAGTAGTAGTAGTAGTAGTAGTAGTAGTAGTAGTAGTCGTAGCAGTAGCAGTAGCAGTAGCAGCAGCAGCAGCAGCAGCAGCAGCAGCAGCAGCAGTAGTAGTAGTAGTAGCAGCAGCAGCAGCTGGGATAGTAGAAGACGGCCTAGTGCTGGTATTAGTTATATTTGAGATAGAATCATCAGGCTGAAACAGGGAATTCTCAAGAATCTTAGACTTTCAGGCTTCCGAATTAACGACGATGCAACTTGTTTTGGGCACAGGACGGTGGGCCACAGGCCTACTGGTGGCTCGATCACTACCCCCGGCTGCGCGAGAAGGGGAAAGAGCTCGGAATGGCCCGGGCCGTAGGAAGGATGTGCTGTTTCAGGATCTAGGACTCAACATTGCGTGTTCGCCCTTAGGGTTGCAAACTCGTCTAGTGCCTTACATAGAGTTTTAGGATTGTGGGTTCTGGGCTTCCAGAGTTGTTGGGAAACGGAACGTAGCTTGCTTTCGCTAACAAGTCTGAACACGTGTTGTCTTATCAATGTTTTTGCCCTGGCATGCTTGGGCCACATCCCGAACGACATGGCATGCGCGTTGTAAGCCCTATGTTTAGTGCGTGGTAGAGTCGTTTGCGTGCATGCTGACTCCAACACTCTTAACTCTAAGCCCTACATTGCCTTACATGCTCAACCATTAACCCCCCTGCTTGCAGGGTCATGGGTGCTTAGAAGCGTGCTCAAGAGTACCGCAAAGCTAAGTTGCAAGTATTTTCAAGTCATAAGAGTCCATGCGGCTCTAATAACTAACTTTGGGCCGTCAAGCGATTTGATGTTGTTGTCAACCTTACGGCCTACCGTAGATCATCAACTTTCCAAACATCATACATGTTTACTGCCAAAACAACCCCCAACTCGTAGACCCCTCCATTCCTGTAGAGAGACCTACCCCCCAGGGATCAAAATAACCCATATAGTATGGTCTTTGGGGGCAAAAGCCTTAATATATGAGTCCTTAGATCCCTAATCCCTATAGATCCCTTTAAAGGACCCCTTTAAAGGAACCCTATATGAATCCTTAGTACAAGCCCAAGAGCCGATAAACAAGTAAAACCCGTGAGGTTGACCTCTTGCAAAGCCCTGGTGACACAGCTCTGGCCTTGGCTTCTGCAAGTGTAGCTGGCATAGGGTTTAAGTTAGAAGGGGCTCCCACCCTGTAATAGTGGTATAGTAGGAATATAATAGGGCCCTCATATAATCTTTATAGTCACTATTACAGGGTGGGGGCAGCTTCTAAGGCATAGGGTTTAGGGTTTGCATATGCAGTTTGGGGCTTAGGCCGAAGGGCCATTGAGCTTAGGATTTAAGTTGGGGGCTTCGGTCTTTGGGTCGAAGAAACAGCCTCTATGCGACGCTGGAGCAGGCTATAAGATCAGCGCGACCCCGAAATCCGCCTAGTTGGGGTTGTTTCCTCCGCGGCGTTTTTGTTAGCAAAACTTGAACAGTGGACTTCCATATCGTTCTTGTAGCTGTCGAGCAAGAATCATCGTTTTGAGGACGCTAACGGGTGTTCTCATCCCGGAACCAAGACCCTAACCCCTTTCAAGAGGTCTTCGTGCCAGCGGGTTGGTGGCACGCCACGTTGAATCTTCCGGATGATGGGGAGGACTCCAGAATTTAGCGATCAAAGAGTTTAGGGTTTGGGGAGGACTCTGGGCTAAAACATCGGACCTGGGTGGTTCGGTGGCCTGATGTTATATGCGAGTTTCCGAAAATTAGGGGGTACCCTTATTTTGTGGTCTTGATAGTAGGGATCCTGCTATTTAGGGTACCATATTGGGGTCCCCTATTTTCGGAAACTCCCATATGGGTAGTTGTCAAAATTAGGGTCCCTTTTTGGGTACCCTATATATTAGGTGCCGTACTATATTAGGGACCCGAAAGACCCTAATTTTGACAACCGCCCATGTAATTCTTGAGGCTTGAGGTTCGGCTGTTGGACTCGTGGGCGGGGGGTTAGGCTCGCAAAAGGCGCAAGAATCATGTTCGAATGAAGTCTCGAAGTCTCAAGCGTAACCTAAGTGAAGCCCTAAACCCTGAGCCACATGCTCGACACTTTCCCCGGAACACAAGCCGAAATGAAGCTTTACTTTAAGGGTCGGAATACTGAATAATATGTGTTGTTCCATAATTACGATCATATATCGCAAGGCCTTATTCTAATGATTAAGCCCTTACAAGCAATGAAAACCTTGAACCCAAAATTTTCTTCTAATCATTAATCCCCTACACACAATGAAAGCCCTAAACCCTAAACCCTGTTCCAATCCTCAAGCCCCTACAGGCAATTACAACCGCCGGTCAGCAGGATGTCACCATCGCCTGCACTCGCAACATCTTCCCGGCAGAGACCCTCGAGTTTGCCCGGCCCTCTGAAGTCTGTGTGTCCTGAAGATGAAAGATAGGTTCTTTGAGGTTCAGGTAGGAGTTGCGGGTTTAGGGTAGGGGTCTGGTGTTTGGGGTAGAAGATTTAGGGTTTGGGTTTCGGGAGGTTTGGGGTTTAAGGACCGGGAAAGCTCATCAGGTTTCTTAACAGCAAAGTTTTGCCGCCTTGTAGATGTTTAGCAAATTGTTGTCTAAGTGAGTCCTGAAAGCAAAGAGTATGTGATTCCCTGTCCTTTTCATTCTTTTTCAGGGTTAATGTAGGGCCCCCCTGAAACTACCGGACTCGCAGTGTGGTTTTGGGATGTTTGAGGTGCCGGGGCTGATCTCCACCCCCCAAACCGGAAACCACGCTAAGGTTTAGGGTTTAGGGTTCGGACTCTTTAGCACTTCTTAGCCTCCTGCTTGACCTTGAGTTGCTATGGGCTAGTGTTTCGGAGGGTCGCGAACCGCATCTGCACAATCTTTTCGGTTTCAATAAGGAACTACTCTGGGGCCTCAAGGTAAGGATATTCTTTTTTCGGGGTTCCTTGTTATAGTTATTGTTTAACGGGCCCCCAAACCCTATTCTAAGTGTCAAGGCCCCTCCGTTACCCCCACAGGCAGCAGCAGAAGCTGTTGCAGCACAAAAATCCAAGATCCAAGGCCCAGATCTCTGTCCTGACACCTTAAACCTGATTTCCTGAGACGCTAAACCCAAATGCGAAGGCCCAAAACCTAAACACTGTAAATCTTACACCCCGCCACCCTAATATAGGGGCTTAAATATTGACTATACTATTTTGGGGGTAAGTGTAGTAGTAAGGAGCCCAAAACCTTCTTCTGATTGTTATAGCCCCCTATATTAAGCTGCTCGGTTGCTCTGTGAAAGCCGATCTGGCAGAGGTGCTGCCGCGCATGCGCAGCGCGGACCCGGCCTTTGCCACATGGCAGATTTCGCGTTCTCTGGTTTCATACAAGTAGGACCCTACATGGTTTTGAAGGGCCTTCTTGGGGCTCTTTCAGAGCTTTGGGGTTTCTATAGAGTTTTTGAGCTTCATAGTTTCAGCGAGGTTTATAGTCGGTTCAGAGCTATAAGGTTCAACATTGAAGGGGGTTGAGGGTTTAGAACTGGGGTTTCAGAGTTTGTGGCGCTGGGGATGGTTTGAAGCTTTAGTGGTTTAGGGTTCTTGGTTTGGGTAATAATTCGGGGCTTCTTTGTCGACGTTCCGCAATCGAAGCTTCCTTCACAGCTTGGGACCGGGTATGAAGATTTTAACGTTTTCAGATCATCGCTATAGAAGTTCCGTGCTTCTAGGTCCGAGTGTAGGGCAGTGTAGGGGCGGGGATTCCTGTGTTTTGCGGTTGGGTCCCGAAGTGACAGTGTGGGGTCTAGTCTAGGTTGCCTAAGCTCCTTGACCCTCCCAAGGCTCCTTTCCCGGAAGGCTCCACAAGCCTCTGAACCCTAAACCCCAAAAACCAACCCTAAACCCTAAACCCTAAACCCCAAAAACCAACCCTAAACCCTAAACCCTAAACCCCAAAAACCAACCCTAAACCCTAAACCCTACACCCCAAAAACCCTAAACCCCAAAAACCCTAAACCCTCAAAACCCTAAGCCCTCCCCACACTCCGAACCCTGAGACGAACATGCTTCGAACACCCGGAGCCAGAAATCCCGCGCCACAGATCCGAAACTCAAGGAGTTCAATGCACTCCGCTCCCCAAACCCTACAAACCCGTATGAAAACCTTCTAGAAGCCTATAGCCCCCAGTGACCCCGTAATTTTCGGTCCTTAATAATTTTAATAATGTTTTGGAGGGCATATTATACCATAATTATAACAAGGAGCCCCTAAAATCCTAGTCTAATCATTGAGGCCCTTATATACATTACCTAGAGGGTCATACCCTACCCTTTTTTTAGGCTACCTAGTCTTATGGTTAGGATCTCCTATATAGAAAAGTAGGTACCTTAAAAAAAGGGGTAGGGCATGAGCCTGTAGGTATAGGCCCCTTCAGAGATCCTGCAGGCGAAGACGTTCCTGGAGCTCCTCAGGCAGAAACGCCCAGAAGCCTACAGGTGTGGCAGGGAGAATTCTGGGGGCTTCAGGGTACAGTGGGGTTAAGGGTTCAGGGTAATTTGGGGTTGAAAGGGTTAGAGGTGGGTTTAGGTGTCTAGGGTATATACCCCTGAGCAGTAGGGTTTAAAGTCTAGGGTTTGGTTTAAGGTTTAGTATTTGTGGTTTAGGAAATTCTGGGGCTTCAGGGTTTGAGGCTTTAGAGCTTCAGGTGTTTGCGGGTTTCGGTTCTGTGTTAGAGCAAGTAAGGTTAAGCCTTCCAGGATTTGTGTTTTTGTTGTTGGCTTCGATGCTCCGTGGGTTCCAAATCCTTAAAAGTGTGGCTTCGGAGGTTTGGGGCTTCGAGGCTTTAGGGATTAGGGCCTTCTTGCCATGTCAAGGCCTCAAGATTCGCGACTAGCAGTCCGGAAAACTGTGCCTGAAGAGTATTTTCAAAAATAGACACGGCTTCAACAAAAGACTCTCGTGTTGTACCGTGCTGCAGTTCTGGAATTTTTTAAAGGCCCTATAACCCTAAGCCCTAACCTCAAGAGTTCAAAAGCAGGTGCATTCCAGATGGAGATCCGGCACACCATGTGGCCGCAAGCAAGCCGGCGGTGGTTGGGCCTTGCCCGCATGGACCCAAGAAAACCTAAATCGATTGCAGCTCAGGGTTTGGGGGTTGGCCTCGTCGCTAGTTTAGAGTTTAGGGTTTAGGGTTGACTTGAGAAATGAGAAACAGCAGTGCCGCTTCTTGGGCACTTGTTGATGGCGGCGTCCGGCTTCACTGCAGTAGCACAGTTACAACGAGGAACAACAGCAATGGCGGCGCACTCCACCCAGAAGTCACTCAGCCCGAAACTCTAATCCCTATGACCCTCGATCTAGCTTGAACTACTCGACACATCACCCAGGCTGGTTCTGGACCTCAACAGACCCTACACCTTGAACCCGCAAAGACCCTCAACCCTATAAACCCCAAGCACAAAGAACGTATGCCGAAAACCCTAGGTCAGAAACCAAAGGCAAACCGGGCACCCTAAACCCTAAACCCTTTAGGGTTTGTTTTTACACTTAAAAAAAACCTTAAACCCTGAAGCTAACCGTTTCTACACCTTCTAGGAGACCTGTAGTCTTCACTGTAGTCTCTTTTTGGAGGTCACCTTTTAGGATCCCTATTCTATATTAGGTCAAGCCAAAGAAGGGGGCTACAATTCCCTAAACCCTATAAACCCTAAACCACAGGTCCTGGCAGCTTCACCGGCGACACTGTGAGTCGCTGAGTTTAGCAGAGTGCCGGTCCCGAGCCTGGAAGGGGCCTGGACGGTTTAGGGGTTCTTTTAAAGGGATCTAAGAGGGTTCTATAAAGGGATAATGGGGCTTGGGATTACTATAAAGGGGTACTATGAGGGGTTCTGTGACCTTAATCAGGGTTTAGGTTTTAGATTTCGGGTTTAGGGTTTAGGGAATAGGTCGAGTCTTGGGGTGTGCTGTTGTACCGTAGATCATTTATAAGAGATTCGGGTTTATATTAGTGCTGCAAGTACCTTTCAGTGTTCGTTACAGGCCTTTGTATCAAAGCCAACCGTTTCCGAAGAACGTAGGTGGTCAGGCGTGAATGTTTGAGAAACTAAAGCTCGTGCCTGAAAGATTGTGGTATTTAGGGTTTAATCAGAAGCCCCAAAGTAGTTCCTTTTGGGGTTCATGTATATATATATATATATATTTATATTTATATGTATACATATACAATCCTATAAGGTAATCCCAAAACGGAACTACTACCGGGCCTTTGGGTAGAACTAAGGAGGCGAAGAGTGTTTCGGGATTCGAGCAGGTAGCATCTAGGGCAGGGTGTCAGCCATTGAAAACCTGAAGCCCATGTTCTGGAATGTGCCCGCTTCAGGGCCTTAGAGACCAGTAGTGCCCAAAAACCTTAAGGGCTGAAGGGGAGATATTTGAAAATGTAAGCTTTAGCCGTCTCACACATATCTCTCTCTTTCTCTCGCTCTCTCTCTCTCTCTATCTATCTCTCTCTCTGTCTCTGTCTATCTCTCTCGCTCTATCAAGCAATATGTACATTCGAGAGTGTAAGTAACAGAATCATGCTTTGTAAGGAACCCGAAGCATTTAGGGTTTAAGCCATGGAGGGTCGCAAGCCGATCGCAACAAGACTCGTTCCGATGCGTTCCACGAAACCCCAAACCCTTAGCAAGTACCGGCATAGAAGAAGGTAATCACAGTAGGGTTTCTCACGTTGGGAAAGTTTGTTCTGGTCCGGGTGAGTGTGGTACTTTGGACCCAAATCCTAAGCCCCCCAGCCCAGATCAGATGGTCGCGCTCAACAGACTCGAAGAGTTGCTACCAAGCCCCCTCAAACCCTCAGACCCACGTCCATGCGGCACCTTGAGCCCTTTAGCCTGAACATCTTAAACATCCTACACAAGCCCGAATCGTAGGACTTAGGGTTCTGGAAACCCAAGACACTGAACCCTAAACACACCCAAACATTTTACCCAGACGATGTTCCATCACGCAGAGGCGCGAGTTCATTCGCCCCGGCCGGCCGCTAATCATCGAAGGCCTTGGGCCTCATCTGGTGTGGCTGGGCTTCATCCAGCTTCAAAGTACTATAGGGGACTAAATTAATTTCCTATATACACAATTTTGGGGATTCCTTATTTATAAATGTAGCATAATAGCTTCATCCAACTTTGAAGTAAAGTACTCCTATAGTTACCATTAGGATAGGGTTCCTTTAAAGGGGTCGATAAGGGCTAGCTACTGTAAGGGCTATTATGAGGATTTGGTATGGGGGGCCTAAATATTTGCCGAGACCATTTTTGGGATTCCCTATTGCAATTTTAGAAAAGTATACCCCGAAACCCTGTTCTAATAAGTAAGGCCCCTATATTACTGTTCGAGGGCCCTATATTACTATACTGTTCGAGGGTTCTGTGCGCAGTTAAGGCTTATTTTGTAGTTGGAAGGGTCTGGAGGAATCCAGACAGTAATTTAGACTTAAGCTGCAAAGTTTGGATGAAGACCAAATGGACTTCCCGAGCTGCAAAGCACAACCCTAGCCGTAAGCCCCAAAGACACCGATCCCTGTCCTTCGGCCCTCTTGAGTTCGGGTTTCCATGCGGGTGTCCAAAAAAAAATCTAAGTGTTTAGGTCATGTTAGGGGGGGGCAGCGTTTTGGGGTTGAAGGTTCAGGCGTCACTGCTTTGGGGGGCAAAGGCTCTAAGGTTTGCGGGTTTAGGGCATCCTTTGAAAGACTTTGCAGGCTTCCTAAACCCTAAACCCTTCACCCTTACTGCTACAGCCATCCCCCCAGTACATAGTACATGCAAAAGCGGGTGTGCGTTATCAAGCGTTGGGCTGACCGGTAGCCCCAAACCCTACTTAGGGTATGACCTCTTGATGCTGGGTTATATCCCGTGGAACAGGTTGTTGAAGGCTTCATGATCTGAATTCAGTGGTTGGACTTCTCACGACCTACTACGGGCGTTGGAACAAAGAGCAGTCGTAGTTCCTTCTAGTCCCCGTTCTACTCGCACTACGGTATCCAGAGGCCCCCATAGTAGTTCCTTTTTCGCATTACCTTATAGGATTCTATTTATGAACCCTAAGAAGGAACTACTTTGGGGCCTCTGGGTATCCCCGAAACAATGTCAAAGACTTACGGCTGTTCGGAGCCTCCACCCAAGCTACGCTCTTCGAGCTCTCCACCTTTGAGGCTTTAGAGTTTACCCAGAGGCCCCAAAGTAGTTCCTTTTTGGGGTGCATATATAAAATCCTATAAGGTAATCCCAAAAAGAAACTACTATGAGGCCTCTGGGTAGGAACTAATCGTCATGGGTCATCGCAATAAGACAATCCGCACGGTCCTGTTCGAATTACTAAGGCCCTCTGTTACACTGCGCAGTTACCGGCTTTTCTTCAGTGTCGCAACCCGACACTGCTTAGGATTCAGGGCTTTCTGCTCGGGAGAACCCGAAGGACCGAACCCTTCGGGGCTCAATAAGTAGAATAGGGTCTGTGTTTTTTTTTTTTTGGGGGGGGGGGGGTATGGAATCATAAACCCTAAACCCTATCATGTTCAACCTTTGTTTCTGTTTTAAAGGCCGTGAACCCGACGGTTTCCGCCGCGATTCCGAAGTTAAGGTCCCAAGAAAGCTGCAACTTAAGCCGAGATTGGCCAGCTCCCCAGTTGTCCTCGAGGGTTCAGGGTTTAGGGTTTAGTTTTTAGGGTTTAGTGTTTAGGGTATCGTTTAGGGTATCGTTTAGGGTTTAGGGTTTAGGGTTTTCATGGGTGTAGAGTTTGGGTTTTGGGTTTAGGCTTGAGGGGTTTAGGGAGGCCAGGGCTTAGGGTTTCGTGGACTTCAATTGCCGCGCCCTTGGTGTCTTTGTTCCATGCCGAGCAGTGTGGGACTTCAGCTCATCCGATTACTGGGGCGAGCGGGAAAACTGCAATTGTACCCAGAGGCCCCAAAGTAGTTCTTTTTTGGGATTACCTATACGAACCCCCAAAAGGAACTACTTTGGGGCCTCTGGGTAGAGATGCACCAGAGTGTTAGTAGCTGCCACTCTTTCTTGCACAAGATCTGCTGATGTTGAACGTCGTATGCAGAAGACATCGCCGTTTTCGTCGTCGTCATCATCACCATCCTGGTCATCAGGATCGTCATCGGAATCATAGTCTTTATAGTGTAGTTACAACTGCAACAAGACATGTCACCGACCTACTAGGTTACTCCGTTCCTCTGTCTTTGGCTAAACGTTGTGACAACACACACACACACACACACACCTCGAGAAGGCGGCAGTATTGGCACCTTCCAACCTGGCCAGAGCTGTGTTCTGGCTCAGGGCTTTGTGGGCTATCTGATACTTGTAAGTGGCGGCATGATGCCGCTGGGTAGCAACGTCGCCATGGCTCTCGCCCTGGCGCTGTGCCGTTGGGTGGATCCTCGTGCGGTGGCGGTTGCGGTGTTTCTCACGCTCGCACGTATGTGGAAGCGCATGCAGCGGCGACTGTATGGAGTCCACCGCATGGCTTCCGCATTCAAAACATTACTTCCGTAAGTGCAGCCAACTCCTTGCCAGGTGAAAGCCGAGGTTCCAGTAGTCGCATCCGTGACCTACCGATGCGAGGCATTCCGCATCGGTGACTATGTAACCTACCCCGACAACACCTGCGGGCACATCACGGGCATCGACGAAGATGGAGACCTCATCGTGACTACTGACCACGGCCGCAAGGCCGTCTGGTACATCAGCAAATGCAGCAAGACCCTCAGCGCGGGGGACTGAGTGCGCTATCCCTGCGGGGAAGTGGGTACCGTGGTGGAGTTCGATGAAGATGGAGATCTCTACGTGCGTAAAGGAGACGGCACCACCGGCAAGGTGGTATGCCAACAAAACCAAGAGACTCCTCAGTGTGGGAGACAAAGCGCAGTATGCCGCTTGTGGAGCAGTGGCCACAGAAATGCCGTTGACTTTGTGGAGTCCTTGGCATTCCTTCATGTTCTTGTCATGTTCAGACGAAATTTGAACACCGCCCGCAGCTAAATATTGCAGGGTTGATAGTTTTCGTGCATTTCGTTTCACCTACTTGGCATCTGTTTCACAACCGCCAGAAGCATCGCTTGCAACGCCGGTGAAAGTTGCGGGGAAGAGCGTCGCAGGGGTCACGTTACCCTCACACGTCGTTACACATGTTCCTGCGGATACCGTGCGCTCAACACTCTGTCTGGAGGAAGAACAAACTACAATCCTAAACCCAAAACTACATACAAGAAGGTCCAGAACCTCAACCCGAATCGCTGGCAAATCCTCAACCACCCGCATGCCACAACAGACTCAGAGCCCTAGAGTTCTAAATACATCCCTGTCCCTCCAGGGACCTCATAGTTAGGGCCCTAGGCCCCCCCCCCATAATAAGGTCTCTGGAGGCATAGGGTATCATTACCAATACTATGGTGGGGCTCCGCTATAGTGAAGTTGCTTTTTTTTTCTAAGCAACTTCGTGGGTCCAAAGTGCTCCTTGCTCTGGGCCTCGATCTTTCACATCTCTGGGTCGTCTAAACCCTAAACCCTAAACAAATTATATACCTCTCTAAAATCACCCTAAACCGTAAAACTACCCCTTAACCCCAAAAATTACCCTCAACTCTCAAATCACCCTAAACCGCAAAACTACCCCGAAACCCCTAAAAGTACCCTTAACCCTTCACCCTAAACCCGCGACATGCGGCTTTTCGAGGCTAAGCACCCACTTCGGCGAGAAGATGGCGACCTCCTCGGTTTAGGGGCTCGAGGTTTAGAGTTTACCTACAGTCTCCATTGTAGTTCCGTTTTGGGGTTACTTTTTAGGATCCGTAATATACAACTGGTTAAAACCAAAAAAGGGAACTACAATGGAGACTATAGGTAGAGTTTAGGGTTTAGGGTTTCGGTTCTCATAACGGAACCCTTATAGGAAGCCTTATTACGAGCCTCAAAGGAACCCGATTAATTAAGGGTATACAAGGGCTGCGTTAAGGCTCCCTCACAAGGAGGGCAAACTCGTCAAACTGTTTGTGGCTCGAGGGTTTGTCGTTTGAGGGTCTGGGAGTTAAGGAATGAGGGCCAGGGATGAGGGGTTTTGGTGATTCAGGGTTTAGGGTCAGGGGTGTGGGCTTGGGGATTAGGCTGTAGGGATAGTTCTTGCTGAAGGGCTCGTTTGGATCTAGGGGCTGGAATGTATAGTGGTTGATGCTTTCAGCCCACCTTAAACAGTACAGAACCGTTATCTGGCTTTTACAGTTTGGGTTGTGTCCTATTTGGGCGTTGAACTTGGATTTTCATTCAAAGAGGCTTTACGAAATAGTTACTCAGTGTGCCAACACAACTCCGACTGCCATCCATCCCAAAGCGCTCTCGAGATGGGCCCGGTTGGGCCTTGAGAAGCTGAAAATGTCGTCTACAGTTCCCAGGTTTAGGGTTTACGACCCTAAACCCTAAACCCTAAACCCTAACGCGCAACCCTAAACCCCGAATCGCCCTGAACCTTGAGGTTTCATGGCCGCTTGCTTCAGCCACCTTTTAGCCCTGACAGGAAGCTCGCCAAAGCCAACAGCGAAGCAAATTTATGTAAAGGAAGTCGAAGTTGCCGAACACCTATCTGAAACCATTGATTGGGGAGGAGCCGTCAACGGCAGAGTTTAGTTCAGATGTTCGTTTCTGAAATGCTTGGGCCCTAGCCCCAAATCCACATGGCAATCATGTTTTCAGGACATGTAGGGCCTTTGGGGCTGTCGGTTCATTGTGAGCAGAACTTGCCGTGCCGTACTCCGCCCGTCTCAAAAAGCGAGCCATCATCGAAGATGGGGAAGGTCTTAATGCCAGCATTACGCTTGACATCAAGACTCGGCAGACAAGTCGTAAGGCAGGTCGGAGCTACGGCCTAAACCCTCAACCCGAAACCCTAGACCCAAAACCCTAAATCCAAATCGTAAGGTAAGCCAATAGCTCTCGATGCCAGGTTGCTGTGTACCGAAACTTCTGTGATCCTGGGATGCGCAACGGCGAGGCTCCGTAACTCCTGTGAAGGTTTGCAGCTGTATATACTTATTCTGGTAGTAGCCTGGTAGTATGTCTGTAGCCGAAATCAAGGCTGCCCGTACCCGTCGAAGAGCAGTTAGTAGCACGGAAAGATCAGGCAAAGATATGTTGTGGCAAAGGGCGCGAACCTGGGCCCCCGAATTCATACCTCAGGGTTTAGGGTTTAGGGTTTGTACGGTTTTGGGCTTTAGGGAGCAATGCCCACCGCAGCTACTTCTTCGAGTCTGCTACTAGCCGTAGTGGAAGCAGCAAGACGGCTGCTGCAAGTAGTGGTAGCCGCAGCAATTGCTACAGCTTACACCTGCTACTTCTGCTGACTGCTGCTCCACAAACATACGATTGATGGCGACTTGTCAAAGGGTGGGTTTCGGGTTCAAGGGTTTGGGACCTTGATGGGATGATTGCTGAACTATTTAGGATGCAACTGAGGCAGCCACTCGGATCCCCCTCGGTGTCGGTGCCGTGCGAATGTAGCCAGCCAGCCCTGCCTTTCAACCGGCGAAGCTCAGCAATGGCAGGGGTGGTGTCAACCTCCATGTTGTTGGACACAGATCCAGACACCCCAGTTCTTGAAACCTCGGGGCCGGCACTCTGCCAAAACTGAACCTCAAACTTGTTGGAAGCAGAATTTCGCAATCCTGAGCCGTGCATGCAACAGCATCGACAGCTGGAAGAACAGCCGGACCTGTGATGAGAGTAGACATTATGGACCCACTCGAGAGGTTATCGCGTTTGCAAGAGTCATCGATGACTTGACCCAAACCGCAAACGCACCAAACACGGAGCCTTGTGCAACAGAAAAAGCCCAAACCCACACCCTAAGACAAGCCGACACTCTATCCATTGTCTTAAGAGCCACAAAGCTTACCACGCCCTAAAACCCTGGAGCCTGAAACCCCTAAAGCCCTCATGACCATCATCCTTGACTTGAAAACCCAAGTGTTACCCTAAACCCTTAAGCCCTTAAACCCTGAAGCCTTAAACCCCTAACCCTTAAAAACCCTAAAAACCCTAAAGCCCTAAACCTCCGCGGCCTCGCCGACTGAAACCCTCTAAAGGAGCCCTCAGGTGAACCCTACCTGTAGGCTCATACCCTACCCCTTGCTTCGGGCCCAAACCATAAAACTACAAAGCTACGTAGGTGTCGGTGTCCAAAAAAAGAGTAGGGTATGAGCCTCTAGGTAGCAGACCTATACTATAGAATCCCGACCCTAAGCCCTTAAAACCCGTTTTTGGCAGGACCAGGTTGATCTCATGCGCCTTTCCGAGGCACTTCGATACTTGAGTTTAGGGCTTGTTGGTTAGGGTTTAGGGCGTATAGGGTTTAGGGTTGAGGGTTTAAGCCTTCCAGCTGTTACGCGTTGTTTTTGTGATTTTGGTCTTGGGGTTTTGATGTTTGGGTCCTGAGTCTTGTCGATGAAAGCCCGTGATCATACCTGATACAAGTATGCCAGAATATCTCCTCGAGTCGTCTTCAGCCCCTTAGGGCACTAAGCGCTAAACCCACAACCCACAACCCCAAGGAATCATGTGTTTTTTTTTTCGACCGCTGGGTTCTGCTTTTGTAGGGCGTTTTGCAGAATGTGATTCGGCTCGGGGCTCACATGAGGATGAGAAGAGTTTAGGGGTCGAGGGGTTGAGGGTTTATATAGAGTTTACGATTTAAGGGTTAGTCGTGTAGGATTGTCTGTCCTTTAGGACGAGATGCTCGCGGGGCTCTCTGATGAAGAATGGTTTGAAGTGGTTGGAACGGGAACTACTTCATGACGTTAGGGCTCCTTTAGGAGTTCTGTAAGTTAAGGGCTCCTTTAGGTTCTATGTGTCCTCTTCTGGGTTTCCATGAGGTTTTGGTATTTAAGCTGCTTGCTTCTTGTCTTCCGCCAGCTCCCCTCGACATCGGAGAATTTGGGCTGGGCTTTCGACTCCCAAACCCTACAAAACCCATAAGCCGCATGGCAGAGAAAGCCTCAAACTTCCGGAGCCTTCGGCATCCCCGGAACACCACCTAAATCATCGCGAGAAGCATTCAAAAATCTCAGTTCCACCCCCCCCTTAAACTGGAGAAGGTTGTCACAATTCTTACGGTCCCTAAGCCTTAACTGCTTCAGCATACACATACATACATACATACATACAGACAGCGTATATGTATAACTTGTGATATAGGTTCTACTTCAGTACCTCGATAGTAGACATGCATAAAGTTGCCGCTTTTCTTGCACATTTTTGTAATTCATCTCTCGCTGCGCTGCGGCCTGCGGTCTGCGGAGGCACTTGCAGAGCTCCAGGGCCCTCGAAGGAAGGGCCTGCGCAGTTCTCAGAGCTCTTTCGGTGGGACCCTGGTTACCTTCATTCCTTGACTCTTTACGGCTTATAGAATATATTTCGGGCTTTTTTGATTTAAACTCCTTCTAAGGAGCATCATGGAACACAAGCTTTATACCCCTTACATCAGAGCCCAGCGTCGCTAGCAAGTTTGCACGTACATCAATGAGCACGAGGAGGCTCTCGTGGCGTATGATGCTGTATGCACAAGCACATTTATGGACTGAGTTTGTTGCACATGCTTTGTTTGATTATCACATTTGCATCTATGCCCTCTTGTGTTGATCTATTTTCGTCGACTCTTCACATATCAGGTTGGATGCCTTCAGGCCTACACAGATACACACGCGACATGCGCGCAGGTGCAGACGACGCAAACAGGAAGTCTAGAGCATGTGTCTCATGACTGTATAGTGGACAGCCCTAAACTAAACCCTAAGCCCGGTTCCTTCTTCGCTTCCTTTTCGATCATGTAGGAACCTGATTAAGAAACCCTGGGCCTATAACCCCCAATATAGTAGGATGCATATAAGGAACCCTCATACAGGCCCAAGGTTTCTTAATCAGGTTCCTACATTACCCTGCCAAAGTCAGGTATCTCTACGACCTCTCTCTGCCTCTCAAGCTCCCTGGGCCACGGCCCCAAGAAGTCCCCGAAAGTGAAGGATTCCTGTAATAAAGGGAACCTTCAGGGAACCCATCAGGGTTCCTTGATGGGTGCTAAACGGGGTCCTACATGCGTTCCTAGCAGGATCCTTTACAGTGGTGGGGCTTAAGGTTCAGGGTGCCGGGTTTCGAGTTACTTTGGGTTTAGGGTTTAAGGGCCCTCGAATGCCGGAACCTGTAACGCGCGTCTCTGGGGCATGATAGGGGAAGGGCACGGAGATTTCAGACTGCATTTCAGGGTGTGGCTCTTGGACTTTTTCACGGTGTGCATTATCGTCGTCATGAATGATCACAGTGATATGTGCTATGGGCCAAGTGCAGAATCCGATACCGTTTTGGAGGCGGTGTCGGTTGGTACGTGTTCAGTCCTTGCATTTTCGGCTGCCGACTACTATGCGGACTACCGGCCCCTCAACCCTGAACCGAGTGCAAAGGGCTGCTAGAAGAGTGAATTTATATATTTCCCCAGCCGCGCGGCGCAGCCTTCGACAGCTTAATTTGCCCAATGCCGAAACTTGCTTCAGGGTTTTGGGTTGCTCCCTGAGCCTTAAGCCCGCGACTTAACAACCTCAGCTCTAATTCCAGAAAGCCCAATACCTGAGCCCCAAGCTCCAAACCCGAAGCCCTTAACCTTCAGCCCGAATGCTTTCAATCCAAGTGCCAGGGTTATGGAGCGTGTGGGCCTGCGTACAACAAAGGTTTCTCATATGATGGGATCCCATTCTGACTGTATACTGTTTCACCGACTGTTTGGAGGTTTTGATTCCGAAGTGCTCAACTTAGACCCCACAGCCTGCACCGCACACCCTTATACCCTAAACCCGAATAATCCTGAATCGCCATCTATATGTCCTTAATCCTAAACCGCAAATCCGGAGCTTCCCTCAAGCCTGCCCGGAATCCGTTAATTATGGCTTCCTCACCAAGACGGTCCGGGAATATTCTCATTACGGAGTTAAGGTGCCCAACACCATTTTTGCAATGGTCTTTTGAGGCCTAATTCCACAACGGTGGTATCTTTACACCCTCTGGGTTAGTGTGTTTCAGGTTCCCCAGCTATTCGTATCGAATCCCGAAGCCTCCCTCAGGCTGCCCGGCTTTCTTCCCTAAACCCTGACCTTATTAACCCCAAATCACCTACCTGGTTATACGGGTTCACTAATACCCTAAACCCTAAGCTTTATACAGGTCCTCAAAAAGGTATATAGGTGCTTCAGGGTTGAGGTACACCCGAAGCTCTAGGCTCTTGGAGCACGTGAAGCTCCCACGGTTTTTCAGCCACTGCTACCTGCAGCAGACGATGAGGCTGTTCCGATGGGGTTTTGGGGTTTAGGTTTCGGTGTTTGAGGTTTAGGTTTTGGGGAGTGTAGGGTGTTTTAGTGGTGTAACTAACCCCTGTACGTTTGTTGTGCTGAGGCAGTGCTGCCTTTCTGTCACAGTCTCATGCGCCACTTTGGTAGGCTGTTGCGAGCTTGGGATCTGGTCTTATTGCAAGTCTTGTTGGTTGTGGCTAGGTTGGATTTTGGGACTTTTTTATTTTCCTTATTTGGGTTTATAAGTGGCCCCAGCCGGCAACCCCAAACCCAACACCCCGAACAAAGCCCAGACCGCACACCTCCAATTCAAAACCTGACTCCGAAACAATTCATCTGAGACTGCCAGCCCTGTTGTTTATGGCTCGGAGGTTTAGGTTTTAGGGTATTTATTAGAGAATAATATTAGTATTAGTATTAGTAATAGTATAAATGTTAGTATCATTAGAGAATGGATGTTGGGTTTGTAGGCTATAATAGAGTTGAGGAATACGCATGCTTGAATGATTAAGGTTTGCTCTCCCGTGCGCCAGGAAGCACTGTTTCAGTCGCAGCTGGCCGACCCTCTTTATCGGTGCCGAAGGTTCGCAGGCGCGCCGTTGCTCCTACGCCTCTTACCAGTACTCTCTCTCTCTCTCTCTGCCCAGGGGTGAGACGCCTGATCTCTTCGGCAGGCGCGGCTTCATGTGGACCAGTGGCACGGTAACTTCTGGATGTACCTCGTCTCCGGCGCGGAGCTGAGCTGACATAGTAACTTTGTTATTGTAACCTTCAAGATCGGATTTTCGTTGTAGTAACCACTGAAGGTCACGACGGATGTTGAGCTTCTCCCGCTGCTAGCCGTCGGATCAATCGAGCTCGATGCCCTGCACTTGCAAGTCCCACCACCTCAAATCTGAAGTCTTGGAGTCTAGGCATTGATTGCTAAGCGCAACAACCCATGACCATGCTTTATTGCTTTTCTTTCGGACCTGTTCCTTAAAGGAACGACTATGAAATACAAGTCTATACCCTTTGTCCACTGGTTATTTAAAGGTCCAGATAAGGTGCTATTCTGGCCATCATTTTATACGGTTAGTTATGCAACTACTAAGATCCCAACACCTGCCTCAATCCATCTGAAGGAGAGAGTCCCCTGCAATGATCATCGACATGCCCATTGTGTGTGCAAGAAGAGAAACACCCACATGCCAACCCGCCACGTCCTATGTGGTATTCTATTGGCGACATCCGAGGGTCTACTTACTAACGAACCTAAGTGCTAACATGTACGTACACCGTAAACTGCCTGCGGGCCCTGCTTGCCTGAACCCAGCTAAAAGTAGAGCATGCTAGAGCCGTATAAGGCCCGGAGCGCTAAAGCCCTAATCCTGCAACCCTACTTGGAGGGTCGGGGGACTTAGTAAGTAGGTAGTAACTAGACTTATAAGTACCCTAAAAGGGACCCGAATTGGGGTTATGGTACTTCTAAGTCCCTAAAAATAACCAGTTACTAAGTCCCCCGACCCTCCAAGTAAATGCTAAATCTCTGAACGCGAGAGCCCCAAACTGAAACCCCCAAACCCTAAACCATAACCCCTATAGACCCCTTAACCCCAAGAGCCATAAGCCAAGAAATCCTAAACCCCCGCACCCTATAAACACACTCCGCCCCTAAACCCTACTCAACCCCTAAACCCTATAAACCATAACCCCTAAACTCCTAAACCCTCAACCCCTAAACCCCAAAAGCCCATTTCAGCCATGCCGCGGGATCCCAAAGCTCGGCGCGGCCGCGGCCGTGGCCGTGGAGCCAGCGAAGCATCCGCAGGCTCGACAATCTCTCTCTCTCTCTCTCTCTCTCTCTCTCTCTCTCTCTCTCTCTCTCTCTCTCTCTATATATATATACATACACGTATATAAGCAGATGTAATTACATGCATATACATATGTATGTATGTAGATATATACATGTGTATATATATATATATATATATACACATGTATGCATGTCTATACAGTAGTCACGCAGGATCTATGGAGTCTGTGGGTTTAGTTTGGGGGCTTTAGAGCTGCACAGGGCAGACCTCAAGGGCTCGCGTTTAGGGCTTCGGGGGTCCGGGTAGAGTGAGTGCTCGAGATAAGACTTTTGTTTGTTGAACGGGTTTAGGGTTTAGGGTTTCTTACTTGGTCGAACCACGTCACGCCTTCTATTGAGGTGAAGAGGCTTAGATAATGAGCTTTGAGGAAGGAAGGGGTGGCAGCTGCTGCTCCGGCGCTTACCTAAAGTCTCCAGTCTAGTTCCTTGTTATGGTTACGTTTTGGAACCCTTGATATAGAATTGGAGAGACCTGCAAAGGGTGACTACAGGTATATAGTTAAACTTCAGGGACTGAGGGCTCGATGCCGCTCTGAAGATGGGAAGCATAAACACATGCCCCTACCCTGCCCCATTCGGCCCCCGGCAGATGGAAATGCGGCAGCAATGGAGTGGAGGACCGTTTTCAGCTCTTAGCTTTGGGGGCGGCTTGGGGTCCAAAACGTGAGGGCTTCATGGTTAAAAACTGTTTTGGGATTCAGCCTGTCAGAGTCAAATCATTAAATCCTTCAACCCTATAACATACTATACATACTATATTACGCTCTAAACCCTAGGCCCTAAGCCCTAAACCGCCAACAGATACTGTAGTACGTAGATTCTGGGACTGAGCCCGGCACCCACCACCGAGACTAACACCGTAAGCCCTCCTTAGGCACCCTACAAGAACCTTCAAACCCAAAGCCCCTCACTAGCCATCCCGAAACCAACCCCACAACTTCAAAGTCCAAGTGTGGAACCGGCATATGAGGAGATGAGAGTTCAGGGTTCAGGGCTCAGGGCTTAGTAGGATTATTGCATTGAGGCTACTAAGATGGTACTTTAGCCTCCCCGAAGCCCCTTATAAGCCCGGACGAGAGGAAGCCGCGAAAGTGGAAGCGTGCCGAGTCTGTGGAGGACGCCTGTGAAGATGTGCGGACGTGGGTCAGAGGTTCAAAGCTTTGGGTCCTAAATGTAGGTTGGAGGGAAGAGTGGGGGATGGGTTTGGCATATCTAATCCCGCAAAGTAGGTAAAACAATGGCCCAATACCTACAAAACACTATTATTCTACATACTTTGGGGGTCCAGGTATTTAGGGTTCAGAAGGGGGTTTGGCTTTAAGGTTTCACTGCGAAGGCTACCGGATGTCTCAGGGGTCCGCATCGCTGTCCCTTCCAATCCCCCAGGACTGGCGGAAGAAAGAACTGGAGCCGGCCACCTAGAGACGGAAAGCCCGAGCTCTGGATTTCTGATGGACCATGTACCTGTAGTCTCCCCATTGTAGCTCCATTTTGGGGCTACATTTTTATTTTAGGAATTTCAGGATTGTAGCGTATTAGACATATGTATATATATATATATACATTTGTTCGGTTAAACCAACAAAAGAACTACAATGGAGACCATAGGTAAGGTCTTGGCTTCCTGCTTTCGCGCTCAGGCGACTGAACTGTACCAAGTATCATTACTTGAAGTTCGTCGAGAAGCAGAAAGTAGCCCGGAGCTCAGCCAACCAGCGGACTGAACCGACCGCTGCCTCAGTCCTACGGTGGATGATATAAATCTATGGGAATTATAGTATATTCCTCACTATGGGTAATGCAGGATTTATATCATCAACAGTATCACAAGGCCCTTCCTCAACACTAGGGTTTCTAGGGAAGCTTAGGGTTCAGGGGGTTAGCCACGATAGTAACACTAGGGTTTCTAGGGAAGCTTGGGGTTCAGGGGGGTAGCCACGATAGTAACACCAGGGTTTCTAGGGAAGCTTAGGGTTCAGGGGGTTAGCCACGATAGTAACACTAGGGTTTCTAGGGAAGCTTAGGGTTCAGGGGGGTAGCCACGATAGTAACACCAGGGTTTCTAGGGAAGCTTAGGGTTCAGGGGGGTAGCCACGATAGTAACACCAGGGTTTCTAGGGAAGCTTAGGGTTCAGGGGAATAGCCACGATAGTAACACCAGGGTTTCTAGGGAAGCTTAGGGTTCAGGGGGGTAGCCACGATAGTAACACCAGGGTTTCTAGGGAAGCTTAGGGTTCAGGGGGGGAGCCACGATAGTAACACCAGGGTTTCTAGGGAAGCTTAGGGTTCAGGGGGGTAGCCACGATAGTAACACCAGGGTTTCTAGGGAAGCTTAGGGTTCAGGGGGGTAGCCACGATAGTAACACCAGGGTTTCTAGGGAAGCTTAGGGTTCAGGGGGGTAGCCACGATAGTAACACCAGGGTTTCTAGGGAAGCTTAGGGTTCAGGGGGGTAGCCACGATAGTAACACCAGGGTTTCTAGGGAAGCTTAGGGTTCAGGGGGGTAGCCACGATAGTAACACCAGGGTTTCTAGGGAAGCTTAGGGTTCAGGGGGGTAGCCACGATAGTAACACTAGGGTTTCTAGGGAAGCTTAGGGTTCAGGGGGTTAGCCACGATAGTAACACTAGGGTTTCTAGGGAAGCTTAGGGTTCAGGGGGGTAGCCACGATAGTAACACCAGGGTTTCTAGGGAAGCTTAGGGTTCAGGGGGGTAGCCACGATAGTAACACCAGGGTTTCTAGGGAAGCTTAGGGTTCAGGGGAATAGCCACGATAGTAACACCAGGGTTTCTAGGGAAGCTTAGGGTTCAGGGGGGTAGCCACGATAGTAACACCAGGGTTTCTAGGGAAGCTTAGGGTTCAGCGGGGTAGCCACGATAGTAACACCAGGGCTTCTAGGGAAGCTTAGGGTTCAGGGGGGTAGCCACGATAGTAACACCAGGGTTTCTAGGGAAGCTTAGGGTTCAGGGGGGTAGCCACGATAGTAACACCAGGGTTTCTAGGGAAGCTTAGGGTTAAGGGGGGTAGCCACGATAGTAACACCAGGGTTTCTAGGGAAGCTTAGGGTTCCGGGGGGGTAGCCACGATAGTAACACCAGGGTTTCTAGGGAAGCTTAGGGTTCAGGGGGGTAGCCGCGATAGTAACACCAGGGTTTCTAGGGAAGCTTAGGGTTCAGGGGGGTAGCCACGATAGTAACACCAGGGTTTCTAGGGAAGCTTAGGGTTCAGGGGAGTAGCCACGATAGTAACACCAGGGTTTCTAGGGAAGCTTAGGGTTCAGGGGGGTAGCCACGATAGTAACACCAGGGTTTCTAGGGAAGCTTAGGGTTCAGGGGGGTAGCCACGATAGTAACACCAGGGTTTCTAGGGAAGCTTAGGGTTCCGGGGGGGTAGCCACGATAGTAACACCAGGGTTTCTAGGGAAGCTTAGGGTTCAGGGGGGTAGCCGCGATAGTAACACCAGGGTTTCTAGGGAAGCTTAGGGTTCAGGGGGGTAGCCACGATAGTAACACCAGGGTTTCTAGGGAAGCTTAGGGTTCAGGGGAGTAGCCACGATAGTAACACCAGGGTTTCTAGGGAAGCTTAGGGTTCAGGGGGGTAGCCACGATAGTAACACCAGGGTTTCTAGGGAAGCTTAGGTTCAGGGGTGTACCCCTAGTACACCAGGGTTTCTAGGGAACTTAGGGTTCAGGGGGTAGCCCGATAGTACACCAGGGTTCTAGAAGCTTAGGTTCAGGGGAGTACCACGATAGTAAACACCAGGTTTCTATGAAGCTTAGGGTTCGGGGGGTAGCCAACGATAGTAAACACCAGGGTTTTCTAGGAACTTAGGTTCAGGGGTACCACGATAGTAACACCAGGTTTTCTAGGAAGCTTTAGGGTTCAGGGGGTAGCCCGATAGTAACACCAGGGTTTCTAGGGAAGCTTAGGGTTCAGGGGGGGTAGCCACGATAGTAACACCAGGGTTTCTAGGGAAGCTTAGGGTTCAGGGGGGGTCGCCACGATAGTAACACCAGGGTTTCTAGGGAAGCTTAGGGTTCAGGGGGGTCGCCACGATAGTAACACCAGGGTTTCTAGGGAAGCTTAGGGTTCAGGGGGGTAGCCACGATAGTAACACCAGGGTTTCTAGGGAAGCTTAGGGTTCAGGGGGGTCGCCGCGATAGTAACACCAGGGTTTCTAGGGAAGCTTAGGGTTCAGGGGGGCAGCCACGATAGTAACACCAGGGTTTCTAGGGAAGCTTAGGGTTCAGGGGGGTAGCCACGATAGTAACACCAGGGTTTCTAGGGAAGCTTAGGGTTCAGGGGGGTAGCCACGATAGTAACACCAGGGTAGGGAAGCTTAGGATTCAGGGGGGTAGCCACGATAGTAACACCAGGGATTCTAGGGAAGCTTAGGGTTCAGGGGGGTAGCCACGATAGTAACACCAGGGTAGGGAAGCTAAGGATTCAGCGGGGTAGCCACGATAGTAACACCAGGGTTTCTAGGGAAGCTTAGGGTTCAGGGGGGTAGCCACGATAGTAACACCAGGGTAGGGAAGCTTAGGATTCAGGGGGGTAGCCACGATAGTAACACCAGGGTTTCTAGGGAAGCTTAGGGTTCAGGGGGGTGGCCACGATAGTAACACCAGGGTAGGGAAGCTTAGGATTCAGGGGGGTAGCCACGATAGTAACACCAGGGTTTCTAGGGAAGCTTAGGGTTCAGGGGGGTAGCCGCGATAGTAACACCAGGGTAGGGAAGCTTAGGATTCAGGGGGGTAGCCACGATAGTAACACCAGGGTTTCTAGGGAAGCTTAGGGTTCAGGGGGGTAGCCACGATAGTTCAGGTTTATACCACCGCCCCATGCCCAGGCGCAGGAACTGGTAGTCGTCAACCGAGCCTGAACCCGAAATCTCCACTAAACCACATCCCAAACCCGGCCTAAGCCGAAGGGCCCGGAAAGACCCCAAACTCAGCACCCGAATTTCCGCCAGATCCTAAACGAACCTTACATCAGCCCCTAAAGCCTCAACCCCTAAACCCTAAACCCACTGCGCTTGGGGGAGTCAAGGAGCGGCGGTTGAAAAACTGTAAGAGGCAGCTGGTTACAGCTCAAGAAGCTGGCAAGGAGGAGCTGGTTTACTACAGGGGCCTTGCTAATTAGAATAGGGTTTTGAGGCCCATAATTATACTATAATGATGGTAAGGAGCCCCACACATAATATAGGTACTTGTTTAAGGCCCCTATATTACCTTACAAGGGTCCATGTGCCCAAACACTAGGGGTTTAGGGCTTAGGGGCTTTACCTATGGTCTCCATTGTAGTTCCTTTCTTTGCTTAACCAAACCCAAACGTATATTAAGGATCCTACAAGGTAACCCGAAAGAACTGCAATGGAGACTACAGGCACGGTTCGGGCACAGGGTTTAGATTGGCAGCATTGGCAGCCCCGAACCGTTTTAACTGCCAGGGGACTCCGACACGTTGCAGCACGATGCAACATGCGTTGAAGTATCATTAGTGCTGGGATGCCTTTCCTATATGTTGAGAAAATGGAAGAACTTGTTCAGCAGTTTCCGCGAAGCAGCTAAAACGAAGCCGTGTCCAAGTCGCGGCGAAGTCTTATCCATACCGTAAAAGCGCAGGAGGAGGTGGGCACGCTTCAGAAGCAGCTGCGCTCTCATCTCGCGGACCACGAGTGCTCGAGCTTGAGTGTAGCGTCCGCGTCCTTTAAGCCTTTAAGGTGTAATTTTGGCGCCTAAATACTTACCTATACTAATTAGTTTCGGGGTTCGAAGTCTCCGACCGACCTGGCACGGTTAACGAAGGCGAAATGGTCCAATCATCGAAACCCAATTCCTATCCCTCCAAGGACGTCATAGTTAGGGTCCTAGACCCCTTAAGGACCCCATAGTAAGGTCCCTGGAGGCATAGGGATTCTGTTGAAGATAGGGCTCCGTGTCACCTGAATGAACTCAGCCCGATGCGGGAACGACACCGAAATCTTCAACTCGACCCCTTTTGTGATAGCATTTTCCTCAAAGTCGCGCGTGGGCTTTGCAGTTGGGAATGCGCAGGATGTTGGGCATAACTGCAAGATAAGAAGAAATGGTTGTGCAACGCCCGACATCCTTAAAACCCTAAACCCCAAACACCGAAACTTCCCTGTACATCAAAACCCCTATAAGTCCCAAACCGTAAATCCTAAAACCCTGAACCTACTAAACCCCATACAGCAGGTACATTACGTACTACCCGAAGCACCTGCCATACAACTCGCTGTTTCCCGCGTGGAAACCCAGCCTGCCTCGAGTTTCTGTTTTGGGTTTACTACGGAATTTGGGCTTCCAGGTTTGTGTTTTTTTTAGAGTTTAGGCTTCAAGGTTTAAGGATGTGAGGTGTAGAAGGTTGGGGTTTGAGGGCTGGGGTTGGGCATTTAGAGTTTCGAGATTTGTTTGGTAGGGGCTGGGGCCAGGGAAGGGGTTGGGTTGCTTTAACACGTTTCAATCACTGCTCAGTCTTGCCTACAGCTTGCCTTTGGGGAAGAGGCGTGCAACGCACACTGCATGACGAATCACGAAGCCTGCAGGAACTCCTCATGGCACAGTTGAGCCGAAATAAAAACCCTGTACCCCCTGACTGAACGGTTGCTCGGGCTTCTTGTGATCGGAAGAACAGACTGATTTCATGACTTCGGGAAGCTCGCAGGCTTAAGCCAGATCTGAATGCTGGCGATCCAAGGGACATTGTACGCTTAAGCCTAGAGTCCTTTTCACCCAGAGCCAAACCCGAAGCTCTAAATGCGATGCCACAGTCCAAGCCAAGTCATGCTGTAACCGTATCACCAAAACCCTGTCTCTTCCACGCAGAAGCTGCAGGGGAGCACACCATGTTATGTCAAGGTCTAACCAAATAAATTTGAGGGCGAGGATTTGGGCTTTACTCTGCAACAAGTGGAGATGTATGGAATGTCCTTGTGGATCATACATACTATTACCCAAGTCTCAATAAAGACTCCCAGACCTACCATCAGGAATATCCCATTAGACCGCCACAATAGTAAACGGCGTAAACCGAAGATCCACCTTCCAATTGCCTCTAGCCCCTGACCCTGAAACTTAAACCCTAAACTATACGCTCTACGTTCTGAACCCTCTTAAGCCCTAAACTGCCTAAACCCTGAACCCTAAAAGCTGAAAACCCCAAACCCGAAACCCCTAAATTCTAAAGCCCCCTAAATCCTAAACTCCTAGACCTATTCTAAGCCCTATAGTGAACCCTAAGCCCTATAAGCCCCAATGAACCCTAAACCCTAAAGGCCCGGACCTGTACCTTTCCTTTGTGAGACAACACGAGACCGAGGCGCAAGACTCTGAGGCCTCACAGCAGAGGCTCAGAAGAGGACTTTGAAGGTGTAATATAGGGGGCTCAAAGAATTACCTATACTATTTTGGGGGTTCCTTATTATAAATATGGTATATATAGCATACCCCAAGACATTATGAAGGCCCCTACAGTAGTCGGTGTAAGGGGTTTAGGGTGGGGGGTTTAGGGTTGTGGGTCTGGGGTTTGGGGGGTTTAAGGGTTTTGGGGTCTGTGGTTTCGTGGGCCTGGGGTTTAGAAGCTCTCGCAGGAGTGCTAGCATACGAGTTTGCAGTGCCTAAGGCTAGACCTGTGCAGTCGGTTTACAACACTCAAAGTGTTCAGATACTCTTACTTATAGTAGTGTATGAGTATATGCGTAGATCTGTAGAAGTAGGGCCATGGGCGAGCACGCATTTCCACTGTCCACCTTGGTTTCGCCAAGAATCACGAGTTCTCCGGCTCTGTTGCTTCCAGCTCGTCGCCCGCCGAACCCGAGTTGATTGAAGCGTCTTGTTTGGGCAAAGGCGGGGAGTTTCTAGCAATTGATCTAGAACATACTATTGTTTGGTTGAAGAGGATTTGATATCGGTCTAAGTTTTGACTGGGTTTTCGGGGAAGGCCGATAGTTCCCACATTTGTTTAAGTACATGCCGTGAGCCTCTGCCGAGATTCAGAACCCTAGACAGCCTAGACCCCAAACCCTGCACTCTAAGCCCTCCGCCAAAACGCAGCTCAAAAAGTAACTCCGCCAAACCCTGCCTGCTGAAATCCGACACCAAACCCTAACCATCAACCCTAAGGAGAACGCCCCGGCTCCATGGGGGTCAGGAAGCTCACTAACCCTACCTTAAACTACCAAACCCTACTTTTTGTAGGTCCTTATAGTAAACCCTAATATGGAATTTATAGGGACCCTACAAAAAAGTAGGTTTTGGTAGGTTAAGGTACAACCTAAAGCCCCCAACCGCAGAGGGCTTTGATCCCAAACTCTCATCCCTGGGGCCCTAAACCTTAAGCAACAAAGCTTAGGGGTACTTAGAACTAATTTTTAATTTTTGGTTATTATAATCCCTAAGAAACAGCTAAAATTATAATTTTTGCTAGGTTCTAAGTTCAGTATGGAAAAGCCGCAGGAAACCGCCTTCATAATTGGAATAGATCTTTGGGGTATGTTGGCCAAGAGGGGATACTAGGAGGAAACATCTTGGGGTGGCCCGTACACCCTGGAACCCTAAACCCTCAACCCTAACCCTAAACTCTCAACCCTAAACCCGCAAACTCTCAACCCTACGCCCTCAACCCTAGAACCCTAAGCCCTCAACCCTAAAACCCTAAACCCTCTATAGACCCTATAAACCCCTGTAAGCCCTTATAAACCCTGCCAGACACCAGTCCAAGGGTACAAGGAGGGACCCTTAATAAGGACCCCTAGGTATATACCCTTAATATAGCTATTATATACCCATTATATAGCCCATTAAGGTAGGGGTCCCCTTTAAGGGTCCCTCCTTTTCCCCTTTGAACCAGGCGCGCAGAGATCCGGCGGATGATCCGCGATCAGCTGGCGCAGGAAGGCCGCCCTGGGGTTCCGAGGTTTGCGGTTCAAGGGGTATAGGGATTTAGGGATTTAGTGGTTTAGGGATTTAGGGGTTTAGGGATTTAGGGGTATAGGGATAGGGGTATAGGGATTTAGGGGTATAGGGATTTAGGGGTTTAGGGATTTAGGGGTTTAGGGATTTAGGGGTTTAGGGATTTAGGGGTTTAGGGTCTAGGGTTCCGAAGTTGTTCGTTGTTTTGTTGTGTTTTCAGCAGGCATTTTTGGGTTCGGAGCCTTCAAAAGTCTCTGTGTCTGTCCACTTTAGGATTTAGGGTTTAACGGGTTCGGAGCTTTCTGTTTGTGTTGATGGTTTCTGCGTTTGCGGAATTCGGCGGGTCCATAACCCTAAACCCAAAACCCTAAACCCTAAGTAGAGCTTGGAGCATTCAAGGCTGACTATTTTTGACCTTTGCCTTGTTTGGAGTCTCGGGTTGTCGGGCTTGCAAGCTGAAGGTCTTGAGAATTCGACTCCCTTGAGGGGTTTAGGGTTTACCTGGACACTATGAAGCCTTCCTTTCTCAGGTTCCCTATTATAATTTATTTATATAAGTCCTTAAAAAGGTCGGTTATTTGGAGTTAAGGTAGGGATTGACATCCCGAAACCCTATAAAGCTCTCAATTTGAACAGATTCTAAAGGGCTGCCTGATCTTGGACGGTCTGGGTTCTTTTCGGCGCTAGCTTGGTCCGAGGTGTTCGCCTTCGATATTTGGTTTTAGGGTGTCAGGGCTTAGGGTGTATATGGCTGATTTTGGCTTATACATGCTTGTAGTTAGACTTTAAAGTTCAGAGATTTTTGCTAGGGGGTTCAGGGTCTCATCTTCCTAGTACCTATGGTCTCCATGTTAGTTCCTTTTTGGGGGTTTAACCAAACTCATATTAAGGATCCTAAAAGGTAACCCCCAAAAGGAACTATGATGGAGACTACAGGTAGCTTGTGGGATTGACCATCCGGAAGCTTCACAAAAGCTAGGCTTCCATTCATGAGTGTTTTTCCTCCCGGGTTTTTAGTAGGGAATGGTGGAATGGACCCCTATGATAAACCCCCAAATCCCTTATAGTAGTCCCTCGAACCATGTTCCTGTAGGATAGGTCCCTCATAGAAGTCACCAGTCAACAACAAAACTGCTTTTGCGGAGTGTCAACATTTGCTGCTCAAGGCATTGCGCTTGAGCAACGGTATGCTTTTGGGACGCACTGGCCAGAAACGTTGCACAGCGATGTGAATATGCATATATATATATATATATATATACACACACACACACACATGAATACACATATATATATATATATATATATATATAACCGTGAATACGCAGGTACGGAAGCTGCCCTTGATGCTGTGGGTGATGAGCCCCAGGCACCGTGGGTGTCTGTGGTAGGAACCCGTCGAGTTTTGGGTGTGGGCTGGTGTCGGAGAGTTGGGATTTCGTGTTGTCTCTCAGCTGTCATAGCCGATCTTGTTCTGTAAACCTGTTGTTCAGGCTTAATACAAATTCAGGCAACTGTACGTCGGCCTTCTGCCGGACACTGGAATTGAAGCTGCTTCAGTTACTACCCACCTGTCTTCGCAGACTGCTCCGACTTGCGTTGTCAGTGACTTCTTTTGGACACCTCTGCGCGGACAAGCCGCTCTCTCAATCCGGCCGAAGAGCTGCCCTTCAGCATGCCCCGCAAGCAAAAAGTGTTTTGCATCATTAGGCAACCTTAAATCCCAGAACCAAAACAGAAACCTACAACCCCAAAGTTACACTGTACATTTGTCGAGCTCCAAAGCCCTAAGCAGTGAACCCCGTAAACCCGAAACCCTGAACCCTCTGAACCCTTGAAATGGTGGTGGTTTCTTGTTCATGCTAGGTCTCCAGCGAGAAGAAAGGCCCGCCTTTTGCCACTGATTTCGATGCTGCCTCCGTGATCCCCTGAGAGTCCGGTTGCCTAAGCAGTGAGTTGCAGGGACATGAATACAATAATAAGAGACACACGCACATACATACAAGTTCATATATATATATATATATATATATATATATATGCATACATAGAGATTCGGATCTTTATATATCTATGCCTGCTAGCCACCTTGCATACAGCGTACTATACGTATGTATGCATAATTGTTATTCTTATATACCTACACACATGTGTGTGTTTATTGATGTACTCATTTATTCATTTACCACTCTTCGTGTCAAGACAGTAATCACGATATATAGGTAGCTGAGCTCCTCGGGATGTCTCATGATGGCGGACTGACCGAAGACTCTGAATTGAGATCCAGGCGAAGTGCAGCGCAAAGCCTCCAAAGTGAAACCGCAGAAGCAGCAGCAGCCGCAGCAGAAGAAAAAGAAGAAGCCGAAGCAGCGTGAAGAGCTGAAAGAAGAGCCACTTGCAGAATCTCCTGTTGGGCACTTAGATTTTAACGGGCAGCACCCAGACACAGCAGGCTGGCTATCAGGATTTTGAGCATCTACTGCCGATGTTTCGTGTGTCGGTTTATGCCCTTGGCCCCCCAAAGGCCAAAACTTCGTACTTTATCGGCCCGTACCGTGGTCTCCAGAACCCCAGAGATGCCCTTATCATTCAGCATGTATCTCATAAACCCTGGCCCTACACTCAGAAACTCTAAGCCCTGCGTAAACCAGTCAAGGCTCTATGCCCCCCAATGGTGTAGTCACAAGAGATCCGGGCCGAGGTCGGTGAGACAGGTCATCCGGCTGAGTTTGCTTTGTCAGAAAATTGCCATGAATCCGTTTCAAAGTTGGTAATAAGGACATCCACCTAGTCGGTCCAGGCAGCGTATGAATGTAGGACGACATCGGATGGTGCAACATGAAGGCCTCCAAGATCTCATTCTGCAGATAAAGAAGTTGGCATAGGTTTTTCAAAAATCGTAGTGCATAGGTTTTTAAAAAACCGATGATCTCATTCTGCAGATAAAGAAGTTGGCTGTTCCCGCGAAAGCTTGCCGCAGTGCACAGCACCGAGTCCCAAACCTAAACCCGCTCCCCACACCCTAAACCCTACCCATAGGCCCCACAGTGAGTGGCTCTTTTTCGGGCTTGCCTTCTGGGACTTTAAATAGATGAACCCAAAAAGGAACTACTATGGGGGGCCTATGGGTACTGTATGCCATGGTCAGAACCGAAAGCCCCGAACCCTAAACCCTAAACCCTAAACCCTAAACCCTAAACCCTAAACCCGAACCATATCCCCGCGGGCGCTGAATCCGAAGTGCCGAAGCCAGGCGCGACGCCGAGTAGGAAGCTGAAGAAGCGGCGGGTTGAGGACCCGCGGTTTTGGGGTTTAGGGTTTTAGGGTTTTGGGGTTTTGGGGTTTTAGGGCTTTGGGGTTTTAGGGCTTTGGGGTTTTAGGGTTTTAGGGTTTAAGGTTTTAGGGTATAGGGTTTTAGGGTTTAGGGTTTTGGGGTTTTGGGGTTTTAGGGCTTTGGGGTTTTAGGGCTTTGGGGTTTTAGGGTTTTAGGGTTTAAGGTTTTAGGGTATAGGGTTTTAGGGTTTAGGGTTTTGGGGTTTTGGGGTTTTAGGGCTTTGGGGTTTTAGGGCTTTGGGGTTTTAGGGTTTTAGGGTTTAAGGTTTTAGGGTATAGGGTTTTAGGGTTTAGGGTTTTGGGGTTTTGGGGTTTTAGGGCTTTGGGGTTTTAGGGCTTTGGGGTTTTAGGGTTTTAGGGTTTTGGGGTTTTAGGGTTTTAGGGTTTTAGGGCTTTAGGGGTTTTAGGGTTTTGGGGTTTTCGGGTTTTGGGGTTTTAGGGTTTTGGGGTTTGAGGGGTTTTAGGGTTTTGGGGTTTTAGGGTTTTAGGGTTTTGGGGTTTTAGGGTTTTAGGGTTTTAGGGCTTTAGGGGTTTTAGGGTTTTGGGGTTTTAGGGTTTTGGGATATTAGGGTTTTGGGGTTTGAGGGGTTTTAGGGTTTCGGGGTTTTAGGGTTTTAGGGTTTTGGGGTTTTAGGGTTTTAGGGTTTTAGGGCTTTAGGGGTTTTAGGGTTTTGGGGTTTTAGGGTTTTGGGGTTTTAGGGTTTTGGGGTTTGAGGGGTTTTGGGGTTTTGGGGTTTTAGGGTTTTAGGGTTTTGGGGTTTTAGGATTTTAGGGCTTTAGGGGTTTTAGGGTTTTGGGGTTTTAGGGTTTTGGGGTTTTAGGGTTTTGGGGTTTGAGGGGTTTTAGGGTTTTGGGGTTTTGGGGTTTTGGGGTTTTAGGGTTTTAGGGTTTAGGGGTTGAGGGGTTTTAGGGTTTTGGGGTTGAGGGGTTTTAGGGTTTTGGGCTTTTAGGGTTTTGGGGTTTTGGGGCTTTAGGGTTTTTGGGGTTTTGGGCTTTTAGGGTTTTAGGGTTTTGGGGTTTTAGGGTTTTTGGGGTTTTGGGGTTGAGGGGTTTTAGGGTTTTGGGGTTTTAGGGTTTTAGGGTTTTAGGGTTTTAGGGTTTTGGGGTTTTAGGGTTTTAGGGTTTTAGATTTTAGGGTTTTAGGGTTTTGGGGTTGAGGGGTTTTAGGGTTTTAGGGTTTTAGGGTTTTGGGGTTGAGGGGTTTTAGGGTTTTGGGCTTTTAGGGTTTTAGGGTTTTGGGGTTTTAGGTTTTTTGGGGTTTTGGGCTTTTAGGGTTTTAGGGTTTTGGGGTTTTAGGGTTTTTGGGGTTTTGGGGTTGAGGGGTTTTAGGGTTTTGGGGTTTTAGGGTTTTAGGGTTTTGGGCTTTTAGGGTTTTAGGGTTTTGGGGTTTTAGGGTTTTTGGGGTTTTAGGGTTTTGGGGTTTTAGGGTTTTTAGGGTTTTAGGGTTTTGGGGTTTTAGGGTTTAGGGTTTTGGGGTTTTTGGGGTTTTAGGGTTTTGGGTTTTAGGGTTTTAGGGTTTTAGGGTTTGGGGTTTTAGGGTTTTAGTTTTAGGGTTTTGGGGTTTAGGGTTTTGGGGTTTTGGGGTTTTTGTTTTCAGGGTTTTGGGCTTTAGGGTTTTAGGGTTTGGGGTTTTAGGGTTTTTGGGGTTTTGGGGTTGAGGGTTTTTATGGTTTTTGGGGTTTTAGGTTTTAGGGTTTTTGGGTTGAGGGGGTTTTTAGGGTTTTGGGGTTTTGGGGTTTTAGGGTTTTAGGGTTTTAGGGTTTTGGGGTTGAGGGGTTTTAGGGTTTTAGGGTTTAGGGTTTTAGGGTTTTAGGGTTTTAGGGTTTTAGGGTTTTGGGGTTTTAGGGTTTTAGATTTTAGGGTTTTAGGGTTTTGGGGTTGAGGGGTTTTAGGGTTTTAGGGTTTTGGGGTTTTAGGGTTTTGGGGTTTTAGGGTTTTGGGGTTTTAGGGTTTTGGGGTTTGAGGGGTTTTAGGGTTTTGGGGTTTTAGGGTTTTAGGGTTTTAGGGTTTTGGGGTTGAGGGGTTTTAGGGTTTTAGGGTTTAGGGGTTTTGGGGTTTTAGGGTTTTGGGGTTTAGGGTTTTAGGGTTTAGGGTTTTAGGGTTTAGGGTTTTAGGGTTTAGGGTTCTACGGCTCATAAGGCTCATCGACTTACTATACGGCCTTAGTATGTAGGATGGGGTTTGGGGCTTAGGGAACTGCAATAACAATCAGGAATCCTGTGGAATGATATTAGTGCATTTTTTTCAGGCTTCTCTGGGCTCATAGGGCCTGTGGGTTTTGAGTTCGGGATTTAGGGTTTGATTTATGCTTATGCTCAGGAGATTTGCCTGCAAATCCCAACTTAGGTGTTTAGTTTAGGCGCAGGATTTAATGCGTTTCGGGTTTAGGCTTTAGGGATCTCTAACAGATGAGCCGGACCATATAACATGCATGCCGTACACTACAAGGCTATACTGTATACAGTATCCAGTGCGTTAAACAGTATGTGTGCACCCCTAAAACTTCAACCCCCCAACCCCAACCGCACATGTGTTCAGATAGTATATACGCCGATCCTAAAGTATTCATGTAGGAATCCACGCGAGGCGAACGTATACCCTATATAGCTACATGGCACCACAGGGCGCAATTTATTTGAACAGAATAGGTCGAGGAAAGAGCTTCCTACGAGGCTTTCCGGATCGAGCAACGGTTTAAAACATACGGGAACAAAAAGAAGGGGTCTGAATAGGTGCGAATACACCCGTATAGCGAAAATGGAGTTACCCAGCGGTGGATCCTAAAGCCGAAATCTCTACTCTAGTTATCAATGCCCTTGTATGAAGCATTCTGCTACTAAACAGGCGATGTTCTGCAGCCGCCAAGGAGCAGACCCACAGACCATTCGATCCGATTAGGCACACTCCCAACATGCTAGATGAATGCCTTAGTCCCGGTCAGAATGGGCTTCTCAACCCCACAGACTTGGAAGGCAAAACCTTCGGAGGAGCCTGCGAAGGTGGGAATCCGAATGATCTAATCGTCAGGCATGAACCAACCAGATAAATGGGATGGCATGTTGCTGGCTTTTGCTTCATGCGGGATCCACCGTCTAATATTTGGTTTAGCAGTGTACTGGGTCCTCGATGGAGCTGGTGTAAGTTGGGTGGTTGTCAAAATTAGGGTCCCTGGGTACCCTAAATTATAGGCCGTATTATTATAGGAGCCGTATGATAATTGGGACCCAAAAAGGGACCATAATTTTGACAATCACCCAGTTGGGTTAGCACAGCTCGCACCTTTTGTTTCGAGGGTGCGTGGGAGACGGGAGTCCATCCCCTGCCTTTAGTCTCCACTGCAGTTCGTTTCTTGGCTCAACCGAAATTATATGGAACATCCTCAAAGGTAACCGAAAAAAGCTACAATCCAGACTGCAGGTAAACCCTAAGCTGACTGAAAAAAGGCCCAGAATGCTAGAACAACCACAACGCGAGAGCAGCACGGTGCAAGCGCTAACAAAAAACACACACACACACACACACATTCTCTCTCTCTCTCTCTCTCTCTTTCTTTTTTTTTTTCTCTCTCTTTCTCTCTCTCTCTCTCTCTCTCTCTCTCTCTCTCTCTCTCTCTCTCTCTCTTCTCCGTTTGTCTCGTCTCTCTCTACATATACACATGTGTGTTATATATATATATATATATATGGTCACCCCCCCCCCCATGACAGACCATCCCCTTTAAAACATCGCTCCCACCGGCGTGTTCGTGCTTTTTCCGGAGTATCGAGTTTGAGCCCTCCGAACGTATCCCTGGAACCACCAAAAGACTGAGACCAGAAAGCAGCACGATAAGGCGCGCGGGTGTCCTACCAAGAAAGGAATTACAGAGCACACGTGTATGGATGAGGGTTGTGCTGACACACTACATAGTAAGCACTACACAGTAATCTTACTTGAGTCATATATAGAGCAGATTCCAGCATTTCCAAAATTTCCAAAATTTCCAAAATTCTCTCCCCTAACTTTCCAGATTTCCAAAATTTCCAAAATTTCCAAAATTTCCAAAATTTCCAAAATTTCCAAAATTTCCAAAATTTCTAAAATTTCCAAAATTTCCAAAATTTCCAAAATTTCTAAAATTTCCAAAATTTCCAAAATTTCTAAAATTTCCAAAATTTCCCGACCTAGTCGACAGGATTTTTCCAAAACATAAGGGCGGACTTTTTGGAAATTTTGGAAATTTTGGAAAGTTTGGAAATTTTGGAAATTTTGGAAATTTTGGAAATCCGGAAAGTTAGGGGAGAGAATTTTGGAAATTTTGGAAATGCTGGAATCTGCTCTATATATGACTCAAGTAAGATTACTGTGTAGTGCTTTTAACACTAACGTTGACATGTATATTAATGCTTTCATTTCGAATATGCACATTACTAATTCTATTATTAACATTAATACTCCTACGCCTACCAATAGTCATATTCATATTGATATTAATGCCAATACTAACAGACACCTGCGTATATTAATGTCCGCAGATATACATACCACTATCTGAAAAGCAAATATATCAATGCATTCGTGTACTAACGTAGTATATTCGTATTTAATTTGTCATATACCCAGTTTCCAACGTGACAATATACTACTTGTTAACGTCTGATTATACTGTATTGATATGCTAACTTGCTAAGACACGAATACTGTAATATGCAAGTACACTGACACATGGCAATGGTATACTAACATATGGATATACCAAAAAAGTTGTTAGATAATATACGAATATGATAAATGAAGTAGCATACCAGGATACTCATACACTAATATGTTAATAATCGAAGATAATAGCACACCAATATACTAATGTACTCATGCACGAACGTACGCATGCATTAATATACTAAGAGCATACAAACATGCAGGTATACAAACATATTACTGTTCGAATACATTATAATGTGTTGGTATACTAAGCTGTTTATATAATCTATCAGTATACTAATATATCAAAACTAATTATAGTATTGATACGCATACTAGCACGTCCGCGAATATTACACTGATGTTAAATTCATCATTAAGACTGATTAAAACTGACATCGACATTGGCACTGGCATTAACACTAATTATCACTAAATATGCTAGTGTACTAATATACGAATACTGTAAAAGGCAAGTACACTGACATGTTCACATGCCATTATGCCAACATATTGATATACCTATAAGCTATTAGGGAAAATACGAATATAGTAAATGTAGTAATAGACCATTATAATAATATACTAATATACTACTACGTTAACATACGAATATCATGATACACCAATATACTAATGTACTCATGCACCAACGTACTAATATATTCGCGCAATCTTCAAGTCTGCAAATATACTATTGTTCGAATACATTACTGTATTATTATATTAAGCTCAAAATGTACGAATCAACCAGTATATTCACATATCAAAACTATTTCTAATACTGATACTAATACCAGCACTTCTGTGAATAATAAACAGATACTAAAACCAGCATTCAGACTGATACTAATACTAACACGAGTACTATCACTGACATTGACATCGACACTGGCACTAACACCAGCACGAACATAATCACGAGTTCATATTTACTATTATTGATATGTATACTTTTATTCAATACTAATACTAATACTGATGCTAATACTAATACTAAATACCAATACCAATACTAGTACTAAAGCAATACCCATCCTAATATCAATACTACCACAAAACTATTACTCATATGAACACTGATACCAGGATTAGGACTACTACAAACAATGACAGCAGTACTAAGAATAGAACCAAGAACAATACATATTAATCCTAACACTAATACTAGTACTAATACTAGCTACTAATTCTAATACTCATACTCATACCAATACTAATGTCACCACTACTGCTGCTACTACTACTGCTACTACTACGACTACTACTACTACTACTACTACTACTACTACTACTACTAGTACACATACTTAATACTAAAACTAATACTGATACTCATACTAGTCACTAATACTAATACTAATACTCATTCTAATACTAATACAAATACCAATACTAATGCTACCACTACTACTGCTGTGCGACAACTATTGCTAGTACGACGACTACTACTATTAACATCAATACACATACTTAATGCTAATACTAAGAGTAATACTAATTCGAATACTATTACTCATACTAAACATCCTAATATCAATACTACCACAAAACTAATACTAATGCTAACACTGATACAAGAATTGAGATCTACAAACAGTAATAGTGGTACGAAGAGCAGAATTGAGATTAAGATTGGGACTAGGAGCGCTGCATGCGTGTGAAGAAATTTCCAAAAATTGCAAACCATCTAAAAGAACATTTTGGAATTGAGTTTGGGAGAAGTGTCTGTCGCCTATCCGTTGACAGATCCTGCCTGGGGACGCACGCCACCCTTCCCCTTCCCCACGACGGTCTGTCATGGGGGGGGGGTGAGCATATATATATATATATACATATATATTAATATACATATATAAATACTTTATGTATACATATATACATATATGCTTGCCTAGAAAAGGTGGGTTCTTTAGGGTCCTGGTATACCCTACAAGCCCCAATCCCTACAGTCATACAGCGTCCGACCTGCCTAAACACCCCTTGGCCAGGCAGCGAAGGAAGAGGCCCCCCGAAAGAAGCCTTTAAAGCAACCAAAGAGAAAGGCCCGTTGAGGGTTTCGGGTTTGGGGTTCAGGTTTTGGGGTTTATGGTTACTACCGATCTGGTGTTGCGCCAAAGGTCTGCGCGTTTTGGGGTTTGGGTTTGAGGATTTACGGTTTAGGTTGGGGCTCAGGGATTTTTAGGGCTTCGGGATTTGCAGCAGTTGCGGGGATTGCTGATTGGAACATGCACTACGGGTGGGGAGAAGTCATATTTGTTTCGTTTGAAGTTTCCGAATTCCTATACTATACCCCTCGTATGTGTTTGAGTTGAAGTTTTCGAAGTTTTTATACCCAAGCCCCTGCAAAGCCCCGATCCTTCAATCACCACACCCCAACAGGACCGCACAGGGGCTGTGTTTTGGTTTTCTAGGACTGTGTTTGGTGTTGGGAGCACATGTCACGGATCTCTAGATCTTCAGGGTCTCGGGGTTCGGGCATGTCGGGTTCTGGTCTTGGGTTCGGATTTCAGGCGCCAGGTGCAGTTTGTAACAAGGTCGCAGGCTTTTGGAGGCTCTGGTGTCTTAAGTTTTACTGCGTTAGACGCCCTAAAGTCATCGTGAGGCGCAGAAGGTGGAGGAGCCCTCCGCCAAGCCGGCTAAGCCAGCGAAGACAAAGATCTCCAAAGGCAAGGATGGGGCTTTCGGTAGACGGCGCTCGTTTGACAGCGATTTAAGGCCTGTTGTGGGCTTTCCGCTTCAGGGAAGATGATTTCCGCCACCGGACAGGATATCAGGCACTTACGGCCCCAAATCACCAGACCATTGTCATGCTGGTCAACATGCGAAGATACATAGGGTTTTAGGCTTGCCGTTCAGGGTTTAGAGGTCTGAGTTCAGGCTCAAAAAGTTCCACGGCAGCCGACGGTGATGGCGGCCTCCATCCCTCCTGGAACGCCAAGAAGACGGCCAAGGCGGAAGAACTTACCTTTGGTTAGTAGGGAATGGAGGAATGGTGTACAATTGTAACTACTATTACTACCAATCTTCCATTCCCTACTAACCAGTTCCTTCTGTGGGTTCATATGGGTAGTTGTCAAAATTAGGGTCACTCTTTTGGGTCCTTCTTGTAATACGGCACCTAATATTTAGGGTACCCAAAAAGGGACCATCATTTTGACAGCCACCAAAATGCATCTCCTGCGTTCCAGATGCTTGTTTTGATGGATTCAGGGTTAGGGTTTGGGGGGATTCTGGGGTTTAGAGCTTGGGGTTTGGATGGGTTTGAGGTTTTGGAACTCTACGTATCTTTGTGGTGGATGGTCACACACACACACACACACACGCACACCGCTAGGAATAATCAGATATTATGAAGCCAGTATTTTTTCTGCAAGTACTTACCGTCCAGTCTTGCACGCTGCATTGAGGCGCAAAGCTGCATTCACTCTCGGAGCCTTATCGCTGAAAGTTCGACCAACGTACTCGCAGCATCGTCAGAGGTTTCTTACAGGATACAGGTGGGGCACTTGGCTTACGGTCGGAAGGTACCGTAAACAAGGCGAATGCACCGCAGAGTTCCGTAGGTCCTTCCTGTACCATGTATATTAATGTATATATATATATATATATGTACACGGAAGTAAGTATGTATGTTTGTCTTTTTGTATGTATACATGCAAGCATGATGTATGTACATATGTCTGTATGTACTCTGTATGGATGGATGCCTGCATGCATGGATGTGTGTATGTATGTATGTATGTATGTATGTATGGTTGTATGTACGTAGGTAGGCAGGTAGATAGGTAGGTGGGTAGGTAGGTTGTATGGATGCATAAATGCATGCATGTACGTATGCATGCCGTAGGTATGTATGTTGGCGTAGACACTACAGGCGCAGAATAGGTCAGTTTTCAAGCTCCTTCGGGTACCGACTAAGGCAGTGATTGTATCTGCTCTTAAGCCTACTATGCGTTCTGTTAATGATATTGCTCTACACCAGCTAAACCTCCTACATACACCGAAAGCCTAAACCCTACACCCTGAAACCCTGAAGCCTATAACCCTAAGACATCGGACTCCATCAGCCTCAAGACCTGAAGCAACTAGAACCTAAACCCTAAACCTTAGAAGCTGCCCCCCCACCCTGTAATAGTGACTATAAGGATTACATTAGGGCCCTATTGTATTCCTATTTTACCACTATTACAGGGTGGGGGGCCCCTTCTAACCTAAACCCTAAACCCTAAACCTCAGCCCGAGACCCATAAGACTTTAGTAAGAAAAAGGAAAGAACCCTGAGCCCTTGCACCCCAATCGCCGAACCTCAAACCCTAAACCCCTGAGCACAAGCAAACCCAAACCCTCCAGTACAGCCAACAAGCACAAAAACCGCAGCCCTTAGGTACAACGAAAAGTTTCTAAGATCCTGAATAACCCTGAAGTACAACAACAGGACTGTAAAACCTGCACGCTAATTACCCATAGGCTCCACAGTAGTTGCTTTTTGGCATTGCCTTCTAGCATTCTAAATATGAACCCCAAAAGAAACTGCTATGGAGCTTCTAGGTAAGCCCTTATTATGTCCTTCTCTCAGAACTTTCTTGAGAGGTGAGCGGCGCGCTGGTGCAAGCTGCCGGAGATCGGAAAGTTTTCGATAGCGATTCCGACGCTTAATCCGAGCCGTCCCAAAAAGCAGGATTACAGGTAGGGTGTAGGGAGTTAGGATTTAGGGCGCAGGGCTTAGGGAAGGAGGAGGTGGACCATGAGTCACGTTTGGGGATGTTTATACCGTAATGAAGCCTGAACCGAACCTCTTGGCATTCTAAGAGGTTTTGCTGAGTTTGGGGAATTCTGGGTGTAGGCTGTAGGTTCATCAATATCACGCTCCCTGCCTGATCGACAGTTCTGTGGGAAAACAACGGGTAAAGCAGCCGGCTTGGGATCTAGAAGCCGGAATATTTCCCAAGATAGTTCCGGAGCGTTCCTTTATTATATGACTATACTAGACTATACTACAATACACCCCGAAACCCTACTGGAAGAGTCCAGGCGCCCTGTATTGCTGTAGCTCCGAAGACGCCTTCAAAGGCAACCCTGTTATTCTCATCAGTAAGGTGCCGATATTTCCGATACTAGTGTGCTTGGGCCGGTCCCTAAACCCTAAACCTAAATTCTCCTGCAGTGCGTCCCTTCGAGGTCGCAAGCGCTGGAGCATATGGCATCCCGAGGAAACATTTGGGTTTTAGGGCTTCGGGTTTAGAGTTTTGGGGGTTCAGATTTTGGGTTCAAGAGATCCGAGCTTCGGGGTTGGACTTTGAGGTTGTGCTTTGGTTTTTTCAAAAGTAACGAGGAATGGGAATGAAAGAGCATACGTACTTCATATTCAATGCAACTGTAGCGAGCGCCAAGCGTGCAAGGTTTCCGGGGGCTTGTTTCCGGAGTTGTGCGGGTTTCAATGCTTCCGGGTGATCCTGGCAATAAATGGACTTCCCTGTATTTGCGTTCGGCCTTAACGCGGCCAGTAGTTTTCATGAGCCCCGTCCGCAGGACGCTCACCTGCTGAGTCCTGTCCTGGAGACTACCTGGCATGTTGAATGATCTCAGCCGATTGGGTTTGGGGATGGGTTTATGGCTCAGAGCTTCATGGTGCGATGAACTTCACGCCAGATGTCTAACTTCGCTAAAAGAAGGTCCGTATGACTCCGGATTGCCTGTAGGTCGTCTTTGCATCTGCGAAAGCCCAATGCGGCCAAGGCTGAGCCCACGAATGACAAAGAACGCTGCAGCTAAAATGACGAACAGCTCATGCCCGAACCAGCCTTGTTTCTCCCCCCCAAACTCTTTATATCGCAAGGTCTACATCGGATGCTTCACAAGCTTTGCTCATTGCCCGCAGTAGGCCCTGATACGATTCCTGTTTCCCTCGATCTTCAGTCTCCAAACCAAACGAGGCTCTGAAGCCAACATACGAGGAAGAGAGGTTCTTAAACGACCTTGACATCAAGCCCTCCTAAATCATATGGGCGCCTTGTAAAACTCCGTCTTAAACCCTCAATGTAACATTGGACAATAAGAAAGTGCACACACACACACACAACCCTAGATCTCGACGCTTACACCCCCAGAGCCTTCGACACGAGACCCTAAAGCAAACCCGTAAACCCTAAACCCTAAAAGTGCCTACTCTCACAATGCGTTGCCAGGCCGGGCAAGGTCTTTCCCACCTTTCCTGACCTTTCAGACTTAGAAGCGACTCAGCGGAACAAAAAGAGCAGCTTCGGTGGTTTTTGGGTTTTAGAGTCCAGGGTTTAGGGTTCGGAGTTTAAGTTTAGGGTTCAGGGTTTTGGAATTATCATTTAGAATTTGAGGATGGGGTCTTCAAGCATCAGCTGAGAAAGGCCAAACCTCCGGTGTTGAGGATGTCGTGTCGTATGCACATGTCAGTTGCAGTTCGCAGAAACGATAATCTGACGACCGTCGGATTGCTTGTCTCTTCGAGCTCGTACGTCCATGCCGCCGCCGGTGCTCTTTGCCGTGACGATCGGCCGCGCTTTCCGGTGCCTATGGCGGTGTTGAAGCTTCGTGTCCCGGGCTGCCTTGGCAGCCGAATGCATGCCGTTTTCAGCCGTGCTGGCAGCTGGCGCTTTGCCCGATCGCATTCCAACGTCTTGCCGCAAGATTTTTGGGAATGTTGTGCTCGCGCCGAGTTTCTTCTTTTATTCCCATATACCTATTAGCCTGTTGAAGGCACTGGACGGCTGAAGTCGATCACTTGCTACAGCGCTCCGAAAACCGATATTGCCAAGGATTTTTGATTCGAAGTTCGAAGTTAACTACGGAGCGCAACCTGCGCAACGGAAGTATATTCACATCTGCCGCAGCATGTACCGTCTCGGCTGGAGCGCAGGCGACCATGGACCATTGCTGCATCATCACCACTTCACACTGAAAGTTGGTGGTCAAAGTGTAACGCAGCTCGGGCGACGTTGGCGCTGTGCCATCACGATTGGTCGCGAATGATGCGTGAGAGTCCTCCTACCCGTGGCGACGGTATGAAAACACGTATTACTTGCAGCGCGACAATCTCACATACTGTGTGGTTCTGCGCGGCTTTTACGGCTCCTTCATGACAGACACGGGTAAGCTTCCATGAGTTTGGCACGTCAACTTGTTGGCGGAGACTGATCTCCCGCCAACCATGGTAGATTTGCTGCTGTAAAGCAACTAACTTTCGGGGTGCTACTTCACTTCGGTTTTCCAATCAGCAACCAAAATCAGTTATGTGCCTCCGTCGTTGTCTGCCAGCTTCATATCGCTAGGAGTCACCCGGTGTCAGCGGCCGTTAATGTTTCTAAATTCTGGAAGTGGAGAGTAATCTACAGTAGATCAATCGAGGTTTGATCTACAGAACTGCGATACGGATGCAGCTGGCCTTTGCGAAGCTTCGCTGGCAGGCACCCACCTGGATGACCATGGCGGGAACCATCGCCTCACGTAGGCCGCTGTCTTGCAAGGCCAGCACGCACCGTCCTACGCTTTGCCTGAGCCTAGTGAACGAAGACAAGGATGGCAACATCTCGGTTCTCGTGCTTGCTCTTCCCATTTTCGCGTTGCCTGCCTTGGATTCCGCCGGGGCCCGGCCCCGGGCCGGTACATGGCTAAGTGCCATCCCTTCCCAACCAAGTTTCGCGTTTGCACCTGACTCCGTCGTGCCGCTGCCCCTTGGCCCGCGCCGCTGCGGACATGCAGGACGGGTGTGCACAGGTCTGGTCGACCGCCATCATTTTGCAGCCCGCCCCCGCACAGGTTGCTCGCCCGCCACACCGAGCCTCTGGAGCGGACATGCGTGTTGGGCCGGAGCGTCAGGCGGTGGCAACGGCGAACGTCTCCCCCTGGCGTTGTGACTACGGTGCAACCTGCCGGGGCGAGGCACTTTGCCGCAATGTGGCCCTGGTTTCGCCATTTAGACGGGACGAACAATCCAGCACCGTTCAGATGTCAGGTTTAATACACATTGAAGGTGGGAATCGTTCGGTCGTGAGGACGAGCGGCTTCGGACATGTGCAGGTCCAGGTGGTTTTAGCAGGTCCGTCGCTCTAACGTAACGACAACGCAGGCCTTGAACACCGCGGTCAGGGCCGCACAAGCATGCCATAGTCGCGGATGTCGACCGTTAGCCTCAGCTCATTCAAATGCCGTGCAAAGATTGTAGCTTCCACTGCCAGCGACATCCCTTTACGCGCACCATAGCACCCCCTGGACCAGTATGTAGGGGGGCGGGTGTGGCCCAGGAGTATCCTCTATGTTATTCGGGATTGGGGGGTGTGGGGGGAGGATTCATCAGGAGTACGAAAACCCCCGCTCCACATGGTCGTCGGAGGGTGCCTTGGACCCTGACAGGGGATAGAGAGATAGAGAGATAGAGACAGAGGGAGAGAGAGAGAGAGAGAGAGCGACAGAGAGAGAGAGAGAGAGAGATGAGAGAGAGGGAGGGGTAGAGAGATGGAGAGAGCGGGAGGGAGAGGGAGAAAGGGAGATCCAGACAAACTGATTCCCTATGTTCTGCTTTGTTTTCCCTTGCTGCAAGCAATTTCCGCCATGTGGGCCATGTCACAGTGCCCAACCCGAAGACAGGACCTTGTCTCCCTGTAGAAGCCGCAACGATCCCGAAACCACCCCCGCGCGAAATATATCAAAAACCACTCTGAAAGCACTGTCACAGTGCAAGCCTCGGGGCCGTGTCACAATGCCCAACCCGAAGACAGGACCTTGGATCCCGCCGCGGTCTCCCTGTCGAGGCCGCAAGAGGCGGTCCCAGTCTAAATTACAGTGGGGGGGCTTTCAGCTTCTACTACGAAACACTCAAGATCCCGAGATAACCCTTCCGCGAAGTATATTAAAAGCCACCCTGAAAGCTTGAAAGCATTGTCACAGCCGCATGCGCCTGTTTCCCATCTCGAATTAACGGGAAGCACGGCAGCAGTTTGCAGCAGTGGTCCTGCACCGTAGCAGCGCCATTCCGACACCCGCCCTTCCCACGAGCCAGGAGAGTCCATCGCCGTGCCGTTGCCTGCAGGATCTCGTCGTATAGGGTATTGGGGTGGTATTGGGGATCGGCCCTGTCGTCATTGTTCAAGAGGGCAACAGCTTCGGTAGTTCATTAAGGCGCGCGAGGCCAGCATGTCACCGATAGAGCTGACGTCGAGAGGTTTTGTCTTCAAAACATTCGCTTCGGCACACCCATCATAAGCTTACTGGTATTGCGACATGGTCCACACCTCATTCGGCCCGTGTGATGATTTTTACGTGGATGCTGGCGGCAGGTTTTCGCAAGACACGCCACAGCTGCATGGTGGGTTGGATTCCCGAGCACCGGGAGCCAACAACGAAGCGCCCAGTTTCATCCTCAGCGAGATACGTATTTTTCGACAGACGTGTGCGACCATGTCCTGATGACGACAATGCCATCATTGACATCAACTGCCTGTGCGAAGCCATGGCCACGAGTTGTCGTTGTCGTGGTGCAAGTACTGGTGCCCACGGTGGTAGTGATTGGTTCCAGATTGGCGCAGGATTGGAGCAGTTGTTCGCACAACATAATGGCAAGCTAGTATTTTTCAATTTTGTGGCAACCATCTGTCAAACCGCCAGATCCCTGTGTGAACGCTTGCTGACGCGATAGGTTGCACTCTCATCTCCGAGGCGTTTTCGCGTATGCGTAAAACGCACGTGCATTCCAAAGGTCAATGCGCCAGGCGCTCTTTTCTTATGCGCATGTACTAACCGTAAACGTTTGTTCAAAGACCAAGCCTCCTCAGCGGCATCAGCCGCAGCACGTGACACAATTAGCAGCAGTCGTCGCGGTCGCCGCCGTCGTAATAGTTGCGTCGGCAGCAGCACTAGTAGTAGTAGTGGTAGTAGTAGTAGTTGTTGTTGTCGTCGCAGTCGTAGTCGTAGTCGTACGAGTGGAAAAAAGTGGTAGTAGTAGTGGTGGAGGTAGTAGCAGTAATAGTAGTAGTAGTAGTAGTAGTAGTAGTAGTAGTAGTAGTAGTAGTAGTAGTACTACTACTACTACTACTACTACCACTACTAGTACTACTAGTACTACTACTTCTACTACTACTACTACTACTACTACTACTACTACTACTACTATTACTAGTAGTAGTAATGGTAGTAGTAGTTGTTGTTGTTGTTGTTGTTGTAGCTGTAGCTGTAGCTGTAGCTGTAGCTGTAGTTGTAGTTGTAGTTAGTCGTACTCGTAGTCGTCGTCGTAGTAGTAGTAGTAGTAGTACCAGTACTAGTACTGGTATAGTGCTGGTCCTAGTCCTAGTATGTGTCCTAGTCCTACTCTTAGTCCTGGTCGTGGTCGTAGTCGTAGTGGTAGTTGTAGTGGTGGTTGTAGTGGTATTATTGGTATTATTATTATTGTTATTGTTATTGTTATTATTAATATTATTATTGTTGTTGTTGTTATTATTTTTTTTGTTATTATTCCTATCACCATTATTATTCTTATTCTTATTTTTATTATTATTATTATTAGTAGTAGTAGTAGCAGTAGTAGTAGTAGTAGTAGTAGTAGTCGTAGTAGTAGTAATACTAGTAGTAGTAATAGTAGCAGTTGTGGTGGTAGTGGTAGCAGTCGTCGTAGTACTCGCTGTCGTCGTGGTAGCACTAGCTGTAGTAGTGGTCGTTTGTCGTCGTAATCGTAACAGATGCAGTTGTAATATTAATGATAAAGGTACCGGTGGAAACCCTTGTGGTCGTGCTGGGTGGTATAGTGGTAGTAATCGTAATGGTGGTATTAGTAGTAGTAGGACTAGACGTAGTAGTAGCAGCAGCCGCCGCAGCATTAGTTGTTCACGAACAGGAGTAGGTTTCGTGTTGAGACACATGGGCATGAAGGCCCGCTCCACCGTTTCGCTAATGTCGCATGGGTGTGATGTTTTTCGCACTTTTTCCGACTGCCCAGAAGTGGTCCCGGTTCGAGGCAGCACCAAAAACACGCTCCAAAGATCATCAAAAATAATTCTGGCCACCCCACTTTTCATTCTTCAACCGCGCTTAAAGGCAACCTGTCAAATGAAAATTTACCATCCTGGCCCGCATGTAGCCGATCGATCCGATTCGAGGGGCGGGAAGTTGGGGTGGTCGGGAAAAATAATAGCAATTGACAGTCTAGAGTGGTCGCTGAAACATTATCCTACTCTGGGTGTTGGCTTTAGTGTGCCTAAAGATGCTTACTTAGGTACTGGCAGGGCAGCACATGTTGGCATCGGCAGCAGTATTTTGTATCCTGTCGCAGTTTCTTCCTCTCTCAGTCTTTCTCTATTTTCCCTTTTTTCCGCTACGGGCCAAGTCCCCGGGCTGGAGCGGTGTTGTTGCAAGGTCGCGTGCACACCATTCCAGAATCCAGTGGGTCGGAAAAACATAGCCTATTTAGCAGATCTTCAAGTCGATACCTCCCGCGGCGCAAATGCCAAAGAACTACTTGAGACAAGCTGTGTCATTCAAAACCGTCAAGCGGTGACAGAAACCTCGGCTCATCGGACGTCTTTGCAGCTCCAGGCTTAGAGGAATTCGTGTTTGTTGGAGAACATAACCTAAAGGTCCGCAAGTGGCTCGGTTCATCACGTAGCTGCATGAGTCCAACGGCTGCAAGATATGGCAAGGTCTCTAACTTGTGTATGCCTACCAAAACATTGCGCAAAGAATTCGAGTGACAAGATGGCAGCATGACGTCGTGGACGTGGCCGGCCCCACAAAATTGAACCATCATTGGTCTCTGTTTGCAACACCAACCGACGGGGTGGGCAGTGGCTACGCTGATGCAGTTGACACTGATCCAACCGAAACAGCATGCCTCAATGTTCCAGCAGACGAACCCTATAGCAGACATGTAGTCCGTGCCGTGGAACATAACTTGGTGCATATTCCTGCACTCCTCATATGTTCCTGTCCAGACCCTTCATAAAGTCGGTGTTGCAGAAGACTCCCAGATTTGTTTGCGCCAGTGCACTTATCCCATGCTTCATAATCTTTCATATGTTGACAGTACCCTCGAGCCAAGCAATAATTTTCTGTTCCAAACGAGGCGGGACCCGAAGGCACACACCATTTCGGCCACGTTCAGGCAAAATCAATTAGACAGTAGCCCATTTGTTGCCGATGTGAAATTTGGGAGAGTCTGGGAGACAGAATGATAAACCTTTGTGTTCGACACAACTCCGATGATGCTTTCTTTGTTCGGTAATGCCATATCATATCGAGCCTTACACTTTGCAGGTTCGCACATCACAGGCGGTAGGGTACAACGCATCAGTGCACCAGCGTGTGCGACGCATCGGAAAGCTGACCTTTGGCGGCGTTTGTGGACTGGCAAGCACCATCCAAGGCAGATTTTTTTGCATTTGGTCATGGTGAATTCTCGCCTCTGGTAAGGCTTTTTAACTCTTCGCCGACAGCCTCTCCTTCCACCAGGTATTCTTTGCGTCGCTCGCAACGCAACAGGGTCTGTGCAAAAACCATTGGTTGCCCTTGTATTTTTGCTGTGTGCAGTCGCTTGGCAAAGCTGCCTTCTACGTAAAAGGTTGCGCGAAACTTATTTTCCAGTGCGTTTTCACGCATCGCGTCGCGAGTTTGGGTCCGTGACCCTAGGCGGCCCCCCGCCATTGGCTCGGAAGGAGCGGGGCCACTAGGTGCCGGCAAGTGACTTCAGGACCACTTGAGCGGTCCCATCCAGCGGTGAACAACAGCAATCACACACTCGACTGCCCTCAAACATCCTCAAACCACCCGGCCGCTCAGTAGACTAATTACGCGGCGCACCTCGCTTCATCCCAAATGCGTAGGCAAGTCGGTTGCAATCAAGACGGTTGAAAGCGTCGTATCTCGTGCCCACACCCTCTTTTGATTGCGTTCTTTATCAGTACAGTACCGCTTGCCGAGGCGAACTCGTGCGACACCGGTTTCCACCGTGCTCGTCGCATCGACATTGATATGGAAGAAGGAGAGGCGCATAGGGTTGACGGTGCTATCCTATCCGTGCAGGAAATCTCGACATTGCAGGTGCTGTTTGTGCCCGGTGGTGCCCCACACCTTGTCGTCAATTTGACTGACACAGTGGCCTTTGCTGGAAATTTTCTCGACGACTCCAATTTGGAGGCTGGGGTATCCGGTGCAGTTATGAAAGGTTTGTGCAATGGTTGTTTGTATTCCGATTGACAACAAGCAATGCAGGCAGCCATGGCAGACATCAAAGAAATGGCTGCCAATGAGCAGAAGAAGAAGGCCTTGCCGACAACATGCCGAGTGGTTTGCTCGTTACTATCACGATGTGGTTCCAGATTGTCTGCGTTTGTGCACTTCACGGGGCTGCAGTGCCAGGCCGCGCCAGGGCCTATGCAAGGCTGGTTTGCCGATGGCTTGAGCCGACTGCCTGCACGCATGCATGTGCTGTCAGCGAGTGTTTTCATGCAGGATTTCTGGCTGCCCTGGAGGACGCTGGTGTGCTTTTCATAAGCCGGCTATGTACAGGTACTCATTGGTTACTCCACACGCTTCCAGGCATAATGTCAATTAGGGTTTGTTGTTGTTGTTGTTGTCGTTGTTGTCGCGGTTGTGGTTGTTGTTAGTGTTGTGGTTGTTGGTTGTTCGCGTGGTTGTTGTTTGTTGTTTGGCGTGTGTGGTTTGTTGTTTGTTGTTGGTGTGTGGTGTTTGTTGTTTGGTGTGTGTGTGTGTGTGTGTGTTGTTGCTGTTGCTGTTGCTGTTGCTGTTGTTGCTGTTGTTGTTGTGGTTGTTGTTGTTGTTGTTCTTGTTGTTGTTCGTGTTGCTGTTATTGTTGCTGTTCTTGTTGTTGTTCTTGTTGTTGTTATTGTTGTTGTTCTTGTTGTTATTGTTGATCTTGTTGTTCTTGTTGTTCTTGTTGTTCTTGTTGTTGGTGGTGGTGTTGTTGGTGTTGTTGGTGTTGTTGTTGTTGTTGTTGGTGGTGGTGGTGGTGGTGTTGGTGTTGGTGTTGGTGTTGGTGTTGGTGTTGGTGTTGGTGTTGGTGGTGGTGGTGGTGGTGGTGGTGGTGGTGGTGGTGGTGGTGGTGGAGGTGGTGGTGGTGGTGGTGGTGGTGGTGGTGGTGGTGGTGGTGGTGGTGGTGGTGTTTTTTGTTGGTGTTGGTGTTGGTGTTCGTGTGGGTGTGGGTGTTGGTGTTGGTGTTGTTGTTCTGGTTGTGGAGTTGTGTTGGTGTTGGTGTTGGTGATGTTGTTGTTGTTGTAGTTGTTGTTGCCGGTGTTGCTGTTGCTGGTGTTGTTGTCGCTATTGGTGATGGTGTTGCTGGTGTTGTTGTCGCGGTTGGTGTTGTTGTTGCTGGTTTTGTTGCTGTTGGTGTTGTTGTTGTTGTTGTTGTTGTTGTTGTTGTTGTTGTTGTTGTTGTTGTTGTTGTTGTTGTTGTTGTTGTTGTTGTTGTTGTTGGTGCTGTTGCCGCTAGTTGTCGTTCTTGTTGTTGTGGTTGTTGTCGTTGTTGTTGTTGGTAGGGGTTGCGTCTGCCGCCGCGCGGGGTGGTGCAATTCCTCTGCTGGCATGCGCTGAAACTCGAGTTTTGATAGTTTTGGCACTTTCGTCACCTGACGTTCAACTTTGCTTTTGCTTTCGCATCGGTTGTTGCAGTGTTTTCTACCAAAAGAAAGTGACCCCGCCGGCGGGCTCCAGTGTGCAAACACATGTTCGGCTCTGCATTTCGCATCGTTTTTTTCGGTGTTTTCCTGTGTGTCGCATTTCGCATCGGTTTTTGCAGTGTTTTTGGCCGAATTTCGACTTTCTGCACATGCCTGCTTCGACTTGCATTTGTCTTTCAGCTGTGCGGGGCTTGGGGGGGGGGGGGGGGGGGGGGTGATGACGTCCATGCGAACGCGACTTGTGTCTTCTGTTTCTCTTGTTGTTTCCTATGTGTCAAATTTCGCAACGGTTTTTACGGTGTTTTTCGCCGATTCTCGCATGCCAGCTTAAACTTGCAATCTGTCTTTCAGCTCTGTGCGGGGGTGGGGGGGGATGGGGGGGGGTGATGACGTCCATGCAAATGCGGCTTGTGTCTTCTGTTTCTTTGGTTGCCTTACTTCTCAAACGCTACCAGTTGCTCTGTCAACCCGTGCTTGCCGTTTCTTTTTGCTTCACTTTGGAAACGTCCACCATGAAAAACAACCTTGCGGTTTTGAAGCTTTCCAGACAAAAACTTCCAAAATGAGCCTGAAAATCAACATAAATCAAACACGAAAAAGATGGTACTTGCGACACGTCCGCAATAACCAGACCGACATCACAAGACAAAGAACTACAGAAATTTAAACTCCGATACATCGTCTTGTTGATGAAAACCACACAATACACGGGGCTTTCTACTTTTTGGCCAAAAACCCTCCCAAACATAAACGACACACCCCGCGTGGCGGCAGACGCAACGCCTTCCTTGTTGGTGGTGGTGGTGGTGGTGGTGGTGGTGGTGGTGGTGGTGGTGGTGGTTGCGCGGGTGCTGGTGCCATTTGGTGCCGGTGCCGGTTCTGTTGCTGTTGTTGCTGCTGCTGATGCTATTATTGCTGTTGTTGTTGTTGTTGCACGAGTCTTCCAACCATGCAGGAGATGGTGTTCGATCCGGACAAAGCCATCTGGGAGGATATGCTTGACATGACTCCTCATAGTGTGTAGCGCAGGGTTTCAGAAACGTGGAGGTCACTGTTGCCGCTGTGGCCTGGCCCACCCAACGCATCCACGGCTCGTGCTTGGGTTTGCAGGTGTTTAACCGAAAGATGTTTGGACAACTTGATTTATGTAGGCTGCAGGCGGATTGCTTCGTAAGCATTTTGTCATGTTTACCTCGATGGGATTTGATTCAACCTGATTTGTGGAATGATGGGTAGATGGAGGGATGGACGGTTGATTTGGTCGGCGGAGGGCAAAGATGCACCCCAAAAGCTTCAAACAAGATGTTGTACATGTGGGAACCCCAACAAGGACTCCAAATAGGAAACGGATGGGATTTCGGCGAGACGTGTTTAGCAGGCGGACATGCGAGAACAAGCACGGGATAGTGGGGAGAAGACGCGGGAGCATTATGCTGCAAAATTCGCGCGCTGCGGCAGTGGCACGGTTTTGAGATTGATTAAATGCTGCAATCATTGGAACGCCATCCCCCAGTGTCATTTACAACAACACCCCCGCAAAGTAGTTAACTGTGACGTGGCGAGGTTCACCAACCTTGAGGACCAAATGACACGTAAAAGTAGGGGCCCTATACTAATATGCTGCTATGAATCCCCAATAAGGTACAGGAACCCTAAACCCTTTTAGGGTCTTTTTCTTCCTTAGGGAAGGTGCGGCACGCCAAACAACTCAGCAGCACAACTCTGCTTGGATTATCTCGCGCAGTCTTATGCAGGAGGCAAAAAATGAGCACAAAACACGAGCTCCGCATAGACACGCAACGAGTGTTAATTTTCACTCCTAACCCTTATACTATAAACCCTAAACACAAAAAAACATTTTTGTAACCCTAAACATTATAAGCCCTAAGCTTTAAACCTTAAAAGATGAACCCTAAACACTCAGCCCTACGGTTGATGATATAAATCCTGCATTACCTTAAGGATCTTAAGCTATGGGAACTAATGTATATTCTTTATAATGGGTCATGCAGGATTTCTATCATCACCCGTACTACAGCCTAACCCAAAGGGCCCTATGTATTGTTATGGGGGATACTTCCCTGGATCCTAGTAGTAACTCCGAATATAGAAACCCTACATTCAACTATACAGGTACATACCCAGAGACTCCAATACCCCTTAATTAAGGAATATTCCTTAAATCATATAAGGGATCCTACTATAATTTAAGGTATATTCCTTAATTAAGGGGTATTGGAGTCTCTGGGTAGGACACTTTGGGTACAGATCGCCAAGTGAGGACCAACTCCCGGGCCGCATGCTCGCCGTGCGCTACGCAGATTTCGAGGGCGGACGATCGGCAGGTCGGTTCCGCTTGATACTTTAGTAGTTAGAATAGGCTTCCCTATAAAGGGGTCTATATAAGGGTTACTATAAAAGATTTACAGTAGGGTACTATAGTATAGGTAGTTAGAATTGATTCCTTCCAGTTGACATCCATTGACAAACTGTTCAAGCTCGTAGACCATGTCATTGCCGTGACGCCGCAACATTGTCTCAAATAGGGCTCCCTTTTTAAAGGGCTCTATATAAGGGTTACTACAAGGGATTTACAGGACTATAGTATAGGGGCCTTAATAGGTAGAATAGGGTTCCTTTAAAGGGATACTGTAAAGGAGCTATAAGGGTACCATGGTAGAGGGGCCTTGATTAGACTAGGGTTCTGGGCCCACAGTACTATAAGTATAGTACGGAACCACCAAAATAGTATAGGTAGCAATTACTTGGACCCCTATATGATGTATAGTGCTCTTGTAAAAACTCCAGGAACATTTGCAAGCATAGCATATGTTCACAACGCTTCTTAGATTAAGCTTCAGATTAGGGATACTGGTTTGAGAGATGTCTGGGCAATTCAGAAAAAATCAGAAGCAGGTTTCGTAACGTAGGGTTTCGCAGATCTTGTGCAGGGTGATCAAGGCATGGAAAGGATCAGGTTTGTGTTCGTTTATGTGGTCTTTGAAGGCTGGAGGTTGGAGCAGTGGCAAGCTTTGCAGGCTTAACACAAGGCTTCAACATGTTCCAAGGTTTGTTAACGTTGTTAACTCTCAACTCTTTCTTACCAGCCCGGCAGTGACAGGCGTGGATGCAAAGCTCAGTTGAGAGAACACATATCAGAGTCGACAGTCACCTGTGCCCAAGCTGTTTTTTGCAGGTTGGGGCGCGGTTCCTCCAGACGAGCTGGATTTGTGACAAATGTCGACGGCTCACGTTTGTCAGATGCCCAAAGGGTCCAAGTACCAATATAGTAGGTTCTTAAGTAGTAGCTATTTGGGCCCCTAAGCTACACGCAAATCTGTCTCTTGGACCCTTTGGGACGGTTGTTAAGCCGCAAGGCGGACCAGCTTTGTGCAACATGTTCGCGGTTGTTAAAAGAATGCACACATGCTTTCAAGACCCACGTCTACCACATCCGTGGTAACCCTACCTATAGTCTCCATTGTAGCCCCCCTTTTTGGTTGAGCAGCTTTATGGTGAAGACCCTGTTATGTAAGTTCGGATAGCGAAAACTACAATGGAGACATATGGAGACTATAGGTATCGCATGGGCTGCTGGTTGCACCGACTGCGACCCTAAACCCTACCTTCACCCTGAACAACCTACCTTTTTAGGGTTCCTTATTATGATTTTCTTATATAAGTCCTTAAAAATGTAGGTTCTTCCGGGTTGAGGTATACCCCCTATAAGCCCTAAACCCTAAACCCTGCGACGCGCAGGGGATGCAACTTGGGCAGCGCGACATGTCGAGTGGAAGCTCCGAAGGACTGCGTGCTCGGCCAGTGGAGGCACCTCCCAGCAGTTACCCTCAGGGCCCCAAAGTAGCTCTTTTGGGGTTCCCTTTAAAGGGTTCCCTTTAAAGGGTTCCTTAAGGGGATACTATAACTATCCCTCCAAGGACCTCATAGCTAGGGTTCTAGACCCATAAGGACCCCATAATAAGGTCCCTGGAGGCATAGGGATGATATCTACCCTAAGGCCCCAAAGCCCCAAACTAGTTCCTTTGGGGGGGGTTCGTATATAGAATATAGAATCCTATAAGGTAATCCCAAAAAGGAACGGAATCCTAATTATTTGAGGAATGTATTTTGTTTTTTTTGGTAGTTTTTTTTGTTTTTGTGCGTGTTTGTTTCTGTCTTCTGTTGTTTTTGTTTTTTGCTTGTTGCTTTTTGTTTTCTGCTTTTGCTTTGCGCTCCGCTTTCTGCTGCTTCCTGCTCTCTTTACTTTTTGTTTTTTGTGTTTTTTGCTGTTGCTGTCTGTTGCCCGCGCGAAGCCACGCGAAGCGCACGAAGCCGCCTGAAGCCGCGCGAAACCGAGCGCGCGCAGGGGCACGCGCGAAGCCACGCGAAGCCGCGCGCGCAGGTGTGCGCACGCAGAGCGCGCGCAGGTGCACGCACGAAGCCACGCGAAGCAGCCCGCGCGCGAAGCGCGCGAAGCTGCGTGAAGCCGTGCGAAGCCGCGCGCGAAGGTGCGCGCTCGCAGGTGCGCAAGCCGGCGTCTGGGGCGCGAAGCCGCACGAAACATACCCAGATGCACGCGCGAGGCATGCGCCAAGTCACGCGAAGCAGCTCTCGTGAAGCCGGCGCGAGCCGCGCAAAGCACGTGCGAAGCCACGCCAGCAGCCGGCATGCGCTTCGCTTCGCGCGAAGCCGCATGTGTATGTGCATGTGTGTCTGTGGTGAGTTATATATGTATGTACTTTTTATGTATGTATGAAATCCCCTCATCCGTTTAATAAAACGACGATCCATCGCTGGCCGCGAAGCTGCAAAACAAGCGAGCTCTGGATCTGCCTGCACAGGGAGTGAAGCTGACACGTGGGAGAGAGAGAAAGTGATCGAGTCTGTAGAGGGCAACCACATCATTACCCAACATAGCTCGGTGGGGTGAGCGACAAGAAACATCATCAAGATCAAATCCCCACGCAAGTAGTAGTAGCAGTAGTTGTAGTAGTAGCAGCAGTAGCAGAAGTGGTAAGTAGCACGACGTCATTCGGTTTTCGAATATTCGCCAAACCGCCACTACCAGCACGGCAGTACCAGTATGCCAACAGTCTTGGTCAGCAATGTTTTGTCCTCTTGGAAACAGTAGTGCTAGGTTTGTAGAGTAGTCGTAGATGTTTTATTCTGAGAGTAGGGCTGGTGCGATGATTTGGAAGTGGAGGAGCAGAGACCGCTTGATTGATCCTGTCTTGGCATCTTGCTTGCAGAATGTGATCACTGAGGGCATGTCCGCAAAGTTTGCGTCACAAGGAGACTTCCTGGGCAAAGTCTAGACAGCTGAACAAAAAGAGGAAACAGAGATTCTGGAGGCACAGCGAAGCACCCGAAACACCAAAGCCTAAAGGGATGCAAGGTCACGTGGCTTAGGAGCTCTGGCTGCAACGTCTGTTCTTGCTGTAGTTTACTGCTGTTGGGTTTGGCCATGGCCGGCAAGAAGCTGTGCAAGCTGTGCGACAGGAAGGCTTTCCTGCGCAGAGTCCTGAAAAAGGACAAAGTGCAGGCCACACAAGAGGCCTTTCAGGCGGCCAAGAAAACGCTGCCCAGGCCGGGCCATGTATCCAGGGCCGTTCATGCAGCATGTCTGTTACGCCCCCGTAGCAAGGGTCTATCCCCCTTATCGGGCTCACATCCAGGCAAAAGCTGCAGAGGGCCAGGCGGCACTCGCCGACGCTCCCGTGCTGCCACGCGCTGAGCAGGTGCAACTGTAATGTTTGTGCTGGAACTCATCTGAAATCGCCACAAGCGTAAGGATTCTTGGGACTTCGTCTTGAGGACATTCGAAGTTCAATACCCCTACCGTCACATCGCGAGCGCCGGCATCCTGAACCCTCAATGAACCTTCGATCTCCAGACTTTCTACACCCAAGACTCAAAACGCGGCCCTTCAACCCCACAGGCACAGCTCCAGGAGATGCCAGCCCCCAATGCGCCGGCATCCGCTTACGTTTTCCCCATCGCGCTTCGATCTGATCGAGGTTTCATGTTCGAGAGGGTGTATTTCATCAGCATCAGGGATTTGACGTTGGACTTTCATTCATCCGAAAAAGCTCAGCCGGAGACCACGACAGCCTTCCAAGGAGTTGGACCATGGACGTCAGACTGAGATCTCGTGGCGCAAAGGTGAAGATCACGCGAAGGCCGCGGAAGGAGATTTGCAGACCTCTCCAGCGAAGTTCAATCAACAGGGCATATAGATTTTAACTTGTCCTTGTATACATTCATACCGCAAGCCTTGGCTCTCCGTTGATAAGGGCCCTTGGGCGAGAACGGCTCACTTTTCAACTACCTGACAGGGGTAGAGGAGTATGGACGCAGACACATATGCACATATACATATCTGTCGAAAAGACGCTATTCCTTGTGTGCGCCGGCTCACCTTGCAGGTATCTGACTGGAATTTCAAGTACTTGACCGGAGTAGAGGAGTATAGATGCATACACATATGCACATATACATATCTGTTTTTTTAATCCGCTATTCCTTGTAAGTGCCGGCTCACCTTTCAGGTGTCTGACCGGAGTAGAGGTATATACACGCATACACACAGGCACATCTACATATCTATTCTGTTTGCCGTTATTCCTTGTGTTGCTGCTGCTTTGTGCTTATTGACTTTCCTTATATATTTCTTCCCTTTGTTTCCTCGAGTTCTTGGTTGCTTGCTTGTTTGTTCGTTTGCTTGCGTTTTTGCCTTCTTCTTTTTTGGCGCCCTTGCCTTCTTCTTCCCTTCCTCCCTGCTTTCCTTTCCCCCCATTTCCTCCCTTTCTCTCGCTCTCCCTCTTCCTCTTTCCCTCTCCCTCGCCCTCGCCCTCGCCGCCCTCCCTCTGCCTTCCCTCTCCCTCTTCCCTCTTCCCTCTCCCCTCTCCCCTCTCCCATCTCCCCTCTCCCTCTCCCTCTCCCTCTCCTTCTCCCTCTCCCTCCCTGTCCTCCCTCCCCCTTCCACCCCTCCCTCCCTCCCTCCCTCCCCTCCCCCCTCCCTCCCTCCCTCCCTGCCCCCCCTTTCCCAAGCAAAAGCTAAAAACAAAAAAAATACCCCAAATAAAACAAAAAAAATCCTCAAATAATTCCGGACCCAAAAGGAACTACTTTGGGGCCTTAGGGTAGTGTCTTTTGACAGGCTAGCAGACGGCCCCTAGATTATCCTTAAAGCGTACCTTTAAGGGCCCCTACTATCCTTAAAAGGGTTTGAAAGAAAGTCTCCGTGATGTTGCACCCAAAGGGTCCTATGTACCTGTATAGTAGAATGTAGGGTTTCTATATTCGAACTTACTATTACGATCCAGGGAAGTATCCCCCATAACAATACATACTACCCTTTGGGACAGTATGTTACAGTTAAATAGCACATAGCTCAGGGCTCATTCTGGGCCGCTCTTCTGACAGCCTTCTTCTGAGAACTGGTACATCTTAAGCCCTAAGCTGTCGAGTCCGGCTGCAGTTCCTGGTCGCATTGCTCCCATGATTGCGACGGCGGACAACGGGCTCGCATCCTGCCTCAAGCCGTGTTCGGGTTTACGGTTACTATACGGCACGAGTTACTATCGGCAGTTTATATGGGTGGTTGTCAATTATGGTCCCTTTTTTGTCCTTAGGATACTATGGCACCTAATATTTAGGGCACCCAAAAAGGCACCATGATTTTGACAACTACCCATATGAGAGAGCTTCGGGATGGGTGGGGAGGGTTTTGGGAATATCTTAGAAGGGGCCCCCACCCTGTAATAGTGGTATAATAGGAATATAATGGGGCCCTAATATAATCCTTACAGTCACTATTACAGGGTGGGGGCAGCTTCTAAGGAATATCTGGCAAAGTTTTTGCCTAGGGGTACTTAGAAATAGTTCTTAACTTTTGGTTATCATAATCCCTAAGAAACAGCTAAAATTACAAGTTTTGCTAGGGTTCTAAGTTCAGTATAGTTTGGGCAAGCCGGGAAGCTGTCTCAGCGGTCCTGGAACTGGGGATCTCTTTATGGAGGGATGGTGTAGGAGCCTGTAAACACCGGCTACTAAGTCGAAGCCGAATACCCTAAGGCCCCAAAGTAGTTCCTTTTGGGGGTTTCGTATATATAATAGAATCCTATAAGGTAATCCCAAAAAGGAACTACTTTGGGGCCTTAGGGTAAAGCCGTAACCTTACATACCTGGTTCTTGGATCCGCTGCGAACAAAGTTGCGTCAGCAAGAGTTCGTGAGCACTGTGTGTCGACTGAGGACACCGGCAAATCAAGGCGCGCTGAGAGAGCACGAGCGAGTTGGACAGAACCGTGGAGACTAATGTCGTAACAATCAATACCAGATCAGAATCGAGTCATGGTGATATATATATATATATATAATCGGCGTTGATGCATTTATAAAGTGCCTGACTTGTCCCTGACCTGTGAAGGCTTATCCCGCGAACATGGGCAAGCCTTGCGAAGCAGCCTTGTCACAGACACAGCATTGCCTCTCACCTAGTTCTGCTGGTGCTTGCAACTCAGTCCTAGAAGAAGCCCAGTTACCCAGATCAAAGGATGTGGTCATTGCGTCAACACAGTACAATAATGTATCATGGGTGGTTGTCAAAACTAGGCTCCCTTTCTGGGTACCCTGTATTATATTAAGGGCCCAAAAAGGGACCCTAATTTTGACAACCACCCGTATGGGCAACCGGGCTTCTGTGGGCATTGGTTTTTTTCTGAGGGTCCATGTGCCCACATAGCAATGTAGTGTATACTCCTCCACCTTCGTCCTTAATCCTCCTTATCGCTACTACCGGCAGCAAAATAGCTAGAATAAGCAAAAATGATGGCGAAAAGGAGCACACGGACCCTCATGTCGACAGGGTTGCGGCAATCCACTAAAGCATGTTTCAGCCCGACTGCCTTGAACCTTAGCCCCAAAAGCCCTAAGCCCTCAACATCCCCCAACCCTATAAGTTTAGGGTTTACGGCTTAGGGTATGAACCCAAAGGCCCGATGCAAAAAAAGGTATAAACCCATTCGGCGGTGGTAAAGGCCCGATGCAAAAAGGGTATAAACCCAGAGTCCAAAACCAGTCTGAGGCAACACGCAGATCTGCTTGGGAGAACAAGGCCGGCACGACTGCCATTGGCAAGCTTGGGAGGCCCGGCACTTCCTGCGAGAAGGTTTTAGGGTTTTTGTGGCTTAGGGGTTTAGGGGTTTAGGGGTTTAGGGTTTAGGGGTTTAGGGTTTAGGGGTTTAGGGTTTAGGGGTTTTGTGGCTTAGGGTTTAGGGGTTTAGGGTGCCCTGAAGTGGTCACTGTGAGTGTGTAGCCACGAGTGCTACAGCATTCGCCGTTCCGCGGCAAGACTTCAAGAGGCTTGGATGCAAAAGGATTCAGGGCACACTCATACGGTGTAGTGAGCATGTAGGGTGGAGTGTAGCGTTCCAGCGGTCAGCCTTTTTTTTGGACGTGGCTTGAGCCCTTGGCAAGGCGTGGGGAGCGTGCAGTCGGACCGGCTCTTAGCTATTGCGCGTGCCGTCGGTTTCGTACGGCCCTCATTGCTCGACATGGAATTTAGGAGCTGCGACGGCGGAGAAAGGACCCGAATCACCGGCATGTACTACGAGCGTCAGTGTGCTGCGCAATGGTTTTCAGGTTGCGGGAATTTCACTCACTCACAGAGTCTTCGAATCCCTGAACCCTAGAGTCCCACAGTCCCTAAACCTCTTCCCCTAAAACGGAGATTCCCCACCTTGAACCTGACGTCTCACCTGGGCGCCAGGTCGTCGTAGCATCGCTGCAGAAGCTTCGGGCCACGGGCGGGCCTGCGAGGTCGCATCTGTCTTGCTGGGGAGGGGGGAGGGGGGGGAGGGGGGGGGTTGCAAGGGGTGGAGGGTGGGGTTGAAGGGTTTTGAGGGTTCAGGACAAGGCTTTCTGCAGAAGTGATGGGTGGCATTTGTTGACATTGTTACCCTAATAATTTTCCCTAAGGTCGATTGAGTATATGAAACCGGTCTAGAGGAGATGTACGTTAGAAGGGAGTATTATCCTTGGGGCAGCAGGGTGTTGCCATGATGAGAAAGAACCTTAGGGTCGATAGTCGGGTTTAGGCGTTGAAGTTGTTATTGTTGCAGCCGTGGTAGGCACCCTGAAACATGTTACGGTTTTTGGTTATTGGCTATACCCATAGGCCCCATAGTAGTTCCTTTTGTGGGTTCATATGTAGAATCCTATAAGGTAATCCCAAAAAGGAACTACTATATGGGTATTTATTGTAATTCTTAGGATCACTCTGACATGCACCCAGTTGCAGCAGCCTCGGTAGCTCCAGGCCAGCAGCTCCCTGGAAGCTGAACCTTGCAACACGGCGAGCTGTTGGACAATGACGGAGGCCTTGGTCTCAACAAGTCGTCGTAGTAGTAGCAGTAGTAGTAGCAGTAGTAGTAGTCGTCGTAGTAGTGGTAGTAGTAGTAGTAGTAGTAGCAGTAGTAGTAGTAGTAGTAGGAGCATGTTCCAACATGATGTGAAATTGACAGAAGGTAGACCGTCGTAAAGAATCTAAAAGCGCACACATCGTGTATGTTTGTTGGCCATCAGTCCGTGCCTCAAAAGGTGGCTCGCTTGCATCAGACATGTCCTTCGTTTTGCTGTTGGCTGAGGTTTGTGCTTGGTCAGATTGGGAAACCTACGGCCAGTGCTCCAGGCGACTCGCCACTTAATTGCTGGCCGCGGCTAGTTCCAGTCCTGCACTCGAACCCTGAATACACCAGACATGCACACATACTTAAATGCACGCACACATACATATGCACACATACATGCACATGTATACACAGATGTGCGCAAGACCACAACACCCTAGACTCGCGGCCCTACACCCCAAGCCCTCTGCAACTGCCTCAAAAGCTACTGTAACATACTATGACCTACTATAATTATAGTGTAGGAAAAGAAATCATGATTTTCTGTAATCGGCTATCTGCAGGTCCTGTGGCAGCGGCCAGCAGACGCGAAACCGACAGAAGACTTGGCATTCCCCCGACGCGGCCAAGGCTGCGGAGTGGAATCACTATGATTCACCTTGTCAAGACGACGAGAAGCATGCAAAGCATGCAGTACGTTTAAACTGGTAACATACATGATGGCATGTGTACAAATAAATTGTGCAGTTGTGTTTGTGTGTGTGTGCGCTTCAGGCGCTATCCATAGCACTAAGTGTGTGTGTGTGTGTATATATATATATATATACGGGAATGTACAACAATGGCTCATGGGCTCACCGCACAGAACTCAACAGAACTTGTGCCTGCATGCAGGGACGGAGGGATGGATGGATCTATACGCATCGGTATGTGTATTGTTGTGTGAGTGTTGCAGTCTAAAGCCTATGTGCTATTCGTAGGGATTTCGATTGTTGAGATGTTGTTCAGTCATATGATCATAGCAGGTGAAGCCTATATTCATAGAACAGGTTGCAAGCAGCAGCTCCCCAAACCCTAAACAAGCCCTAAACCTTGCACACCTTACTGGCCATGCAATGTATTGCATGCACGATTTCTCGATTCGAGCAGGAGCTGGGATTGGTGCCCTCCCGCAGATTGCACCGGCCTCAGAATCCGGGGTTATCCCGTGGATTTGCAGCGTGTGTAAGCTCTATGTATAGAGCTGGCAATGCTGTGGCAGTGTCTGCTCTTGAGTATCAGTACCGGGCCGAACCCCAGTTGTTTCCGCTCAGGCCCAGCCTCCTGTTTCGTAGCATTATATACACAAGAATCGAAGAAATACATAATGTAGTAATACTAAACAATAAACCACCATAATGGAAACAAATAAATGCACAGTAAACGGATACACAATATGGACATGCGAAGAAAACAAAAAGCAACAAGAGCTTAGGTAAATACTAATACACAACTACATAAACAAACCAGTTGTCAAAAGTCAATAACGGATTTACTGCAACAACAAACGTATACACATACGTTATCTGTTTGCATTCATGTTTATATACATACGCATTTTTGTTTGTAAATATGTGTATATATATATATATATATATATATATATGTGGCTAGTTGTCAAAATTATGGTCCCTTTTAGGGGTATCCTAAATATTAGGTGCCGTATTGTAATAGGGGCCCAGGAAGGGACCCTAATTTTCACAACCACCCATGTACATATATATATATATATATATATATGTATGATGTTCATACATAGACGTATTATACATGCACACATACAGACGACCTTGCAGTGCTCGGTGACAGCAAGCACCAGATATGTCTTGGATTGCTCATGTCAGTAAGGCATTAGTACTAGTAACCTGGTCAAAATCCAGGTGTGTTGTGATCTGTTTTCATCTTGCAAACCCTGTTTTCTATACGCATCAAGCGCGACCCCTCCATGCCTCGAGTGCTTGGAGCTTTCCGCACGTGGCCGAAGAGAAACTTGAGGTGTACGGCTTAAAGGCAGACGGAACTGCAATGATTAGCTCACCACGATGTGATGTGCCGGTTGTGATACTTCTGCAAAATGCCGCTGGGACCCAACAAGGTCAGCTCTGCAGGTACAGTGCACCGGTCGGCAGAGGGAGATCAGGCAGGCCTTGCTGCAATCGCTTTATCTGCCTTATCCGGCAAGCTTAAGCTCAGTTTATCACATACCGTCATATACCTTGTTACCTTCCTCAATGGCGGCCTTGGCGAAAATCAAGGCATAGGGACGAACAGTTGTTTTCCTTGCGATTGAAAGAGGAGTGTACTTGGGAGTGGACTTCCAAGATCCAAATACAAGTTTGTTAAGATGTCCCTGAGCCCGACATCCTCCGTCGACAACCAAACATGATCAACAACGCACTTCTCTAGTCCTTACAATAGCATAGCAAACAATATGCCCCAAAACCGCCTTCTAATCGTTAAGGCACACCGCCTTAACTTAGCTGCCTCCTGAGAGTCGACTTTGTTTTGCGTGGGTGGGTGGGTGGGTGGGTGGGTCGGTGGGTGGTATCGAGTAGCATGTGCTTTCCATTTTATGGTGTGTCCATACCAGCATCCGAAGCCCTGACTCCCTTGATCCTCCAGCCCTGAGAACCCTTTCACAACTTGTGAGGCCATGTGGCTTGATGCCCTGCACTTTGGCAGAAGCTCCGGTGAATTGCCAGTGGCGCTTTGCCTCAGCCAAACCTGCATCGAATAACGGAGGCTATGATGATTTAGGGTTTGGCATTTACCAGGATCTACCAGGTCTACCAAGTGCCCTTTATAGAGGCCTTAGATGCAAACATGAGGGGTCACTTCCGTGATTTTCGGGACTTCGGAAAGGGCCCTTGGCCCTCTTTTATTCCGAAGTGGATCTCGCCGTCGGAAGGCGTAGTCCGTCGTCGTAGTAGCAGCAGTGGCCGTAGGTCTCAGTAGATAGAGGTAGCATTTTGCATGTAGTAGGCAAGCGAGGGTGGAAGATGCTTCGAATCAGAAATGATCATTTGCATCCGAGTCAGTGCCATCCCTTTCCTCATCACATCTTCAATGTGACCACCCTCAGTTATCAGAACCCTGAGCCCCACCCAACCACTGGCCACTGCTCTCTGAGGCGGCACTGGACCCACTGGGTGGCCCCCTCAGACCCTGCAAACACAAGGATAGGGGTACGACAGAATTACTTAGGGGGGACTCAAAGAGACCTGAATATTTTCGCAGAGGCCCCTGAGAGGGAACCACTACTTGCAGAAGCCCCGCATATGCAGGTCTTCATTCATCCCGCTCGCAGGATGTTGGTCGGGTTGTAGGACTGTGGGTTTCGGATGGACTGTGGGTTTCAAGTAGGTTTGAGCCTTAGTTTGAGGGTTCCGGGTTTAAGACATTTTCGTTGTCGGGCTTGCGGTGTTCTGCTTCTCCGTGTTCAGCATTCTGGGGTTCCTGTGTTTCTATCCCATATCGCTCTGCTCAGGCTGCAGGCGTTGAGGGTTTGAGCCGATCGTTCACGAGCTGCAGACTGGGTGGGTTGCGTGACGTAAGTGCGCCTGAAGGACCAAATGACCCTTAAAAGTAGGGGCCCTATACCCAGAAACTATGACTCCCTGTATGGGTATATGAACTTTAAACCGTTTTAGGGTTCATTTCGTCCTTAAGGCAGCCTTGCATCAAGGTTCCATGCTAGAAGTTTACCCGCACATCAAGTCTGGAACCCTGCAAGTCCTGTTCATCCTCAGTCTGTAATAATATAGGGGCCGAAATAATTCCCAAGATTATTTTGGGGGTTTCTTATCATAAGTATAGTACAATATACCCCAAAACCCTATTCTAGCTATTGAGGCCCTCATGCCCTTATATGAGCCCCAAAGATGCCTCCATCCTTTGAGACCGACTGCGGCTGCTCTGGATTGCGCACACGGGAGAGGATGGTTGAAATGCAGGTGCACACGCTTTGAGGGCTGGGTCTGTTGAGAGCAGGTGAGTGCAGTTCGTAAAACAGCGCGCCGCGCCGCTCATTCATCAGGAATTCGGTTAGTCTGGCTTGAAAGCAAACCTCCCCACTCAGCTAGTGGACGAGTCCGTGGCCGTTGTGACACATCTTTGGGCTTTTCAATACAAGAGGAAGTGTTCATAACTTTACACCATGCCCGCCTACGGAGATATGGGAAGCAACTTCGCTTTGAAGTTGCTGGGTTGCATCTGAGGGTTTCAAGTTTTGGGTCCCAGTTGGCATTTAGCCCTCCTGTGCGCAGGACTTCGTACCATTCTTTCGTTTTGGAGTACCGATTTCTGTAAAGCTTCCTCTCCTGCATAGAGCAGTGGCACCTGACGAATGGGACAGGCTATGCTCCGCTAGAAGAAGCAAGCACAAGCGATATGTCAGCTATGGACAGTACTCCGCACCACAATAGCCCTGTGAGTTCTTTCTGGGCGCTCGTCTGTCGGATGCTACTACTGTAGACCTTAAGCCTTAAACTACCTTATGCTTTAAGCCCTCAACCCACATGCCGGACCTTTGCCCCACCATTTGGAAGTGCTGGTTCCTGTATCCGGCCAGTCTCCTGAGCTCTGCACACCCGTACCACGGTTTTCGTTCGGTCGTCTTTGCTCTCTCTCTCTCTCTCTCTCTCTTTGTGTCTCCCTCTGTCTCTATATAAAACTTAAAAACCCTGATAGCAAATCTAAATTGAACCCAAGACCTTTTGCCGAGGTGCGAGTGGCAAAAAGCAGCCTAAACCAAATTCACTTCTGGTTGCCGAGTTGCGAGTGGCAAAAGCCCCAAACCATTCCTTCTTCTGGGCCCTACTTGGAGGTTCATGGGTAGTTATATTAGCGGACTTATAACCCCACTTATCACTACCCATGAACCTCCAAGTAGGCTTGCGATCTCTCGGATGCGGGGCTGTGAACCTCACTGCTGTCGCGAAGTAGACAAGATGTTCGTGAGCAGAAGGGGTCCAAGGTCCAAGTTTCGACGAAGCCTTTAGAAGGGCTCATCTTGACTTAGGCCCCTTTGGTAAGTCTTCGGAGCTCTGCTAAATTCCTTAAACCGCAAATTGAACTGACTAACTGCTCTTCGAACTGAACTCGCAGCTTCAAGGCAAAATTAAACCCTTGGCTAAACTACTGTTGTAAAGGTCTTGTGGAGGAAGCCATAATTTCCAGGGTGCCCTTGTTGCAGGCTTTGCGAGGCGGCATTCCCTGTGTCCGGCACTCAGGGCTTGTATCGTCGGGGTTTAACCAAGAAAGGTCAGTCGACGTCAAGGGGCGCACTTAAGGGGCGCCCTTATAGAGCGCATTTTGGCTAAAAGGCGGAACCAATATATATCAATTTCGTTTGTTTCCGTTTCGACAGATGTTTTTTGGCGATCGACTCGTATATTTCCAGACTGCATGCAGGTAGTTCTGTTGTCAACTTCGTTTTTTTCCGTTTCGACAGATGTTTTTTGGCGATCGTCTCGGATTTCGACGGACTGGCATGCATGCACGTCAGTTTTTCTGCTGCTCGTGAGATGCACAGACGCGACGTACCGTAGAATTTCGGCTCGAATATAATCGTTTAAACAGCACGCATGAAGCAGCAGCCCGAAACCTGAAACGGTTTTTTTTTACAGTGGCACTCATGACGGCATTCATGTCTTTTCGCAATGCACTCATGACGGCATTCATGTCTTTTCGCAATGCACTCATGACGGCTCTGGCCTCAGATGCGTTTTGTTATAATGCATGCATGGACCCGCTGCAGTTTCACCATGGTTTTGAATCTGTTAATGTCCACGACTGCTATATATAGCCATTTGGCGCCAGGTGCAGCTAGGACCAAAGCCTATAGTTAAAATGGATGGGACGGATCGGAGCCGCTCGCCCGCAGGATCGTGGGAATGGCGGTGGGCGTGGAAGAAGACAGGCGATGTTTGGTGGTGGAAGTGGTTCAAGGCTAGCAAAGAATGGCTAGAAGAGAAGGCCAAGACGAAGCAGAATGAAGACCAGCCTGCTGCTACATCCCCGGCATCATCGCCCCGAAAGCGCAAGAGATCCCGGACTCCATGAGCTAGATGGCTGTCATGAGCCAGGAGCATGCACATTAATTCGATTGCAATGCATTTTGCGGCTGGTGACGTACTGGCTGCCGGTTAAGAGGCCACCGGCTCCTGATCTTCAACTTAAGATCTCGAGGGCCGCCCTGGATCTATCGGATCATTTGTGCTCGCTCAAAAATGCCTGCGAGTCCAAGTATTCTAGGCATTTTCACGACCCTGACCGATTTAATTCCAACATGCTGGTCCCAGGTGAGCGATGAAAAGAAGCTACACGAGACGCGAGGATACGGAAGGTGCTCCCCGCCCCCAGCACGCATGCATGCATGCAGGGTTTGGGATTTGAGGGATCGAGCTGCATGCATGTCGCACGCATGCATCCTGTGTGTTTTTTCGCAGAGTTTTTTGGCTCGTGCATATATTAGATAATATACTATATACGCATCCATGCAATTATATATATATATATATATATATATATATATTTGATCCATCGAAGATGGCTGCCCGGCGAGTTTTTTTAAAGTCTCAGCGACAAGAGCGGAGTGAGTTTGTGTGCGGGAAACTGAAGATGCTCTTTGACGATGAGCACATAGAGCTTGTGGGCAAAACAGGAGAAATGTTCCCACGCGGCTCTTTTCAGAAGCCTCAGCTTCGTGCGGCTTTTCGTTTCACAGCAGAATGCAGTGGACGATTTTTCACGACCCGCCTTTGTAAACTCGTTGTTCGGAAGCTGCTGAATTTGCTGCAGATCGTTCCGATTCTGGCACCTGGGCAATCTTTCGCCAACTGGACCGATTGTCAGTCGAAACGACTGAAGTACATGGTTGCGAGGGCCAAGAGGAGCATAGCAGTGGACTTTGAATCGCCGCAGCCCGATGCAGCTCGTTTGCCTTCTGCAGCCATGGATTGCCTTGAGACGCAAGTGTACGATCCGACTCCTGCTGCTTCGTTGCAAAAAATGTATTATATATATGTAGTATGTCCATGCAGACACACAGTTTTTCACGCATCTATGTTCAGGAACGGACGAGCGACATGTGTCCCGAGGACGCTATTGCTTTCAAAGGAGCTGTGCCGAGTATGATCTTAAATTGCAGAGGACGAAGAATGGACCCCATTGCAGTGGCGACAGTCATTGATGGACTGCTTCATTTATAAACCGATCGGATCCAAGCATGCATGCACGCATGGTTTATAACTATACTTTGCACGCATGCATATTATAGGACCATTTGGGATGGACAGCAGAAGAAGCCGAAGAGTGGTTGGAGGCCTTCGAAGACAAAGGGGGCAGATTAATTTTTATAAGACATGCATGTGAGCGATGCTCAGGAGTGGCAGCCCCGTGGTTGGGATGCTGACGAAGTAGACACCTTGTTGAAGGTCTTCTGGCCGCAATGTAGGATGTTTGAGCATTAATAAGCATGAGGGCTATCTATTGAATATATGTGATGCTGAGGAGATGGACGATGAAACCGAGGATTGTGGGCAGTTCGTATTCTGGTAAGAATGCACATAGAAGCATGCCAGTGGTGGAGGAATTATTGCGACCAAAAAAGAAAGCCTGCCGAAAATTGGGTCGCTTCATGTTTTCTGTATAGGGCTTGTAGTATCGTCCTGGGCCAGGATCAAAAGTTGGCCAGCAGTCTGTCACAGCCCGAGGTCCAAAAAACTGTGTTTCTTAAGATTCTTTTGGGATCTTCCAAGGTACGAGGATGTGCCGAAGCCATCTTTGGAAACGAAGCCACGTGTCACCCCCATGGCTCAGAAGCAGCTCAAGTTGGCCAAGAAGCTGGAGGTTAGAGAACAGTGTACACGCATGGCACGCATGTCATTGGCAGCATTTAAAATGCATTCATGTATCACGCATGCACTCATGCATGCATATACAGGGACATTCATGTATCACGCACTCCTGCATGCATCCCACGCAAGCTAGCCATTCATTCCTGCAGGCCGAGAAAAATCGTGAGTGCTCAAAGAACAAGAAGACTCCCGCTGCTAAGAGCTCTGCAGCGAAGAAGCCCAAGCCGCCCTCGAAGGCTAAGCCGAGCAAGGCCCCGAGCAAGAAAGGCAAGGTTGAAAAGCCGACGAAGGGCCAAGAGAAGGCAAAAAGGGGTCAGAGTCACTACGGCCGAGCCTACGATGAGTATAAAGCCCGCTTTAGGCCCGGTGCTTGGAAGGTTTACAGTATAGATATTATATATTCACTCGTCCCTTCTAAGGCACGAGTTCGCCTGCGACCCGATGGGCAAGGTCTTCAGGGACGAGTTGTCCAAGAGTTGGCTGCAAAGCCAGGAAAGGTACGATGTGGTTTCGAAGATGAGTGCCAGCGAGAGATCCAAGAGACGGCTGACTTTGTAAGTTTGCTACCTGGTAGCTGTTTCCTCAGTTGCAAAGCACGGGAACAATTCGTTGCAATTCGGTGCATGGGTTTGTGTTGCTTCTAAAACAGCACGCCCATAATTCGATCGTACTTCGTCTGCCCGCATGCAACAGGAGAGCAGAAAACATTCTAGTCTTAAGAATCAGACGCATGTCTCCACACATGCACATGCATGGATCGACATGCATGATGGTTTTTACCTTTTTCGCAGCCTTTGGTCCCGAATGCTGCTTTGGACGAGCTCGCAGCAGGATCGAACTGTGGAGGCAGCACCCTGAGAGATCGAGGTTTTTTTTTGCATGCATGCACGCATGGGTTACCAGAATATGGTTATATATACTAGCATGCATCGAGGTACTTTGTAGGTTGGAAGTCAGGCACTCATGGGCTCACGCATGCATGCACGCATGGGTTAGGGTACGTAGCATGCATCGAGGTTTACACCTTGTTCGTTGGAAGTCAGGCACTCATGGGCTCATGCACACATGCACGCATGGGTTAAAGTAGCATTTTGTTGTAATTACCCTGGTGAGGTCGCTTTAACGAGAACCTTGTCGCCGACGATTTGTCGTTGCCTTGGCATCCTGATTCTTCGCAGATCGAGGTCTGTGCACGCATGCAAGTTTGACTCCTGAGTCAACTGCTGCTTTGGCTCTCCAGGTCATGTGCATTGAACCATGCAGTTGCAGGCATATCGTGGGATGTATACCATAGACCATAATTTGGCAGGGTTTGAGGCTTTATAGGGCTTTTTTTTGCGGGTCCGGTGCCATGGAGCCGCCGAAGGCAGGACACCAAAGCAAAGTTTGGGGAAAGCGGGTCATGCATGCATCTGGACCAGGATGATGAAGAAGCCTCCGCGGGGAAGGCACGGGCACGCACAGGGAGAAAGCTTTTAAACTATCGTGCATGCATCGAGAGGAGGACCCCGCCTCGCCATCGGCAAACGTCGCAGCCTTAGCAGGCATTCATATTTGCTGATACATATATAGTGCTCCCCAAACTATATATTTGTTGACCTGAAGACATTAAGGACACTTTGGGTTTCACCGTGGTTTCTTCTCCACCTCCGGTCCTGACCTCCAGCTGTATATGCACACTAGAATCCTGACAGCACTGAAACTAAGGAGCAGCCTGCAAAGAATGATCCGGTCGTCGAGGCCAGTTTGCGACCCTCTGCCCCCCGCCTGACAGCACTGAAATTAAGGAGGAGCCTGCAAAGGATGATCCGGTCGTCGAGGCCAGTTTGCGACCCTCTGCCCCCCGCCTGCCCACATGCATGATCACTCATGTTGCACACATATATAAGCAACGGCATGCATGTGCCCACATGCATGATCACTCATGTTGCACACATACATGACGGCATGCATGTGCCCACATGCATGATCACTCATGTTGCACACACTAAACCCTAAGCCCTAAACTCTAAACCCTAAGCCCTATAATACGCCCTCAAGCCTTATATAAGCAATAACTGCATGCATGTATGATGATGATGATGATTTTAAACAGCTTGCATGGCAGGATCAACAGGCGGTGATGCGACGACACATTGAGTATTTGGAGACCTTGAAAGTCACAGCATCCAGCCGAAGAAGAGCTTTTATAGCAGAGGCCTATTCGCTTCCTGAGTAATTACCTAAATATAGCAAGAAAATTAGAAATAAAACTGGTCAGTTCTAGCAGGCCGCAAAGAAAGCAGAAGAGACCGAAGAGGTGGAAGAGATAGATCCGGAGCAGGCCGCCACCAGCATTGCAACGGCAGCCATATAATCTTGCATGGACTCTGAGGTTGTCTACTTCCCAGAGCCAAAGAAGATGCCCAAGGCCAAGGCTGCAGGGCCGAAGCCTCCTGCAAAACCTGCTGCTGCTCCGCCGAAGAAGAGACGAAGCAGAGAGGAGGTCCGACCGAGAAATTTGTGTGCCACACACGCACACAGATCTTGCCAGGCCGAAAACATGCTCTTCAGGATGAAATGTAAGGCCAAGGGACCCCAGGCGGAGGCAAGCACGCATGCATGATCAGGATCATGTGCACTCATGTTTCATGTCACGCATGTGCATACAAGATCAAGTCACGCATGCATGCATGGCATGTCACGCATGTGTAAGTCACGCATGCATGCATGCCATGTCACGCATGTGCATACAAGTGCACGCATGCATGCATGCCAGCTCATCGACATGATGGCCCACGACCGTGCCAACATTCCGGTTCCGTGCTGAGCTGTTGTATATATATTAAACCCTAAAGCCGGCCTATATAACCGAGGTGCCCGCTTCACCGCCGCCGCTGGCACCAGCGATGTGTAAATCACCTTCAGCAGAGGCCATGCATGCATGTTGTCGCACACATGAGAACATTCATCGCTCGAATGATTAGGTTCCCAAAGCCGCCGAGTCTCAGGCTTCGTGAATTATAAACGCAGACTGCAAGCACGGTAGTTCTCGTATGTTGCAGGGCACAAAGAACCCGGCGGCCGAGTCCACAGATCAGGAGGCCTATATAGAGATCGTAAAATATTATGATAAGCACGCCAGTTTTCAGTTTTCGTGTTGTTGCAGGCCAAGAAGCAGAAAGTTGCCGGCGAGACAAAAAAGGAGGCCAACTACAGACCAACACGGAGTTCAAGCACGCATGTTCATTGCTGCAGGAGAAAGCCGCCGAGGTTCATGAGGCCAGATTAAAAGAGAGAGAGAGAGACGGATATAAGCATGCCAGTTCTCGTCTTGTACAGGAGCAGAAGATTAAGGAGAAAGGCAAAGGTGCCGAGTCGTCCCACGGTGATGAGGCCTCGAGGGTCTACGGTTAAAATTTATAGGGTTTAGGGTTTATAGGGGGCCCCGAGGGTCTAGGGTTTGTAGGGTTTAAGGTTTAGATCGAGTTTAGAGGGTGTATAGGGTATAATTTATAAGGGGGTTGAAAGTTGAAGCACGCCAATTGTGCAGGACAAGGAAAGCCCCGCTGCTGGGTCGTCCCGCGATCATGAGGACCGATAGCGAGAGAGATCGAGAGGGCGAGAGAGAGAGAGGGAGAAGTTCAAGCACGCCATAATTGCATGTGCAGGATAAGGAAGGCCCCGCTGCTGGGTCGTCCCGCGATCATGAGGACCGATATAGCGAGAGAGATCGAGAGGGAGATCGAGTCGAGAGAGAGAGAGAGAGAGAGCACACCGTCGATCGGGCAGGTGAAGAAATCTGCTGAAAAGCAGGACGCGGCCGGGGCCTCCGATCGCTCGAAGATACATGTCCCCTGCACGACATGATTCGATCGTTAGGAGAAGATCGATCCAGGGCCGCCGAAGGACAGGGCAAAGAGCGAGAGACACAGAGAGAGAGAGAGAGAGAGAGCGAGAGAGAGAGAGAGAGAGAGGGAGAACATACACGCATGCACGCATGGGAGGGACATCGTGCACGCACGGGGGGAAAGGACACGCATGCACGCATGGAGGGTACCGAGCGAGAGACAGAGAGGGAGAGATGGGAGAGAGAGAGAGAAAAAAAAAAGATCGAGAGAGAGAGTGAGAGAACACACGCATGCATGCATGCATGCATCATGCATGGGAGGGTCGAGTGCACGCATGCATGCATGGAGCCGCCGATTCAGGAGCCGCTCACAGCTGAAGACGTTCAGGCCCTCTCATCGGCGGCCCAGCAGCTGTTCGAATTGCTGAATTCGACGGGGCCAAAGACGGATCCGACACCGAAGCCGGATCCGATCCCAAAGCAGCCGCTGAACCCGAAGCGGCCACCTGCACCCTTGGCCAAAGTGCAGACGGGGAAGGGGGTGAGATGGGTGGTGGCCCCTCCCAAATGGGAGGGGCCACCCGTGAAGACGCGGTGGCCTAACCCACCGCCACCGCCGCAGCGGTGATCCGGGTTTTTGTGAAAATCGTGCGATTGCAAGCATGATGCAAGCATGCATGCCACTGCCACGTAACATGCTTGATCCTGTGCATCTAAGGTCGAAGCCTCGAATCTCCTCGCCATGGCGGAGACCTTACACGCATAGTGCATGCATGGATCCAGCACGCATGCATATACCACTCATGAAAGCATTCCTGGCACTCATGGTCAAACATGCATGCATGCATGTAGCACTCATAAAAGCATTCCTGGCACTCATGGTCAAGCATGCATGCATCATACTACTATCTAGCTATATATCGAATATATCTATATTCTGGCATCCACCGTGTGCCGCGAGCTGCCCCTGAAATTCCGCGAAATCGCAAGTTGCTGCCTTATATATATAAGGGCTTTGGTGAAATTGCTGCTTGGCCACCAACCGCCCAACCCAAGTCGAGCCCCCAAACCCCCAACCCACCCCGAACCCACAACCGCCCCCCCTGTCCCCCCCACATCCCCGCGAAATTGCTGCTTACCGCGAACCCTCCAACCCAACTCCCCGATTCAACCCAAATCCCCAAAACTTTACACTGCACCCAACCTAAACCAAAAACCAGTCCTCCCCCCTCAACGGCCAACCCCCTTGAACCCTAAGAATCTATAGGTCTTTTACGAGAACTGCCGGTGCGACGGCGGCCAAGGCCGGCTCGGAACCCCAGCTCGAAACCTGAAACCCTGCAGTGTGGATTAAATCCTTAGAAGTGCATGCTTGCTGCTTTTCGAGTTTTGGCGGCTCGAGTTATAAGCATTCGCGGCCATGGAGGGCTTTATGAGACAGAACGACTTCCAAATCACGGCAGAGCTTGAAGAGCTGTCATGGGAGGAGAAGAATCGTCTTCTACGACTTCTCTGCAACATGCTTCATCCTTCGGTGCCATTACTCCCTCCTGGAGGTCGGGTACATCGGCCTGCTTGCAGACGAGAGTGCCCAACGTGCGGTGAGGTTTGTGGTCGTCGCTACGAGCATGTGTCTCACGAATGCTGCAAATGCCAGGGATATAGAGTTCATGTGCAGCAGCGGCAATCCCACGAGTAGTAGAACCGGCACAGCTGCATTCGAGACGGCTGATGAGTGAAAACAATTGCATATAAATGAGAAGCTTGAACACCCATGCTTGCTGCAGCCATCGCTCGGTGTCCAGTTTGCCAGGCCCCTGGTCGGTCGGTTTGCTAGGCCCCCAGGCTGCACGAATGCAGTGTGCCTGCATGCATGCCTATCATGCATGATCCTCTGCATGCATGGAAGCATTCATGGCACTCGATGATTGGAGGCCCTTTCGGCTCGCAGCGGACCATATGCAGATATGGGGAAGCAAGTTCGGAAACAGCCCAAAGACGTCCGACTACTGGGAGTCCATGGCAGAAGTGGCCCGAGGGCCACGTACACGCTCCTACTGGGACCAGTTTCGGACATGCTCCGAGCGGAAACAATCAAGATGAAAGACATCCGTGGACTTCTTTGTGGCCCGGAGTCAGGGCTCGTTTTCGACACGGCTGCTGCTGCTGCCTCGTCTTCCAGGAGTTCTGGTTCTCCAGTGAAAGCATTACAAGACCTGCCACCTGGGTGTGCTGAAGCAGGAGCCTGATCGCCCGGCCCTATTAATTTGATGCCTCCATATATTCCATCGTGGAGGTTATAATTGGCAGATAGCCGCTGCAAAGAACTATTATTCGCAGTTGCAACCGAGTGCCGCCTGTCAGGTATATATTAAGACCTTTAAAACCTAATCCCCTATATCACCGGGCCCATCTAATCCTGGCACGACAATCTGTTTCACAGCTGTCGATCCCGCAAATATATTGCACGCAAAAGCCAGTCGATCTGCATGCATGCATGCATGTGTTAATAGATCGCCCAAAACCCATATACGTGAAATTGCAGCTCGGCCTTATCTAGGCCGCGAATTTCCGTGAAATTGCAGCCCGGCTTATAGAAGCTAGCACTTGTAAGGGCCGCGAAATTCCGTGAAATTACAACTCGGCCCGTTGCAGCTCCGCACGTACAGGGCCGCGAAATTCCGCGAAATTCCGTGAAATTGCAGCTCGGCTACATAGGCCGTGAAATTCCGTGAAATTGCAGCTCGGCTTATACTTATAAGGGCCGCGAAATTCCGTGAAATTACAAATCGGCCTATATATATTGCAGCTCCGCACGTACAGGGCCGCGAAATTCCGTGAAATTGCAGCTCGGCTATATTATAAGGGCCGCGAAATTCCGTGAAATTGCACATCGGCAGCCTTTTGGGCGTGAAATTGCGTGAAATTCATGTGGCCGGCAAGTGCAACCCTGAAAATCACTGGGTTTTTCGAGATCGTCCAAAACCAGTGGGCGTGAAATTGCGTGAAATTGCGTGAAATTCACTACATAGAGCGCTCTATACGACCGACTGGGCGTGAAATTGCGTGAAGTTCAAAAACATACATTTTCGTGATTTTTTTCCAAAAAAACCTCAAAAGTCCTGGGTGTGATCTTGCCACGTTCATGTTTGCTCTGAGGCCGGGCCGACCTCATGCAAGAATGTCCATGACAGACACAGAAGACCCTGCTCTGAAGCAGAAAATGAAGGAGTGCACCACTTATGCTGCAATCCTGTCGGACTAGAAGCATTCACCTGCCACAATCCGATGCAGCTTGCAGGCTCCAGTCGCGACTACATGCATGATCGTGCATGCAAAAAATACCTGGAAAGGTCATCTCATGCATGTATATAGCATATATATATATATATATAGTGTATCTAGATCGCACAGCCTAGCAAGCATGAAGGGCAAAAGCCCTTCGGCGATGGCAGCCTTGCTTCAAGCAGCTAAGGGCAAGGGCAAAGGCCGAATTATTTGTATATTAATAATGTACTATATCTATTCAACCTATGCTGGGGGCCCTGCCTGCAGGCGCCGACAAGAACCAGCAGAATATGCTGGCTTTGGCACCCGGCCTGCACGTACATGCAAGACTGCATGCATGCATTATGTCTATACATATATATTACCCTTAAACCCCAAACCCTAGACCCTTATAAACCCTACACACTAAAGACTGCATGCATGCATGCATGCATTATCTATCTATATATATATATAGATATATTACCCTTAAAACCCAAACCCTAGACCCTTATAAACCCTACACACTAAAGACTGCATGCATGCATGCATGCATTATGCATATATATATATATATATTACCCTTAAACCCCAAACCCTATAGACCCTTATAAACCCTACACCCTAAAGACTGCATGCATGCATGCATGCATTATGCATATATATATATATATATATATAAATAAACCCCAACCCAAGACCCTTATGGGTAATATACATACATATATATATATATATATATATATACAATGCATGCATACATGCATGCATGACTGCATTCACAAAGCACACTCATGCTGGTACATGCATGTGCATTCACAACGCACACTCACATGCTGTATACATGCATGCACATGCATGCTCATGCACACCGATCATGCATGTAGCCACAGTGCATGCATGTCCAGCACGGCCGAACCAAGGAAGGTGACAACACCAGAAGAGCCTTGTTCCCTGCCCCCGACGACTTTGAGAACCCTAGGCGACGAAAGACCGGGAAACAGCAGCTGTGCTTGGAGGACCAAGTCGAGCAGCCCCGTAAGAAACGAGCGAAGACCAACGCAGAAGAGGAGGAAACCAGCTCGCCTAAGGAAGCCAAAGTGACGAGTGAGAAGAAGAAGAAGCTTAGGAAGCCAGCCCTCGAAGAGGAAGCCGCCCCCAAGTGTAAGAAACCCAAGGGCACGAAGGCAGCAAAGGAAGAGGACGAAGAAGAGGAGGAACAGGAGGAGGAAGAGGAACGCCCGCCTAACAAAGCAAAGGGACAGGCTAAGAGCAAGCCCAGGAAGGGAGCCACCGAAGAGGAACAAGTGGAAGACGAAGTCCCCGCCAAGTCTACGAAAGCCAAGGGCACGAAGGCACCAAAGGCAGAGGACGAAGAAGAGGAGGAACAGGAGGAGGAAGAGGAAGCCCCGCCTAAGAAAGCAAAGGACAAGAGCAAACCCAGGAAGGGAGCCCCGGAAGAGGAGCAAAAGGAAAAGGACGAGGAAGCCCCCGCCAAGTCCAAGAAACCCAAGAAGGCAGAAAAGAAAGAGGAAGAGGAGGAACAGGAGGAGGAAAGCCTGCCTAAGAAAACAAAGGGAAAGCCCAGGAAGGGAGCCCCCTCAGAGGAGCAAGACAACGCACCGGAGGAAGAGGAGGAGGGAAAGGAAGCCCTGCTTAAGAAAGGAAAGGGGAAGGGAAAGAGCAAGACGAAGGCAACAGCTCCACAAGAAAAGCAAGGAAAGGGGAAGGGAAAGAGCAAGAAGGTGACAGACCCGGAAGAGGAGCAAGAGGAAGAGGAGGAGGAAGTCCCGCCTAAGAAAGAAAAGGGGAAGGGAAAGGGAAGGGGAAAGAACAAGAAGCCAGCCCCCGCACAGGACGAAGAGCCAGAGGAGGAAAAGGGCGAGGAAGCCCCGCCAAAGAAAGGAAAGGGAAGGGGAAGAGGAAGGGGAAGGGGGAGGAACAACAAGCCACCCCCCGCACAGGAGGAAGACGAAAACGAAGAAGAGGAGGAGGAAGACCCGCCTACGTCCAAGAAAGCCAAGAGCAAGAAGACAAGAAAGCAAGAGGAAGAGGAGGAACCGGAGGAGGAAGAGGAAAGCCCACCCAGGAAGGCAAAGGGAAAGCCGAAGAGCAAAGAGGCAGGCAGGAAAGAGGAAGAGGAAGAGGAAGAGGAAGAGGAAGAGGAAGAGGAAGAGGAGGAAGTGGACAACCCGCCTCAGAAGACAAAGCCGAAGAGCAAGGCCACGAAGGCAGTTCCCCAAGAGGAGGAGGAAGAGGAACCCGAGAAGGGCAAGAGGTCCACAGGTGACGAGTACAAGACGCCGCCGTCGAAAGTCAGGAAGCTCGGAAGTGGTCTGGACAGCAGCAGGCAGTTTGAACCTAAGTAGCCTCTATAGATCGTGTGAACTCATATTCGCCAGGCCGACACGGCAGACGAGCACAACGTCGCTTGCAAGTACCCAGAGTAAAGACAGTGTTGCTTGGCTCTTCATGCATGCTTTAGGTTTCACACATGATTTCAAGAAATTGAATAGACATGCATGCTTTAGGACTCACACATGGTTTCAATAATATGAATAGACATGCATGCATATATAGGATTAAGTCAGGCCACAAGCTCCACCGGCCTCTCCACGGTGGGTCCCGACGGCAAGCTGCGACGTGCGGCCTGTCACGCATGGTATACCGTTTAGTTATAATGCAACCCACGCTCCCGTAATCATGCCCTATTCCTATTATGCAACCAGGCTCCCCTAAAATCATGCATGCAGTAGAGCTACTCCCTTTAGTCCCTCATCACGCATATATTCCCCCAATCATGCATGCTCATGCATAGGTGAAGGACATCACGCCGGAGACGCGACTCCTCCTGGAGTCGATGTCTGATGGGTCGAGTATACCGGCCCAAGAGCGGCGGATGCTGTACCGGGCTCTGGACAGGAAGATGGAAGAGCGAGAAACTCCTGCTGCCCTGGTGGAAAAGTTCAAAGCCTGTCGTGGCAACCACCGCAAGAGGTTCGAGCTGCTAAAGTCGTTCATCCTTGACCCGTCTATGCCGCATGTCTGCATGCTTAAACCATAAATCCCCTCACACATGTGCTGCTATAAGTCGTTCATCAAGCATGGACCCCTCGATGCATGCATGTCTGCATGCATCGATATATAGCTAAACCAACTCCCCTCCCTATACCTTCGTTAAGGAGCTCCGTGCACATCGAAGTCGCCTACGAGGAAGCGGCAAAGAACAAGAATTTCAACAAGTCGGCGGAGCTCCCCCTGTACGAGCTCGAGCGGCTCTACAGCGGCACCGAAAGTGGGCGGCAGTTCTTGGAAGACTTGAAGACCCAGAAGGGAAAGCCTCACCCGGACCCCCGCCACCGGAAAAACCCTCTCTACGCCCTGTACAAAGTCTACTTAGGAACCGAAACCAAGAGCCACGGCCTTATATACATGCTCATGCACTCATGCTCATGCACTCATGCACATGCATATAATGTTCTTTAACGCATGCATGCACGACGCTTAGGCGGATCGGAGAGGAAGTCCAGCCAGACACTCAGGGCAAGGGCGGAACTGGACCCCAAAAACGAGGAAAGCACGGCTGCCGCCGTCGCCTACGGAAAAGGCCTTCTCTCTGGCTCGAGCAGCTCTAAGAAGAAGAAGAAGGCTAAGAAGAGCAGCGACTGCAGCTCCGATGATCCGGAGCCCAGCAAAAGAGAGAAGGCTGCAGGTGCGGAAGGCGAAGAGCCGTCTTCGGACGAGAAGCTCTTGAAGAAAGAGGTGGCCAGGCTGCTTGACTGTGATATGACGGAAAAAAAGCCTTAAAATCCACGGCCCAAACCCCTTAAAGCATTATATCCCTAATTGCATTGAAGCTTTTTTGGGGGCAAACCAATCTGTGTTGTACCAATCCAAAATCCATTTAGCTTCTTATATAATAATATAGTATAATGGCCCCAAAAACCCTATTCTAATTATTAAGGCCCATATATTAACTTTTGTCAACCCCTTACGGCTAATTCATCTTCCCTTTTCACACCCTATACGCACGCATGTATGATGGGCCCGAAAACCTTATAATTGTTAAGGCCCTTACATTGACCTGTAAACCCCTCACGGCTAGACAAATCCTTTTTCCTATACCGAAACCCTACGCACGCATTTATTAAGGCCCCTATATATATTAACAGTTTTAAACCCCTAAGGGCTATTCCATCAACCCTTTATGTATATAAGCCTACAAATCCGAAACCCTACGCATGCATGCATGCATGGGAGGGTCGAGTGCACGCATGCATGCGTGGAACCGCCGATTGAGGAGCCGCTGTCGCCTCCCCCACCGCCCCCTAAACCAATCCTAAACCCTATGCATGCATGCTATAATCCCACTCATGATTCCAATCCGAAACCCTATACGCATGCATGCTAGGGCACTCATGATTCCACGCATGCATGAACATGCATATAAAGGTTGAACAGGCTGCAGAAGAAAGCACGAGAGACTTCCGCTGGCCTTGCCGGAGTGCCGAACTTCGAGGTCCGCGGCTTTGTTGCATATCATGTTGGGCCTGCAATGCAGTCAATGCAATGCATTCCTGCACATGCTTGACCTATAGAAGTTTTGCTCGAGCATACTATATCCCACCGCCATGGCATCCACCAAGAAGATTGAAGACAATGACAAAGAGGAGGTGGATGACCTTGCAAAGCAGCTGCTCAAGCTCCAAGTGGGTGGGACGCCGGAACGGAGTGAGGCTGAGCAGTTAAAAGAGCTAGGCAATCTCCTGAACCGCCCGGTGCGAGAGCTGGCCGGCTGGTGGTCACTGTGCAAACAGACGGGCTACTGTTTGCACTGCTCGAGGTGTTACATTATTGAGTTCCTTTCTTTAAAGGAAATCGCCAAATTTGATTCCTTGTGGCATGATGATTTTGAATGCCGCTGCGAGATGGATAATTAGCTGCACATACATGCACGGGATCCAATTATAAGCTGTGCAGGGAAAAAAGTTGCTGTGAGCGGGTGCAGTGTGAGTGTGAGCAGTGCGGATGCCTGCGAGGGGCGACTCCTGGTGTCTTATAAAGCTCGATCTTTGCAGGAGCAGCATGAGTTCATCAAAAAGTGGTTCAACTGGCTATCTGATTTCACGCGAAGGCCACGGCATGCATCATTTGTGCGGCCTACTTGAGTCCATATGGAACACAGGTTGGAAACAGATGAAAGCAATGGCAAGACCGCACGCTTCTTGCTGGACAAGGTCGAAAAGAACGCGAGCAAGTTTCAGGCACTTCCTAAATTAGGAAAGATCGGCACCTGATTCTTGACATGAATGAGGTTATGGACGATGCTATCAACAATGCAGCTGCTGTCGTCAGGAGTCATAAGAACCGTCACGTGCTGGAATGTTTTTTGCTTGAGTGTCTGGGTTTCCCAATCCGGTTTGACATGCATGTGCCTTGAGGGTCTATATAGTTTCTAGGAGCATGCATGTATATATCTACCAAAAATATATTTGCTGAGGGTTCGATCGGATTAAGGTGAGAAGAAGAAGCAAGAAGCTGCCTCCGCCTAGGGTACCACGCCAGAGTACTGAAGGGTGCAA